>BMAW01009785.1:234109-307419 GCA_019974015.1 Nephila pilipes | reverse complement strand
TATTTGACGAATAATACCCTTCTACCGCCACAAATGCCGCAAATAAAGACTAATAATCGTACACTAGAAGGTTATTGAAAAAATGTTGAAGATTTTAAAAAAATTACAGAGCCTATTTGTACTAATTGGAATTAAAAGGAAAAATCCAAAAGTGAGGTAAGGGTAGAAAAGGCCGAATATACCCAGAAAAAAAAGGAAAATATACCCAAAAAATTTTAGTTCTTAATTTATTTTCAAATTTGTAAAAACAATTATAGGTACTGGTCTATTATAGCGGCGCCCGAGGATTAATCGCCAAGCGACAAAGAAATATCGCCAAGTAGATTGTATAAAAAGATATGCTTCACGAGCTTGGCGACGACTTGGCGTAATTGTAATTTGACGGGCGCGCAGATATAACGGACAAGTACCCAATTGGTAATATTTATAGAGAGAAATTCATTCGATTTGAGGATTTAGTCTTTTGCATAACTTGGAAATGAATTCGTTTTCACCATGAGTGTCAAACTCACTACAAGTATGAGCACAATCTTTGCAAATTATGCAAAATAGCCATCGATCTGTATTTAGAATATCAAACTCAAATTGGTCGCAATACATGTATACGAATGATGCATGCATTGCATTATCTTCATCATAAGTCGAAAGCACCCAGTCTTCAGTCTCCTCCTTAGATGCAAATCTTCGGCAATCTTCCATTCTTTCCATGACGCAAAAGTGGCAAAACATATTGGAAATAATTTATTTGGATACCACTAAGAGGCGCTTTGTCTCATGAGAGCGCACGGGTTCATGGGTAATATTTCAGAGCACATTTAGATCTTGACCGTACAAGGCGGATTTTTCTTGTTTTGATGTAATTTATTTTTCTGACCGCAAAAGAGGGATAGTCAAAGTACGGACTGTTTGGAAGCCTTGTATATTTTGTAATTAGTTTAAGTATTTGTTTATGCATAACTGGAGCTTAGAGACTTTAAGTAAATGTGGTTGAAAAGTATTTCTCTCCCTCTCTTCTTTGTTAGATTATTGTTCTTTTACAAAACTTATCAGAATAGTCTCATCCAATATTGTGTTCCTTACCTTGAATATAAAACAAAGTAGGAGCTATGTAGCTGGTGTAATGGGTAGCTTCACAAATAAAATATT
Source organism: Nephila pilipes (assembly GCA_019974015.1). Taxonomy (NCBI): domain Eukaryota; kingdom Metazoa; phylum Arthropoda; class Arachnida; order Araneae; family Nephilidae; genus Nephila; species Nephila pilipes. The sequence continues at coordinate 306,273 of BMAW01009785.1, read as the reverse complement.
TTCACTTTTTCAAAAAAAAACTTGTAAAGATTCAAGAAGGCTTCGTTCTCGGACTAGAACCAGTAGCTCATTGTTTGGCATAGACGATTGGTCCTGTTTCATATGTAATCTTACAGGTGGCAGCACCTGCTGAAAAAAAGAGGGTATACAATTTTATCCCACTTTTTCGCATAATGCAAGAGAGAGGTTATTGTTTTTGGTATGTTATTACTAATATCCTTATCTTTAATATCTTAATGAAACAATAAAAATGAGCGTTACAACTTTCGTGAAAAGGACGTCTGCTTCATGTTAGTTTTCAAAATTTTAGAATAAGGCTAGGATGGTGAAAAGTTAGAAACAGACATTTGTTTGGATCATTAAATATAGAAAAACACTAAATAAGAAATGACTTGCTCGAAATCATTAAAGTTTAGACATGTGAATTTAAGTTCGGTTTTCGAATGCATTTCCTTTAAAGCACATCTACATACGAAAAATTAAATATAGAACCTCCAGGACCAAAACTGTAAAAAAAATTATTACTCGATTTTCACAATTCTTGTTGCTCTTTAAATGAGCATGTAACCTCTGGTCGTTGACTCGCGGTCGGTGTTGTTTTCGTTGAGTCTTAAAATCGAGTCCTGAAACCACCAAAGATCCACCGTGTAGCAGAGCTAAAGTACGTTAAATCCGGTCGAGGTCTGAAGTCATTACGTCGGCGTGGATGTTAAGAGAGGGAGGTGCTCAAGTTCGTCCTCGACACTTGACCGCTGACGCCAATAGCCCTCGTGTTGCTTCTCAGTGTGACGTTAATAAGTAATCCTAATCACAATCGCATGTAGCGTCTATGAAATACGCTGTTCAATTTTCGACAGTCATTATCATTTTCCATGCACTTGTGCCAACTCGTGTCTGGTCGGGCAAACCCGTTGAAGAATTCAGGTGGTTGTTATTAACATTAGGTTTAAATAACAGCCTTCATCTCACCGTGAGAACTAAAGTTACGTCTCTTAAGGTGGTCTTTCATCTTTGGGAAGAAGATGGAGAAAGGCGATCCATGACTCCTTGATGCTTTGATCTCACCGTCATGTGGATAGACATCTACAATTCTCAGCACGCCGAAGATACCTAAAAACAAAGAAAATAAATGCATTATATAGAGAAGATATATCGCTTTAAGTTACAATGAAAATTTTAAAATTTAGATAGCAAATAAAGAAGTTATGACCATTGAAGCATTTCCTTTTTATTTAAGCCTCTTTGTGTGTTTGGGAGAGCTTTTTATATCACTTTTCTTTGTTTTATCTTCCATTCTCGTCCTCAAAAATAGACGAAGTTAACTCTCTAATGACTTTATTTCTTTGAAATAAGCATAAAAATTTTTATTAAATACCTTTTGAAATAATAATATCTTATGATTATTTCAATTAAATAGAACTTTTAAATTCACTATTCAGAGATTATGTTCTTTTTCAATTCTCTCCATCAAATACAATATTCTCTTTTAAGCAAATATTTAACAAATTAACATTTAATTTAAATGGAATTCTTTTTGCTACAAGCATTAAAATGCATAAAAATGAGCTTCTAGTTAAATATTGATATTATTTTTATTAAATGTATAAAAATGAGTTACTGGATATATAATTGACTTTTTTTATTTTATGTCAAGAGCAAAAATTCGAATTAACAATGTTAAATATTTCTTTTGCTGAGATCATATGTTATAATGAATGTAATTTATTGATTTTATGAAAATTTTATTAATATATCTCTTAAATTCCTACTTATTATATTTATTTGTCTTTAACGATATGCATGAGGGAAGAGGTAAAAATAAAAGGTAGCTTATATTTGCATTTTCTCTATTTGATTACGAAATACTTTTATGACATTTTATGCCTTGTTAGAGCAATGATTACATTTTAAAAATATTTAATAACATCTTAGAGATGCTCAGAGTTAAAAGCGCGAGGAGATAGAAACATCTTCTGTTGTATTTTACATTTAATCTGTTAACGAAATAAATTAAAGGGTATATATATTGTTACAAAAAAATCTGTCTCGTATGGGTGTACAGATGAAATCAGTTGAACGTGGAGGATGATGGCAAATAGTGATTTATTCACAAATGTTCTTTAAAAGACATATGCAGGTAGCAAAATTTAGACAGATTAACTGCTCACAGTACATGTATAGATTAGAGAAACAACAGGAACAAAATCAGCTCTAATAATGACAGTCGTAGAACTTTCAATACTGTTTAGCTGATCAGTGTACTAGTTCTCACTACAACATATCTCCAAAGTAATACTTCTCGCGGATTTCTACTGCTTCCGACAGTCCCGGCAGATACAGGCTGCTTCCCAGCAGATTAGCTCGGCCAATTCCAGTAACTTCACTCTGCCAATTCCCAATTGATTCGTTCAAGTTTCGTACTCTCCGTATTTATAGCTGTTCCAACCTGGTGTGATATCGCAAGGAAAATACAGAAAAAGTCAATAACTTTCGCCTTAATTGAGGTATCGGCAAGATTCTAGCATTTCGCCAATGGTCGCTATGGTTGAGGGGTCATTGCCTAAGTTTTCCTTGATGTTCTGCGAAATTTCTGTAAAAGCCTATAATTCTTTATAAGAATAATCTTGATCGCACGTGCGTAACAATATGTTTACTAAAAAGTGTTAAGGAATTAAAATAAAAATGAAAATGATTATTTTCAAGGTTTATTTTAAAGAGGGAAATTTAATTTATTTTTTAAAAAAAAAGTTGTGTGACGGCAGCCCATTCCTGTTTGCCTCTTGTGCCATAGCTAAACTCAATGTCTTAACACTAAAAGCCAATAAGTTGATCAAAGAGACGTTAGAACAATAATCACAATATTTATTACTTGGTTATTAATATAACGAGATTTATAAATGCTCTCCCGGACAAGGCCTTTACTATTTTAACTCATTCTACCAGTTATAATCTAACTGACTCTTACCACTAAGAATATCTTGACCTCAAGCATACATTAACCAGCCTATAACATGTAACAATTCTCGGCTCCGACTTCAACTCCGACTCTGGAACAATTGCTGAACACTGAAATCACTCAACCTCAACTTCTTAAAACACCCAACCTCTACTTCAACCTCTCAATCGCGACTCTCAGTCTGAGTTTATATATTTCCTAACTCTCCTGCTTCACTTCATTTCTACCTGCTTTACATAATCACGTTTCATTTTTGGTTGGACAAAGGTTATTTAGCAAAAGCAATCAATCTTAATTAAAAGTCCCCAAGGTTAGTGAAGAGAAACCGTGAATAGCCCAACGTCACAGTTGTATGCAAAGTTTTGCTAAGAATAGATTTAGCCACCCAAAGTGCGGTTTTCTTATAATTATTATTAAAATACTCAAATAAATATAAGAATTAAAATAAACGTTGAAATATCGAGAAATGGACAATAGTAAACTTCTCCGATATTAAAATTAAAGCAAACGATAAATTATTAAATTGAATATATTTCAGCTAAATGTAATTAAAATTTAAGCAAACGATAAAAAATTGAAAAGTGATCCACCTAAAACAATAGCTCTTTAGGTAGTCAATAGTACATATATTTTTTTGATAGACATATTTAAAAGTGCATTGTTCTGACAATATTCCATGATATTTTTCTCAAATTAAAAGTCGTAACATCAGCTTTATCAAAGACATTTCTTATTGTCCGAATACAACTGCAATAAGATGTGGATCACACAAAATATTATACAAAATTCGAATCAAAGAAAAAACTCGAGAAGTTGAATAATGATTTTTCACAATTCTATTTTACAAATCAGTTACAAAAACAATATATATATATATATATATGAAACTATTAATTTAAACACATATCAATAATTCCACCTCCAAACGATTTATAAGAAAAATGTAAAATTTATTCATCAAACGATATTTTAAGAAAACTAATCATTTTATTACAGATTCGAAGATTAATATGTGAAAGAAACATTTGTAATACGTTATTGGTTACACGAGGAAGAAAAAGGATGAAATATATTCAGTAGCTTTCCACCTCCAGATTCCTAACAAAATGAATTAAAATTATGTTCAGAAATTAAAATTATGCGTGTAGACATAGTAACTTTAAGACATAATTAAAACGAACGATGTAAAATTTATAGATAAATTTAATTTTGCCATCAAAGAATTACAAAATACTGTTTAAAAATATATTTTTAAATTTCGTTATTTTTTAAAAGTAATATTAACGCCCTTTGAACTTAAAAAAATGACGAACATTGTGATTGTGTCTGTCTTAAAATTTTTAAAAATATCTTTTGTACTAACGAATTACTTTATAAATTATTTATTATATACTTCTGAAGGATTTGGTGGTATTAAATAATTATCTGAATGGCTGAACTTTTTACTTTAATAAAATTAAACCGATACGATTACTTTGTTCTCTTTGATAACGGATTAAAAATCATTATATCCTCTTGAATTTTAATCTGAAAATAAATTAACTTAATCTTTAACTCATTCATCTATGAATAGCTTTTATCGGTTACTTGAAACGAATAAAAAATTATTTTAGCACATACATAACATTTTCAAAGAGAAAGAATTCATCTCTTACGCCATTCACCTTTCAAAAATCGCGTAACGTTAATTATACTCTTTAGAATTCTAAGTGATGATATAGCTTTATATAAATTCTAAAGGCACATCTCCATAGAAGTAGTAAAAGACATTTTATCGAACATTTCTTTTTTTTTAACCATTCTTTTATTCTCTTAACTAAAAATGGTTAGTTCCTTCGGAGCTTAATTATATTTCTAATTTAGTCTTACCTGTTTTTGTTGTTTGTTTTGTGAAGCATTCTAATTAAAATTTTAGACATTAAAATCACTTAAAAGTAATTATTGGGTAAAGTAGTCTTTTTGGCTTTTCTAATGTCTGATGCTACTATTTAATTAGAAATTCCAAGCCGGGGAAGACGCTAAAAATTCTTAACTTTTAAGCGTATCCTGCATATAGTTAACGTTAACTAAAATAGCAAAGATAATAACAAAGGAAGAAAAGTTAATTATGCAATGGGGATATACTTTGAGCTTGTTATATTATTCCTAACATTAATGCATTAATTAGGTTATATTAAACAGAATTCGGTAAGTTTTCTGAAATCTGATGTAATTTTATCCCGTTAAAATTCTTCTCTCAGAATTTTCTCAAATGATATAAAAATTCTTTCTGTTAGTAGTTTAATGAAACATTCAGATGTTTCAAAGTACAAATTACTTTAATTAATAATCCGTTATTGTGGGGAAAAAATTTAATTTAATCTTTGCAATGTAACGAGGCTTAACTAATTTTAATTACTTGGAAATGCTAATTGAGATTTGCAAAAGGAAGTTAACTGTTTATTTATTTCTTGAATCTGGTACATTTTTCTGGTGAATAGAGGAGTTTTTTTAGTTGATTTTTAGTTTGATATATATAATTATAAATGTTAATTAGACATAATTGACTGACTTTGCAAAATTAAAGAAATTCGCTAAAATGCACTTATCCTGCCAAATGTAAATATTATTTAAAAACCTGTATCAAAAATATCAAATAAAATAAGAAATGTTTTCATAGAAACAAACTGTATAATAATATTAATTCTGAACATTCTTTAATAATGGTAGAGAAGACTGTTCTAAAAATATGTTTCACCATTTGGTGGCTAAGTTTTAAAATTAAATTTTTTTAAAACATTAATATAAGCTGAATTAAAAAATATTACTGATGAATATTGATAAAAAGAATATTGCAGAAGAATATTATCTTTAAAAATATACAAAATAAGCAAAAATGAAATGAAAATGTTTACCAAAAATATGAAAAATATCACACACCACACACACATGTATATATATATATATTGTGTGTATATGTAAATATATATATATCCGTTAACTTCCGGTAGTTGATGTGTCTATGGTTTCTAAATCGCGAAATATGTGGAGCGTGAGTCGCAAATTAAAATAAAAAATTTCTACATCGATATTAACTTTCTGCGTAACATTACTTTTTCTTAGATATTATTTTTAACTATTACAGAAATCACTTACGGAATACAAGGGGGAAAATCTTTATGGCTCTTGAAAGTGAACGAAGAAAATTTTTTTGAAAGTACGCTTTACATCATTGACCACAAGATCTTGAAAATAATCTATCAGAATAAAAAAAAAAAAAAAAAAAAAAAAAAAAGATAACTGCAACATTTCACTTTGCGGAAATAACGATTCCTATTCAGTCCAAACATTCAAATCCAAAAAACAAAAATAAAATGTGTCAAAATGGTCTATCCTCTCTTAACTCGAATCATTCAAAGGATGCATCTTAAAGACAACTTGTTGTTAATGTTCGTATAGCGGGATTTTTATCTTTTGAAATGAAAGTCACCGTCTGAGCTCCTCTTTATTTGGATAATGATCCTATTTTAAGACCATTACCTCATTTTAAAATTCTTTGTGTAAACATTTCGGACTCTTTTTAATGTTTCCTCCTTTTTTCTTGACTTTTATCTTTTTTACAGCTTTTGTTTTGTTGACGCGTTTCTTCTAAGATGAGCGACGGGTTTCGTACCCTCGACCTGTTTTTTTCTTGCTCTGTTAATTTTTGGATGCTTTTTGAGGTTGACCATCCTTCATCAGTTTTATTGGTTTATTAGTTTTAGTTCTGATTTCGTAAGAGATTCCTACTCTAATTCTACGCTTGTTTTTAGGTGCGCAATCATCATTCAACTTATTCCTTTCATGTGTTTCTAATTTCTCTCATTCGAAGTAATGGTTGTGGCCGCGATAGCCTAGTGATCATGGCTCCTGACTCGCGCCTGGCAGTTTTCGTCGAGTCGTGGGTTCGAGCCTTGATACCACAAAGACCTGCCGTGCAGCCGGGGCTGATGCACGTTAAATTTATCGGGTCTCAAAATCCTCCCTTTGGCATGGTGTGGAAGTTGGGAAAGGGGGTGCCAGCTCAGGTGTCGTCCTCATCACTTGATCGAGGTTCCAAATTATGAGGTCCATCTCTAATATCCCTCATGTTGCTTCTAGTACGACGTTAATAAAATCAAACCAAACCAAACCGAATCGGAGGACAGGTTTGCTATTGAAACTGGGAGCCCCATGGCATGTTTATCTCATAATATATAAAATAGAAAAATAGTGTTAGTGTCTTCTCTTAACAGGAAGTCGTGACGTCATCTGAAAGAAGATTAACTTGAATCTCATAAAAAGGGAGTCGAGTTCAAACCTAGAGTTAATGGGATCCGAATGTACAAAGACTTCTATTTTTAATTATAGTAATATCTTCTTTCGAATCACGCATGTTTACTAGTAATATTCGAAACCCGATATTAATATTGAACAAACAAAATAGCCGGGATTCCCAGTTTCTATCAGGTATAAAAGGCTTTTCTAACCGTTTACAGCACTCTTTTGCCTCTTTTTTTCCTCTATTGACATTGGTTGCGTGACCTGCGCAACCTATCGCGCTGAGCTTTCGTCATAGCTTGGTCACTGTAAAGTACCAAAGTGCTTCAATATACAAAAAGCATCAACCAGTGTTAATTACTAATAAGCGACTGTCTTCTTCTACAAGTCAATACCAACAATAACATCACAGTAAATTAAAGAAGACAAAAAGTCTAAAAAGGAAATAAAATCTTCAAGTGGCTGTAAGTATAACATTAGACAAAAATATACAAGCATAATAATAAACATGAATGTATTCTAATAATGAGTTACCATACTATAGTAATGTAAAATTTAACTATGTTTAATATGCAATAATTTAAACCATTAATTTTAAAGTGTTCATTTATTTGAATCACATATAAGACAAAAACTACATCAAAATCTACAAAGCATAATTCAAGAAAAAATAAAAATAGAAAGATGTCAAAAATAGTTTCCCTATCAATGGACTTAGAATATGTGCTTATACTAGCATTATGGATCCACCCCTTCCCATTCAACATAATTACTTTATGGCAATAAACCAAATGTAAGCAAAAGTTTTCATTCAAAAAAGTAGAACTCATCAAAACTTTCTCTATAATTTGTTTAGAAAAATCCTCAAGTTTTGAATATAAAACTTATTCAGAACAACATATCTTGTTAATTTCTACTTATTAAATTTCTGTTTGAATCAATTGCTTTCCACTTACTAATTTCTGTTTGAATCAATCTATTTTTCTTCTAAATCAATCTATGTTCCATATTTAATTTTCTTCATTCTAACATCAAATTTAATTTTAACTTTATATGTCAAAGTGAAAAATTGTCTATTTAGTGAAGGTCCCTTAATTTTAAGGATAAGTTTTTGGATAAATTGGGAATTCTTATATGCAGTTATTCCATTTATTGAAATCACAGTATTGAAAACTTTTTTTCAGTCCGAAATTATATTCTACTCTAAGGTTATGTTATTTAACAATATATGATGTTAACTTTGGAATTTCTGCTGAGATAATACTCACTACTTGGATTTATCCATACATATAATGGAACGCAAAAATGCACAAGCACAATTTCTGTTGAATTTGAACTTCTCAATTAAATTTTAAGTCCTTCATCTGCACAAATTAAAATAACGAGCCCCAATAGTAAACAACTATCTTAAGAAAAAATCGTCAGCTGTTATTGTAATAATTATATGTAAGAAAAATAGTTTAGTACAATTCTAAACAATTATCTTGAGGAAAAGCTCGTCTGCAACTATTGAAAACAATTTACAACAGTTAACAATAAAGGATGAATAAAACCATTTTCTTTTTGTTAGAATATAGTTTAAAAAAAAAACTAAAGTTATTAAAAATAACACGTGATATATAATTATGTGATCTAACTGTCGGATAGCTTCTATAAATATCATTATTTTTAGGATGAAAAAAATTTTTTTTTATGAATGTAGATCACAATAGCAAAGTGGAAATTTTTTTATTATTATTATATATATATATATAATTCTTGAAGCAAATCTAAGAGCTTTGTTGATTCTTCGCCATTTCTTGCGAATTGATATATTTTCTTTTGATGCCTTTTACCAAAGAGGACACAAAATTTGTCGATGCTTACAAAGTACTTGTGTCTTCTACTTTTGCACTTTTCTCAAACATCTTTCGTCGAAGTTGAGCGTTCTGTAAAGCCATAGAAAATCTTCATTTTTTTTTCCCCTGCCATTTAATTCCCTGAGTTTTTTTTCCTCATTTCTCCCTTTGGTAAGATAGCAACATCTTTCTGATTCCTGTCTCCAACAACATCCAGAATTCTGGGTGTAGATATAGAAAGAAGAAAATTAGACGACTTCAGGGGGAAAAAAAAACTTGGTAGAAAAAGGGAACACGAACCAATAGTTTGTTTTGCGTGTTTTTCATTTTCTTTTCTGTTTTCCTCTATTAGAACTTTGAGAGGTTTCTCCTCTGGTTGTTTTGTTGACAATTCGTCCCTAATTTCTCTTTTAAGATACGGATTTCCCTCCTTTTTGAAAATATTTATCTTTTCTTCCTTTTTATTTGAAAGAAAACTTACGGTTCTAGGGAATGTATAAAAATCAAAATGTCATGCGAACCATTAAATTTGGCATAGGAACTATAATCCACAATTAATTCAAAATAATGTTGTTCAATTCAGTAAAATAAAAATGCTCATTTTTCGACTTGTAAAGTAAGGAAGTTTGATTGTATAATCAATTTATGCTATTAATATTCATTAATTTATCATTAACAGAATATCTTAATCCTCAATATTACAGGAGTTAGCATTTAACTATTTTTACGCAGCTTGTTAAAGAAGAATTTTATCAATCTTTTTCCTCAACTTGTCCTTTTAATCAAATAGCATCAGTTATAAATCAGATGCTACATTTAAGAAATGAATTACTAATATCGGTAATTTTCTCATACAAATTAATACGTATAAATTTAAATATATTCGAAGTACAAATAAAACTGTTTTGAATTAATATTTTAAAATTTTAATCAAACTCAAGGCAGGTTTGAGTACTATCTAACACTAGTTTAATTATTTTTTAAATTTAGTTAATAGTGAATTTCACTACTTCAAAATGAATTTCATTGGTTTCTTCACACAGATAACCCGAATTTAATCTTAATTTTTACATATTTAATAGTTATTTAATTTGAATATCAAGTTGTCTTACTTATTATTTTATTCACACGGTAAAAATAATATTTTTTTCAAATATATGGAATGAATTAACATAACTTATGTTAATTCATTTCATACTTTTTATATATTCTTTACATATTTTGATTCTGCATCGGCTCTCATCAACAACGTCAAAACGTTTTTATAACTAGCCCGAGATAGAAGTCTCTTAGTCTCGATGGTAAAGGCGCAACAAAAACTGACCAATCAAATTTTCTTCAAACCTACTGGTCCAGGGTTCGAATCAGCCGCTGCCACTGCAAGCTCAACAAACAACTTTCTCCTCTGCCAAGGGTTCGGAAAACCACCGAGCGCCGAAGTGGTTATTCAGGACTAGAACACCAGATGGCAGCACAGTCTATAACTTCTAGTTGTATTTGCCCTCGACGCAAAACACATGCCTCTGTGCTTCTAAGGTAACTGCACAAAAATCACAAACTAGAGATCTGCCGGCCGTGTCGACGAGACCCGGCACACTCAAATGGAGTCAGTCAATGACTCAAATGGAAACAATTCCCAAGCAAGACTCAATACAACAGACAGGGGATGTGTATCAATTGCAGTAATGGCTGGAAAAGCGACCTTCTCTACAAATATCATTCAGAATGTTTCTCTTCGTATCATCACGATGATACTGGAGGGGTAGCATGCAACAATGTCAGATGCTAAAACTCCTTAATAACTCCCCCGAGAGAGACATCTCTTTTAGTTTGGTTAGTAGAGGTAGAACATTGAGAGACTGTTCAACTTTTCTTCAGATCCACTGGACCAGGGTTCGAAACAGCCGTCGCCCTCCAAGATTAAGGTCATTTAACCCCCTCAATGGGTTCGGTAAACTAAACAATCCCAAAATTCGATTTGGTCTTTTTATATACAAGAATAGATCCTAGAAAAATCGTATTGGTACTTCTCTTTATTATTGTACGGAATAACTTCATAGTTTTAATTTTCGATTTTTTTTAATGTATCTAAAGCTGCAGCTGTTTTTGTGTTGTCTATATTAATAAAAGGAAGGGTTTGCTTAGGGAGAGGGGGTAGTATAAAGTGGAAAAGATCCAGAAGCACGAAATTTGTTATTCTGGAAATATAGTTTTTGGTGTGCTATTCGAAAGCGATTTTTTCAAAATTCACTTTAGACTTTTTAAATGCACTGCTGAAGCGACTTTTGTGTATTTTTGGTATTCTTTGCGGAATATTTCTCAAAATAATCGTCGCAGAATTACGATTTTTGTTCTAAGAGATCCGAAGTATTTTTTAAAGAAGACTGCATTTTGGGAGAGTAATTTTCATTATTTAAATTAATTTTCGTCATTCATTTTCATTTCATCAGTCGATTTTTCGCGAGATTTTGAAAATAGATCTCAAAAGCGTCAAGTTCCGATTGAAAAAAATTTTTGGTCCAAAAATCGCAATAGTTTTAAGAAATAACGGGGGGGGGGGGGAAAAGAGAAATATTAAGTGGATTTTTTATGAATTTTTAATCATACAATATGTCAGATATTTTTTTTTACGTTCTTTCCTTTTCGCCTAAGATTACCTTATTACTAGATATAGCTCTGGCGCCTATTACGTCACGATCTATCTTTGCTTCCGATTATTTACTCTTCATGGTTTTATTTTTAAAATACGCATACGGAAAGAACAAGTACTCCTTCTAGCTGGCTAATAAAGGTATTTTATCTGGATTGATATCTGTTTTCTAGATGTTAATCACTGGCAAAAATCGGATAAATTTATTATAACAATTTTATCATTGTTTCTTTTCATAAGAACTCTTGAAGTAATATGAACTAATTTACTCTGAAAAATGCACTGCATTCGTATTTTAAGATTATTATCAAATGTTAACCTATTTCTCATGTACAATTGAGCTCCCTGCTTAACAATTTTTTAAAATTCTGTTCACTTCAGTTTCTTACATATTTGCATGAAGCTTAAAAAATAATCGTGAATTCATTGGACGAAGTAAAATCAATAGAACATTATAAAATCACTTACAAAATAGAATAACCAAAAATAAGATTGAATTTCAAAAGAGCTCGAATTTTATCCTCAATGAGAGCTTTATTAAATGTATTTGATATATTTCTATTATTATTTAGCCTTAATTCAACTTGATCTCAAACCATTTGTTTAGAATAGATGAATATATAAATATATGTTTTATATTTTCATTTTACTGGAATAATAGTTGCATTTAGCTTAAGATATATTCAATATAATAACTTATCGTTCACTTTAATTTTTACATCTGAATAGAATACTACTGTCAGTTTTAAAAATTAATTGTATTTTATCGTTTGCTTTTGTTTTCAAACGTTGGCATTGTTTTTGTTCTAGTACGTTTTAAGTGTTACAACAAGAGAGCGACGGAATAAACAATATAGTGAGATTCGTGTAATAGATTTCTTTTAGTAATTTTAATTTAACCATCCCAGTTAGAGACATTATTTTACGGGTAATTAATTGCATTACTAGATTTGTGAAGTTAACACAAGGCCTTTTTACGGATTCAATGCCAGTCATAATTTTCCATTTGATACTCATTTTCATTTACCGTGCGATAATTATTAAATTGAAGATTTAATTATGCGATTTCCATGGATACTTTGTCGAAATGCTTGACATACATTGTTGAAATTATTGCACACACACACACACACATACACACACACACACCATATATATAATTTCTTTAATTTTATTTATCCCTTAATTTTCTGTAAACAGTTAATGAAAACTTAACAATGCCGTAGTTAAGCACAAAAACTTAAGCATAGTTCTTGATGAATGATTCCCATTTTCTTTAGTAATTTCCGATTTAAAAAAAAAAAACCAGTTCAACACAATGGCAACGACTCTACAACATTCATCTACTGAGTTATTACATCGCTCTATCCCACACAGTAATCTGTGACTTACACAATTTCGTCAGCCCCATTTTAAAATATCCCGCAGCGCTGAAACTATCTCATGTTACAGAATACAGAAAAAGACAGCTCCGAGAAATGGGGGGTGGGGGAAAGAAAGAACCGCACGTCTACTATGTAACACATTTTACCTCATCTTATCATTATTTATATACTATAATTTTTTTCCTTCCCATTCTTTATTGTGTATTTTGCCCCCTACCGTAGTAATCGGATTTTTTTTCTTTTTACTCTCATCATCTTTCCCTGACCGCATGGTAAGACTGTTTTCATTCGTCTAACAGTGGGAGGTTCCAATTTTAAGTTTGGCGCCCCCCATCATTCTGCAAAATGAGTTATTTTTTCTAAATGGGGGGTATAGGTTTCCTTCCTGACGATATCTAGAGGATGATCTAAGTGTGACTCGATATCTCTTTGGGCGTTGTTTCTTCGTTAGGGTCTTCTGGAAGTAATTTTTATCTATTTGAGCAATTTGTTCCAATACGGGAGATCCCTGGCATCGTATGTTAAAGTTATTAGCTGTGGCACGATCTCGAATCGGAGAATTAATGGCAGATTTGGGGTCTGCCATTAGATGTCGATGTTGGAGGCCTAGGGAGGGAGGCTTAAATACAATTGTGGTCGTTATCAGGGTAAAATACTTTGCGGGGATGCTAAAGATTTAGTTCTTGACAGCGGAATCGGTTTGTGATATTTTATGGTACTTTTTTCTTCTTTTGGGTCTTTAAAGTAAGTATGTATTTATGATTGCTTTACATTTATTGTGATGAATTCTTGTACTGACTTAACTTTTAATACAATTTTTATTTTATTGCATATTTTTATTAGAAAATTATGGCTTTTGAGTAATGATTCATATTTGTCAAATGTATAATATTTATAATAAATCTCCCAGAGAATTTTATTAAATATAAACTGTAATTTTTGCTTTAGGTGTAAATTTTCATTAGGCTAAAAAAAAAAAAGAAAGTTTGTGTGTGGGGTTATAATACCGAGTCAGTGCCTTAGTTCAGGGGAAAAAATAAATGCTATTAAAAATAAAATAAAGCAACGAATAAAATATCGGAAGCAAAATAAAATATCGATAAAGAGATTCATAATAATTAAAATGAAAACCAAATAAATATTTAACAAAATAACAAATTAGACAGTAAAGTAAATGTTTAAATGAATAATATATAATAATGAAGTAAATCTCTCTCTCTCTCTCTCTCTCTCTATATATATATATATATATATATATAGTTAATGAAGTAAAGATTTGTTAAATATGATAAAATATCTAAAATTACAGTAAGAAATAACAAATGGTAGTAAAGGAAAATCAATAAATAAATTTTTAAAAATTATCTACAAACTTCATTAGAAAACGCTTGCAAAAAAATGATTATTTATTTTTTTTATTTTTAAAATCGTACGATGTTGAATCGTATGAATCATACCTATATTTTTCTGTATTGCTATTTAAAAATGCTTAGTGTTTATTAAATATCCTTTTTAATAAACACTTGGTTTATTTATAACATTTTTTCTAACTTTGGTAAATTTTTTCCTTTGTTTCAATAAATTAGGATTACCTCGTTCATAAATATTTTCATTGAACAAGAAAGCAAAACTATTCGCTCACAAACTAAATTTTTGCTGTGTGTAAAGATTAAATTAAAGCGAACAATCGTAAATCATTTTAATTATACAAAATGCGTTTAAAGATACGGCAGATGCTTACAAAATTCAATGAATAAATAAAATGTTGCATTCGAAGTAGATTTATTTAAATAAAGAAATTTTAACTATACATCAATAAAAGCTTGAATTTTTCAAAATTGTAACTTAACATTTTTATTAAAATATGCATATTTCATACGGAAAGTTTCATTACACATTTTTCCAAAGCTCGAAATCAGATAACCAAACATTACATGTAGATAAGTTACGCTATTTGATCTATCATTTCCTTCATATTATTTAATCTAATACGAAATAAATGATTTCTGAAACAACCCATATTTACTTTTGCCTTACTGCTGTAATAATATTTGAAAATGCGCATGACTCTTCAATTCATTTCAAAAAAGTTCTTTATGCTTGAATAAAATTCGTATTGGATGTTTTGTTTTACTTCAAGCATTTGAATCTCCTAGTGTATAAAAACAAAATATTTCAAATGAAAAAAAAATTGTAGGAAGAAATATAAAGAAATGGATAATAACTTCATCATAATAAAAAAAAATGGAATTGTTATTCTCCTGTACTCCTTTTTAAACTTAGGGAATTCTTTCTTATAAAAACAGGCACGGAATGTTTACACTGCGAATTCTAATATCCGACTGACAAATCCGACCCGATTTCAAATTTTTATTTCTTTTTCTTTTCTTTTTTTATGTCTCCGCAATCTTTTTGCATCGTATTCGCGAATCAAGGACGCTTTTGAAATTCAATAACCACCGAATGTCGGAAAAAGTTTCCCTCTCTCTTTAGCACTGAAGCGAAATGAACGAGAGAAATATTGGGAGGTGAAATAATAATAATAATAGTAATAAAACGCGGTAGGGAGAAATATTCGCCAAGATGGGGAAAATTGGAAAGGAAATAAACGTAAAAGGGAAAATTTCAATTTTTTTTTTTTCGTCGTTGACTTTTCGAAGTCGGAAAATACTACTACTGTTTTTAAAGATATTGCAAATAAAATATTTTACTGGAAAAATACTGCATAGAAAAACGCTTTTGAACTAGAGTGATTTTTAAAAGTTTTGGATTGATGTCATAAATGTTTGCGATTCATTTCTGAGTTTTTGAAGATTATTAGAACATGGGCAGTTTATTGGAGTATTTCATTATCTACATATAAAACTTGTTAGTCATATTTACGTATTTATACTCTTCGACCTTTACTTGAATATACTTTGGTTTAATGGTAAAGCATGAAAATTGTTAAAACTGATTATATTTAAATCGTTAAGACTTTTTTTTTTTTGTCTTAAAATTATCTGAGCTGCAAACTAAATTCGTTCTCTTACAAATTAAATTCAGTGAATATTTGATCATGAAAGCCATTTTCAAATTAATTTTTAGAGATAATTTATTCAAATTTCTTGGATCAAATCATAAGGAATCAAACCCTGAAATACATTAAAATAATTCCTGAATAATTTTGATCTCTGATGAAAAAATATAACGGCAATACAAATTTTCATTGTAATGACATTAAGATAACTAAAACTATTATAATTCTTATTCAAACAATTTTGATATAAAAAGTGTGTTTCAAGTAAAAAAAAAAAAAATCCTAAAATATGGGAGTGAAAAGTAACTGTTTGTGAAGTAAGTGATAAAGTACATGAAGAAATTCATTAAAATTTTGATTTTTCAAAGGGTAAATTTTATTATCTATGGTTCACTTTTGGGAGCACTTGGTAACTTTTTGTATAATAGTAATTATTTTCAATTTTAATTATTGGATTAAATTAAGCACCCGTATATGATCCTAAAAATTATAAAAATGAATATAATTTTTTTTTTGCCTCTCTGTAAATATGATGATAGTCATTGAGCGCTGGAATAGCTACTTATAATGCTCGTTTTTCTTTCAATTGTTCTTAAATAATTGTTAATCTCCATATAGAAACCGAATGAATAATTCATGCAAGCTCTATATTAATTGTTATTCTGTACTAAATAATACTAAATGGCTTAGGTCTAAAAGCGTAGACATTATATTGTCCTCTTATCATATTTTCTATATATTTTTATTCCTAACTGTTTCAATGTAGAGATTGCATTTTATTAGCCACCATAAAGGTCAATGTTTTAATTAACTACAAAATGTCATATGACTGCTTTCACCAGTAATGAACTTAACCGTCAAAAAGTCATAATAAATTACTTCTAAATTTTCTTTATCGGATTGAAGCAAAATATATATAAAAGCTAAATATTTTATTTACCTTATCGATTTATGTATTACTTAAATAATATGTAATCAGGAATCAAGAAATGACAAAAAACAAATAAAATTATTCAAAATTTTAGGACAATAGGGAGGCAGCCATTTTTTGCATCAAGATTTTCGAACTACTCCGTTTTAATTTGGGCTCTTTGTTGGAAAATTTTGAGGTCAAGTGATTTAAATATTAATTTGCTATTATTTAACTCAAAAGGGGGGCTTTTGTATTAGATCACATAATATATTTTATTTCATTTCCAATGGCAAGGCAATTACAAACATAAAAACTAGAACAGATTAAAGAAGTGACCGAAGTCATTGCCTCAAAAGTTCTCTAACTCGCCAGAAAAGCGCCGTTTCTGAGTCGGCGTGAAATGATGATCACATAATTTAATGAATTAAATTAAAACAAACTCTAATGCTTTGCAAAAAATTCCCTTTGGAGGAGAACTCTGTTTCTTTGCAACGTATTGCATAGAACAATTTATTATTTTAATATGTTCTAGTTTCGCTATAATTATTAGCTTTGGTTTATTACTTGTAGAAAAAGGTTCATGTAATTTTATATAAATTTACTTGAATAATATTAATACGATTTTTAGATACATAAGAAAGTTTAATACCGTAAATATTTGTTTACACATTTTCGCTGGAAATTTTAATATCATAAATATTTGTTGCGTATTTCTTTCCCTGTAAGCTTTAATATGGTTAATATTTTCACACATTTTATTTTTATGAGAGGATTCGAATAACATAACGTTTCTTTGCATTTATTCTTGTTAAAAACTGTTACTCCACAGGAAAGGTTTTAAGAAGATTGTTAGCTAGAATGTATTCTTTTTTTATGTGGAATTCATTTCTTTGATAACTAAACTTTGGAATTGAATTTTTTTCATCTTGTGTATTATATCAAACGATATTTTTATTAAACAACCCAACCCACAAATATAGTAAATCGGTTAATTTTATTATTTTTCAGCGTTGTTCAGTTTAAAGAGTTATCTTTTATAATACTTGTTAAAAGAGTAGACTATATATATATATATATATATATATATATATATATATATAAACTTTTTGCTGTTTTATATCATAGCTAATTAAAATTTAATCTCAAACATATAAGAGATAGATCTCGATTACTTTTTTGAAAAAATATCTCTAGAGAGAAACTGTAGAAGGAAATTTTTGTAAGTATATAAATAAAATGTTTTTAAAGAATTTATTCGATAGAATGCTTGCATTTTTTAAAAAAAAAATTATTTGTAAAAAAGAACATTCATTACAAATTCTTTCGCATGAACATTGAAAAAAAAAGCGAAAGTTTTAAAAAATTATACATTTTCATTCTCAAGAGAACAGCTGTGTCTGCTACAACATATTTGTCTGCAGACTAGCCTATTGCAATAATATTTTTATAACAAAAATATTTTTACTTGAATTTTTTTTGCATCAAATAAGACTGAAAAACGAAGCAGATTATTTATAAATTTATTGCTTGAATACATTGAAAAATATTGTTTTTAGAAGACCTACTAGTAAATAAAAGAGATGTTGACGGAAAATGTACTAGTAGAAGAAATATATCGACAGAGATAAAAAAAAATATTGAAAATACGGTGGAGATATAAAATAAACAAAATTCTTGCCTGATTTTTATTTATTATTTAAAAGTTAAATCTTGTTTCATTTTGTCTATGATACATTATATCAAAATTTTTATATTTGTATAAACTGATCTAATAAAACATTTTATATGTTGGAATATTAACTCTTTTGCTATTTAAATAACATTTATTCATATATAATATACTTTTTTAGAGATTTCAGAATTTTTAATCCTGTTTTCAATTGAATGTAATGTTTATCAATGTGTTGATATACATTACACAAAATGGCAACATCATCGTTCTATTCGTGATTTTCTCTTCACTAATCTCTGGAAAATTTGGTAATTTAAATTATAAATAATTACAACTATATTCCAATGAAATGAAATGGGATTAGGTAAATGAGATGAAGATAAGAAGTGTAGTGAATTGTATTATATTTTTTTTTACTGAAATGGAATTGAAAGGAAAGGGAAGGAAGATAGAAGACAGCAATAAGCAGATAGAAGTTATAGATTGGAGTGAATCATCGTTTTTTTTCGTTTACATTCAAAGAAGTAGGAAGTGATTCCTGATCAGAATAATAAGACTCTAATTTGCCACAATCGAGAAGTGCTAGAATCGGAATACTTTATAATTTGAACGTTAGAATATTATAACGAATAACGTTAGAATGTTAGAACGTTTGTAACGAATCGCTAGAACTTTATAATTTGAACGTTAATTAGGCTGAACTGAGTTAAGAGGGATTCGAGAGAGAGAGGGAGAGAGCGACCTTGTGTGCATATTCTTGGATAGAAAATAAAGTGCGTTGTTCTTCTCTACTATATATTCAGTCGGAGTTTTGAACTTATTTGCTATTTAATTTGACTTTAAGATAGCTGTAGAGTTAAAGAAGGAATGTCGTCACAAACAGTGAGTCTAGTTTGCTCAGTTATTCCATTTTAAACCTCATTTTTTGACGTAATGTTTTGTTTTTCGTCCCATTTCTGACAATAACCTCTAATTCCATAAAAGTTTTAAGAAAATGTTAGAAAGAAATGGAAGAACACTGTAAAGAATAATCTGTTTTACTTCAGATATAAATAAATATATTAAGAAATAACACGCTCATTCTCTCAAACACATATTTTCCGTTTTATTTTTAATAATACACTCGTATTTTGCTTATAAAGTTGTGGTCCATGTTTTCTAAAACTATGATTTCAGTTTTTTAAGTATTTCCAGAATTAGAGCAGGATTAAATGAAAATGTTGCTTTCGAGAAAAAAAAAGTTAGTGTTTGAAACATTATATATAATGCATTTTCTTTGCTTTCTTGCTTTATGTCTTTCAATTTGCTGTATTTTCCCAGAAATGCAATCCTTTTTCAACTGGAAGTCGTTAGAAGTGTGATAAAAAAATTTAATTTTGGAAAATATTTACCATAAAAAAATGTTGAAAATGCACTTCCATTCAACTGAATCAAAAATAATTTTAAGCAGAGGCTTTAAGGCGATATTTTGTGAAATTTTAAATGAAATAGCCATGGAGATTGAATATTCAATTTACAAAAGCAGTGCTGAAACTATGTTTTCAGGGTTGTAGGGAAACTCAAATGGAATGGAGAGGTCACGTATTTTGAACTCAAATGTAATTGTCTTGATTTTACCGTAAATATACGAGGTCGGCTCAAAAATTAAGGTTCGAAAGTAAGGGTTGAAGGGAAACTCAAATGGAATGGAGAGGTCATGTATTTTAAAATTAAATGAAATTATTGTCTTGATTATACGTTAAATATACGAAAATAGTTCTAAAAGTACCCGTGTTAGGAATGTGAAATGAGATATCAGCGGTGGTTTGGGGATAATTCCCTAGAGTATTGACCATTTGTCATTTTAGCATTTTCTGAGAAGTCTATGAGTATGATTCCCTTCGCATCCCAAAAAGTTGACGCCATAACTTTTGAGGATCATGAGACCGTCTTCGCCATCTTTCGAGCAGATTCATCGAACGCAACCCATTGTTTTGATAGTTGCTTGGTTTCCGGTGCATAATGATGAATCCAAATTTTTTCGATGGTGGCAATTCAATGTAAAATGATGACGACTTCTCCACGTAGCGGCAATAAAATTTTGATTTGAAAACAAACGGCTGTTAAATGAAAACTAACCTAGGAATCAGTGTCAAACTAGTTTTGGCACCGTTTAACAGATGGCAGCACACAATTGTAGTATCAACTTTATTTAGCAATGATTTAGCAACGCCATCTGTCGTGAAAAAAGTACATTTTGAACCACGCTCGTGCAAATGTTATTCGTTACAGCTTGAAATATTTCTTTTCTGCAATCGAAATGAAAAACAAGCGATGTAACTAGTGAGAAGATAATTACTGATGGCCGAATCTACTTGTCAAAACTATACACATTTATTTCTTCCTAGAATAAAATAAAAATTCACACAATCTCAGCAATTTCCTAATGAATCACTGAACAACTTATATACGGTCCAATGATTATCTTTATAACATTTCCGTTTCAAACAAAATTACGCTATAGACCGATAACAACAGCTAGTATAATAACGACTTCCAACTCCCAGCAAAGTAAGGATTACCACCGCCAGATCCAGAACCTCATCCTTTAATAAACACCATTTTCGTTAGTCGGGGAACAGATCCGGTAATTAACTCCAATACATCCATCATCGTTTGTTGGAAAACCTTATAAAATTGAACCCCTGTTCCCGTGAGGTTTTTCGGTACACGAAGAGTTCGACCGCAACACGCATGCCGTACCCCTCTCTGTGTTTAAAATTCATGCTAAGGCAAATGCGATTGCTTTTAGGCTTATGTTGAGGGAATGGGGGAATAGAAATAGGGGCTTATCACGGAGCGAATCAAATTCGTTGTCTATTATGATGCCGAAAGCTAAAGCTCTAATTTGAGATTGTGGTTGCTGTAATGCAGCAGAAAGGGGAAAGGATTGCATAGTAATCAAAGGTGATTTTATTGCAAGTTTTCTTTTGAAGAATTGCGATTCGAATTTGTGTTATTATTTCTATTTCAAGTGGCTGAATTCTAAATGTTTTGTGTTTATTTTATGGATCGAAACTATTATTTCAATTTCTTTCTTTTTTCACATTAATTGTTAATTTTATTCTTAAGGTTTAGTTCAACCAATTTATTTTATTTGAAATGTTTCGTTTGATGTTATTAAATATATTTCTGGAAAATGAAGGATTTTCTAAATTTCTATATTATGAAAAATTAATTCGATTTTTGTTTCAAATCTCATTTATAATAAATAATTCTTCATTACTTGCACTGTATTGTTGGGTTCTTTCTTCTGTCTTTTTAAATAATTTTTTTAGTTAATCATTTTTTGCTTCTGTAACTAAAAAAAAAAATCACGAACATTTTAAAACATTTATCCACATTATGACTTATCCTGTTGGTATAATTTTTATAATTGATTTCTTGTCTGATTCACTATACCTTATTTTCTTAAAATTTGTGCCATTATTACAGGTACTTTTTTTTATACAAAACAATTGTTTGTGCGTAAAAACTTATACTTTTTTTTGGAAATAAGCGAATCTTTGTATATATATATATATGATTTTCTTTCTTAAATTATCTTTTGCTATTTTATATAGAAATTTAGACTATCTTCATACTTTGAAATGGACTGAAAAATTACGAGTTTGTACCTTGCGAATGTAAAAAAGTTCATTAATCAAAACTAAGCAATTTATTTTACACTAAAGATCATGCTGCATATAAATTCATTTTTACAAGACTTCTTAAAAGATTGTTAAGTTTAAAGGTTGAATAGCTTACGCGAAGTTTTCCCCCCACATTTTTCTAAGAATTAATAGACCGTCACCGATTATGAATAATTTAAAGCACAAATTAAGACGGAAAAAAAATATTAATCTTAAAGAAACGTTTCTATACAAAATACATAAACTTAGAATTACGATATATGTTGTTAGTAGTACTGTTTTTCATGAGACAGAAACGAACGGCAAACAAATTTTTTGATGCAAATGGAACAGTTACGGGGCAACAAAATATACAAATCCAAACTAAGATAGTTTTAAAACGCTTTAACGAAGTACAATTCACTTGCAAATGTTTCACGAGTGATACAAATTAAGGTTACAACGTGTTCATTGATATGTATGAGACAAATCCATGCGACGAATCAGACTATCAAGTCGAGGATGGTGTCAGATGCAGTTAGAGTGTATCTCAGTACTTCTCATGTGGGGGTTAACAGACTGTTGAATCAATTTAAAGTGCGGAAATGCTTAGTAGACATCCAATATGCTATCTCAGGAGTACAGACGATCATTTTGCAAGTTAATAAGGCCGTTGTCTGGCTCTAATCGCTTTACGCAACCGGGATATCACGTCAATTGTCTGAGTGCCTAGTTGGCAGCTGTAGTATACTAGCAGTATAATACTAGACAATATATTGAAAGACTTCATGCGAAATATTATCACAGGAAGACCCTTCGCTGTATTTTAATTGATTGATAAAATGCCATTTTTTTCAGTAACTTTCAGAATAATTAACGCTTTGAAAGCGTATTTAGCTGCCTGAATCTTAACTTATTACTTGAGAATGATATGTTTATTTGTTACGAGTGTGTAATTCTGGAGTATTTTGCTTGAAGGTCGAATTGAAAATGAATTTCAGAAAAAGTATTTTGGTAAATATAGCTTAAGTTTATTATTTCGTTATTGAAATATAAATTTAGTTTTTATTTCTGTTCTGATTTTATTACTGTCGACGAAATATCAAATTCCGGTATATTTATTAAGTATTGCCTTATTTTAAGCCAACTTAAATAATTTTATCTGCGAGGAAGTCAGACACTTCCAAAAGATAGAGTAGGAGTTAACAATTACAGTAAGTAGTACCTTCCAATGGGAACCACGTGCGGAGCAGACATTTTGTCCCTTATATAGAAGTGTCCCTACTTTAGAAGGTACTGACTAAAAATGTAATTTAATTAAAACTTCAGGTTGTAACAAGCATGAAAGTAAATGAATTAAATAAGTAACATAGTCACAAGTATTTATTTGAATTTAAAGTTAATTAAAAATAAAAATTCTTGATTAAAAAAGTTTAATTTTTGCAAAAATATATGAAATGAGCAATACATTTTTGTATTTAAAGATATTTATTGAAAATAATCCTTTACATTGGTTTGTTTGAATGTCTATGCATTTCAAGCATTTTTTTCCAAATAGATATTTGAGTCACTTATGATCTTAAGTCCTTCTTTGCCACCAACAATTATCATGAAACGTTTTAGTTGAAAGGTGTATTTCAAGATCCCTATATAGTTTTTTATGTCACAACTTTCGTCTGACTCTTCTTCATCATCTTCATTGCTTTTCAAATTATTATTTGTTAAGACTCACATCATCAACTACAATTGAAATAAAAGATTTTATGTCGTCATTGGTGTCTTCAGTTGATAAACGACCATCGATTTCGAAATAAGTTTACAATTCAGCCCTACCATTGATTTTTGAAAAATACAGGCAATTCATTTTCATCCGCAGTATTTTCATTGAGGGTACTCGAAACTGGAATTTCAAATCCTCTTTCTTATCGGTCCCTGTCTTGGATTGCCTTACACCTTTTGCTAACACTATTTTCTCACCCCTACCGAGAACTGTAACAAGGACAACTGGAGTTTGAAATCTATGAATGACAGGTATTATTTCGGTTGCATCACAACTTGCTTTTTCCCAATGTATGGGCTGCGGTAGCATAGTGGTCATGGTTTCGGATTCGTGGCCGGCGTTTTTCGTTCAGTCGCGGGTTCGATCCTTGGCCGCCAAAAACCCGCCGTGTAGCCGAGGCTGATGCATGTTAAATATGTCGGGGCCTAAAGTCCTCCCGTTGGCGTGGTGTGGATGTTAGGAGAGGGGGGTGTCAGCTCAAGTGTCGTCCTCGTCACTTGACCTTGGTTCAAAATTACGAGGTCCGTCGCCAATAGCCCTCGTGTTGCTTCTAGTGCGACGTTAATAAAACCTAAACTAATTTCCCAATGTATTGTTTCCCTGTTTCCTTACTGAAAAGAAGTTTTCGAAGGAGAGAGAGATTAAGTTTTCATTTTATTGTCCTTTTGTCACAAACTTTAATTGAGCAC
The DNA here is from genome assembly GCA_019974015.1 of Nephila pilipes. Classification (NCBI taxonomy): domain Eukaryota; kingdom Metazoa; phylum Arthropoda; class Arachnida; order Araneae; family Nephilidae; genus Nephila; species Nephila pilipes. Next base: position 281,443 of record BMAW01009785.1, on the reverse strand, counting down.
GAACATGCTTTTTAAACCTCAAAAGATTTCTAAAAAAAGTGTATTTCTTTTTTTATGTATACCTCTATCTTATTTTTGAAGCTTCATGAAGATGTTCCTATTCAAAGAGACTGGGACTAACAGAATTGTCCCTCATTCAGAGGTGTTATTTACAGGAGGTACTGCTATACTTTTTTTTAATAATTATTTTACAGTCTCTCGGCTTGAGAGATATAAGAGAAAGGAGTCTGAACTTGAGATAAACAAAATGAAGTAAACGAAATAGGGAAAAACTCAGATGTTGCGAGAAGTTAGAAAATTATTTAAAATCTAAATTCGGTTTAATCTAATTTAAATATGATTCAGCTGTTGTGGTGGTTAAAGATATTTACCTTATAAGAGAAAATTTAATTCACATCATTCTTCCAGTCCGATCGCAACATCGATGTTTCCTTTTCCTAACTTCTTTCCCAATTGAATTTTAGAATGCTGTTGTTTACAAAATTAGGAAATGAAATTCGTTTCCCTTTCTTAACATTCTTCATACACAGCTTTTGGGAAATGATTATAAGCACGCTTTGGTGCTGTATGAAGGGATAATTAGATGAGAAAAGCGTACATCTAACGTACGCATCTAACGAAAAGCGTACGTTAGATGCGTACGTACTTAGATCCGAAAGTTGCAAAAGATCCAGGACAGCTCAATATTTAAAATATTATTTATTTGTCTTTTGTGTCAAAATTGCACATGAGAATATCACTCGTTTAAAATATAACAAAACTGAAGTTAGTTCAAACATTTACAAAACTCAAATTAATAGCAAGCCTGATTCTAGTATGTAAAAAACGACGCATAGAACTGAGATTAGTTGTTCTAAAGTGCTGTCTGGATGGCACGGTGAGAATGTGCAAGTGGTTCTTGGCCACCATATAGCATAGTGAGAAAGTGGAAAGCTGTTTAAGGAAGGTCGCCACATGTAAAATTGATGGAACAAAAATTGTATTAAATGAAACCACAAAAATAAGAACAAGTTTCAAATAATTCTTAAGTATTTCACTGTTTTCAGAATGATATATAATTTAGAAGTTAATTTCGTTATTTTTAATCCTCTTTTTGCTTCTACACAGGTGAATGATTTATTCAAATGCCCTCCGTCTTTCTTTCAGCAATAAATTAAGAATTTGTAACTATCTTAAATAATACATATCCATTATTTTAAGTCTATTACGCAATAATTATTCGATGATGAAAAATAAGAGAGAAACATCTATATAACCAACTTTTAGAAAAATATGAACCTAGAAAATTGTACAAAATCAATTAAGCGCGGACAAAGGATGTACTTAGGGATACAATAAATTTTTAATTATTACTTATTATCATTAAAGTTTTAATTATTATGGTATTTAGTATATTCTATAGTATTATGTGAGTATTATATATTTGAATGCAATTAAAAATTTTAATAGTAATCATGCAATATCTCTATTTATATTTATACCATTTGATCTTACAAATGACATGATTGTTTCTTCATGCATCAGTTGGTTTTCATATAACATTTTTATTTTCGATAATTTCTCTTAAGATTTAAAAAAACCAACATCACCACCCTCTTTTTTTAAAAAAATTCTCATCGATTTCTTGTAAATTAGATTATAATTATACTTTTCTTTGTCGCACTACTACAGTTTGTGTCTTTCGTAAATAATAGAGTTATAAGAGCGATGTTAATATTATTTTACATAATTAGGATTATTTTCTAATTATTTATATTGTTTCAATGAACACTTTTCGATAAACAGCTCTGAATATAAATTTTTTTTTTCAAATTATCAACATTTTTTTTTTTAAATTGGTTTTGCTAAGTTCATTTTGACTGTTGCTAGCATTTTCTTTTTCTGTAAGTTCTCGATAAAGTAGGTTTATTGAAAATGAATATTAATTAGCGATAAGTAAGCGTAATTCCGAGCTCCAGGCTCCACAAAAGCAATTACTACCAAGAAAAGAAAATACATTCTTCCTCTTCCTAATACATTTTTAATATCGTAAGCAAAACATTCTAAAGTACAAAAATGTTGCCAATGTTGGCAACAAAAAGAATAAAAAGAGACGATTCAGTCATAAAAATCAATTATTAAATTAAATATTAAAATAAGAGCAAGCGATAAATCGTTAAAGTAGGCAATAATATTGTGTTCGGATATTAAAATAAAAGCAGACGATAAGACATTGAATTAAATATATATTTACAATGTAAGTATACCTTCAGCAAACTGAATGTAATTATAACAATCGTAATGTATTATAATATCAATTGTTCGACCTTAACATCCTGTATCCTTTATTTTATGCCCACGTTTTTTTTGTTGACGCCATTTTCTCGAAACAACATCATATTAGCGCATGTTAAAAAACCAAAACAATAATTTAACTTTCGAATCCAATTTTTCTGTTAACAACCAATTAATGCATCGTAATAAATAAATTCACGCCCTATTTTCATTTCTCCCTCAATATGGCGTTGATCCCCCTCATAGTTTCCAATCTTCTCGGATTTATCTGAACAGTGTTCCTCGTGGAGAGCCTTAAGCTTGCTGATTGGTGGTTTAGGGTTGAGATAGTAGTTCCGGCACTGGATGACGTGATGCTTTAGCGGAACGCTAACTCCCCAACCCCCTTACACCGAACTAACGAAGAATAGAAAAGGAGGGAGGGGGAAGAGAAAGGCCTTTATCAGTTTTCCTAAACACCCCCCACAGGCTCTCCTACCTCTATAAACTTTAGCACAAGCTGAACTTTGTAATAAGTCCCATTAAACTCGGGTTTACTAGGAGCTTCATTTTTCATGTTGGGCGGAAAATCTTGCGTTATGTGCACGAGGGTCATTGTTGGATGACTGGGACATGGGACGGTGGGGATGGATTCTGGTGTAAAGAGTCCAGTTTCTCACCTTTAGTTCTCTTCTCTTCAGAATTCAATCTCACGGATCAAAATTTTACGATGGTGTTAATCTGGAGGAGCGGGCACGTGACTAAAAAAGAATAAAGTTTGGGTGGAGGAGGGTTGGGATGATGGGGTGTTGGGAAAAGCGGAAGCAGAGATTATTAGACATTTGGTGCCGGGGATTGTATTCTTTTTATTTATTTTTTTTATCTTTTCGTTTTCCCGCACTTTCATTGTGTTGGAATAAATAAGATTATTTTATTGATTTTTATGGCTTCGAAACGGCTGTATTAACTGCATCTGCTGGTATTAACGGCTGTTTGGTGATTCTGAATCAACCTGGGGGAGTGTTTGGAAAATGAATTAGTCTTGGAGGTTTTGAAAGAGACTATTGGGTTTCAAAGTAGCTCGTTTTCTATTGTGTTTAAATTGAAAAATGAAAGTTATTACATAAAGGGCGTATTTGACGTACGTTATGTAAAATAGTACGCCGAATTCGTATGCAATGAACGGAAGCTTATAAAAGTAGGGATTGACGATTTTTTCTTGTAACATTTGATTTTAAAGTATCATTTTTCGTCAGAGACTTTAAACAAGAAATTAAATTTGTCGAAAATTCTAAGTAAATGAAAAATAATATTTTATTTTAAGGAGTTGGAATTTTCCACTTGCTTAAGAAACCCATAAGAAATCTTTTACATTGTTTGAAAGTGCTTTGGGAATTAGATGGAATTATTGGGTTATACACAAATATACTTCTTTTATTTGGTAGAATAGAAGAATATTTCTTAGTTATATATTTACAGGTTCTGAAAATGATTTTTCATAAAAACGGTACAAGTTGGTCTTTTGGATAATTAGTAAAACGAAACTAATTAATTTTTCTGTTTTTATACGTATGACAAAGGAATTGTTGTAGTTTAATTATGCCAGAATTTCATTGCATTTTATTTTATTTGTAACTTATCAGTGAAAATCTAACAGATTGTGACTCTAAATGCGAATAAATTGTAAAGAAATTGGACCAATCATGGTCTTTTAAGATACTAAGTTCGACTTAGTTTGTTTTATTTCAATGAATTAAAGGATAAGAGGGGAATTATATATATATATATATATATATATATATATATATATATATATATATAAAACTAATTTGTTCTGTTGCATGAAGAAATTTGATTTATTATCAATACTTTATAGTTTCTAAGTAATTTGTTCTTTAAGGTGTATATATATACATACATACATACATACACACACACACACACACACACATATATATATATATATATATATATATATATATATATATATATATATATAGTTTTTATAAAAAAATAATGTATATCCCTATACGTTACTTTTTCAGTCTGGATATTTTTAGGAACATAATTTATAATAATATTTTACGTAATATTAGACATGTGACTAATAACAGGATATTTACATTAACTGGATAAGTTTTAAGAAATTGGTCTGCAAGCAGGAAAACTTTGAATTTTTTTTGAGAAATTTAAAACATAACAATTATAAAGTTTAATTTTTTTCTGTTTTAATTTTTTTTGTTTCTCTTTTTACCCTTTTTTTTATACTTATTCAAGATTAGAATTTTATCTTCTTGCTATTATTTATTATTTTAGTATTCTTTTACGTATATTGATCTCTTTTTTTAATTGTTTTGATGAGCAGTTTTTTTCTTTGTCTTTTGTTCTAGGATTTTAGCATTAAAAATTTACAAGTTTTCTCATATTTTTTCTATAACCTAAAAAATTATTTTCAAGTTTTCTTTTAAATTAAAAATTTTTTTCTAATGTTTTAATTCTCTTTACTATTCTAATTTTAGTAAATTATTTCAATTATTTCCTTATGTTACTGTTATATTATAACTGTTATATTATATTATAACTGGAATCTTAAGATTCCGTTTAAATAAAACGTATTTCAAGGCATAATAACATACATCCATAAAAAATTTATTATTCATTAGCAACTGTGAGCATCTTTTTCATACGGAAATCAGGCTATGGAACATTCATTTGGCAACAGAAGAATTTACAAATAGAGGGTAAAGCGGTGCGTATATCAGAGCAAACAGCAATATGAAAAATTTGAAGTTAGGATTAAATCGTCTAGTTTTATAATGCCAAGAACTTAATAATTGGTAGAATATTCGAGAATTCTCTAAAGAGATTGGTAAATATTAGCCACTCTCAACGACATAAGCATTATAGTAAAAGTACTTTCTATGCGAGGCGATAGTTGGAAATGAATTTAGCTTGGTGTTAAAAGTAATAACAAATAGAAAGATATATATTTAGCAGATATATATCTTTCTTTCATAGAGTTTCTTAATAAATTCTTTCATAGAGTTTCTTAAAAAATTCTTTCATAGAGTTTCTTAATAAATTCTTTCATAGAGTTTCTTAATAAATTCTTTCATGGAATTCTAGATATTCTTTCATAATATTCTCTCAGGAATTCTTTCATAGAGTAGAGTGGACGAGAGCATTCGCATGAAACTTGTGAAGTGTTTTATACGTTATTAAAATTTTATTAATAGTAAAGCTTGTTTTTTTTGCAATTTGTTAAATTTCTTTCTGCATTTGTTTTTGTGGTCTCTGAAAACTTGCTACGTTATTTCTGATGACGTGTCATTCGCATTTTTTTATATTACATTTTGTTTTAGAATGCTTACTTTTTTTTATTACTCTTTGTTTTAATTAAACTATTTCTTCTTCATTCAGAATTTTAGTTGGTTTTACAATATTTTAATGTTTATTTCTGAGTAATTTGGTTGTTTGCAGTTAAATTGAAGATGATTACTGGATTTAACTTCTTTTTTCTATGGTTGATTTTCTGAATTTGTTGATATTTGGATTGTCACCATATTTTTTTATAATGTAATTTACTGAAGTGTGATGGTTAGATCAATAATTATCGGTATAAATACACACACTATTCCATTCCAAATATATGGAACAATATTAATTGCATTGTTTCCTTTATTCTTAATTTTTCGTTTCTTTCACTTATCTTTCTCTTAAAAGTTTTTGGTTCCTTAACATTTTGTTTTAATTTTTGGTCTAAAGGTTTTAAAATTTTGTTTGCTTATTTATTAAATAAAAACATTTTATCTGATTTGCATAAATATTAATTTGTTTTTTAATGATTTCTTGAAATATTTAGTTTTTTTTTTTTTTTTTTTTTTTTTTTTTATCAATTCACACAACATTGATTTTGTGTTGGATATCCGCAGATATTGTTATCCGATGTGAGTTGTGCTATTTGTGCTTTATAATAATATTACAGTAATAACTAAACTAATGCTATTACTAACTTTTATTGTCATCATTTAACATTTATAGTAACAACACTTCTAATTATACCATTTATACAACTTGTGAAAGTTTTAAGCTTTGAAACTACTTAGCAGACAATGCAATTGAGGAAGTCTATATTGCTGACTAGACTCTCTATTTATGAAGGCTTTAAATAGTAGCAAGTTATGACCACAATTTTAACAAATACTATTTCTATATTCCTGTAAGTTCGTATAATGTAATAATTTTAGTTTCTTAAGTAATGAGTCTATATATAAACAGAATACATTAAGAACATTGTATGATGAAGGCATTGATTGTCTCTTTGAAACTGGTTTTGAATTAGGGTAATTTAGATGATAACTACAAAATATAATGTACAACATAATCGATTTTAACGGCTTACTATTTTAGCCAAATACAAATCCTTCCTTCTTCATACAAGGAAATGGAGTTTGCATTTTATTATTTCTGCAATCAATGGGATTCATAAGAATTCAAATATAAATGAAGTATATTGACAAGCTCGTGTTTTGCTTTCCACTGATTTTGTAAGCGTATTTATATCTTATACGATTTTTGAACAAACAACTTACTTATTAGGCCAGTTCTTATTATCTTTACTTTATTTTGTAAGCATGATTTTATGTAAATATTCCAAGAAATGAAGAGAGATGCTCTCTAAGTTTTACTAGGCGTTTTGTTTTTAGATGAGTAGATAAATGAGTAATGGGGAAATTTACATGAGAGCAAATGTATGCACTGAATCTCGAATTAAAAACAACTGTTAGTTCGTTAAGTAATTTAGTTGCAATTTGTATTTACTTCCTATTTATATCAAGTTAATTATTTTTCTGTTTTCTTCGAATCGAAGTTTATTTTTGATTTACTTCTCCTGAAAGTTTTATCTCATTAATCAATCAAGTAAAAAATGAAAACTATTTAGATTTTAGTCTATCTTTAGGGAGTGGTTGATTTCTAGAATTTTGGATTATTTTAAGCTTAATTAAATTAAGTTAGACTTCCTAATGTAATTACGATGCCAGTTTGTACTTCAGAATATGGTTTTGGTTGTATTTTTTCGATGTAGTCATTTTGCCTGTAGAGTATTTCTTGAAGATACTTTGAATTATTTAAAATTTTTCTTTAGTTAATTAATCAAGTAAAAAAAAATGAGGATTATTAAGTTTTTATTCTATTTTGAGGGAGTGCTTACTTCTCTTAATTCTGGACTATTTTAAGCTTGACCAAATCAAGTTGACTACGTACTAGAGAATTAGTATTTCAAAATATAGTTTTAGTTGTATTTATACGATTAAATCATTTCTACATAAAGTTCTAAAAGAGACTTCGATTTACTGAATGTAGAAATAAACTTGAAGATTAAATTGACTCTGTTTATTAGATTATAAAGCTTATATTTTTAAACTTCATTGTAAAAAATTTCCAGTTTTATCTCGAGTTTTTTTTTTCTTCCCTTCCCCAATCTTCTTTCCAGAATATCATATAATGGATCACAGAAGAATAGGTTTCATGGGCAAAAAAAAAAAAAAAAAATGCTGCACACTCACTTTTATATCACAGTTCACTCTGCTTCTAGAAAGACAGAAAAAGAAAAAAAATGTGATCCATTTCTGCCTTTCTTCCAGATCTAGAAGATGGATTACTCGTTGGTAGACAGAGTAGACGATGAATGACAAACACAAAAACTTCCTGAAATTTTCCAGGGTTCGGGTTGTCCTTCGCACGAAAAAAAAAAAAAAAATACCCGGCTATATTCGCATTTAATCGAGATTAGTCTTTAGTTATTTGAGGAAGAGAGAAACCAATAATGTAATGGTATCCTATTGGGAATAGTTATTCTGTCAACCCATCAATCAACGATTCCTTGTCCAATCATAAATGGCAACTACAATTACGATCAATGACGATTACTAACAACGACAATTGCGAACAATACTCCCCTCCTCTATTAAGTAAAGTTATTATTATTAATAAAAATAAGTATAACATATCCTTTGAAGAATCCGAATTCTGTTGGAAATGTCCGAGATAGAGCATTTTTGGCTGTTTAGAAAATTTAATGCCAATCACAATAATTTTAATATGATTAAAAATAATAAAAGAAGTGAAATGAATGCGAAGTAATATTATTCACTTCTCAAAATCAAAACTATTCAACTCGTATCACTAGTTTGAAACCGCAGAACCAAATTAAGTCGATAGATGGCAGATCTATCGGTGTCACGTGATTTGTAAAAACTATTTTTCAAGTAGTTCTGATTGGGTCAGCGAGACGAAAAGATGTTCAAAAAGGTTTTTAAATAAAAAAAAAATGTAATATATGTACATAATTGGGCTCCCGCTTGAATAATTTGTGGTCAGGGTGATTATAAACAGATTTTGAACATCTCTTCTTCTCAAGCCAAGAAAAGAAAACATGGTATGACGATCACAAGACAAAAGTGGCGGCCTTACAACAACAACTTTCGGAAAAACAATTTAGTTTGATCTTATTTTCGATCATCATTTTCTCGTTGTAATATGAATTTCGATTTATAAGTTAAAAAATAAATTTTATACATGTTTTATTTAAATCAGTCGAAACTCGAAGAGAGCTTTTATTTCAAAAGCGAACTGTTTTATTCACAAAAATAGTTCTAAAGCAAATTTTTATAACAGAATGTTAAACAATTTTTCTTCGAATTTATCTCCACAAGTATATGTTGCATGCTAAAAAAAAATGGGCAAAATGAACATGTAATCGATGTTTACGTACCTATTAGAAGAAGGGGGAGCCAATAATCAAGAGGCATCTGATTCAGAACAGACATTAAATCTACCGATTTATCAACGATCTTTAAGTATGGTGAGACTTTCAGCGCTTAAGTTCTTTCTCTCCTGCAGTTAGTGCCCTCTCGGAAAACAGAGATAACTTATTTTGACAATTACAGTGGAATTTTGGGATGATTTAAACGATAGAATTGTACGATGCCAGAAAAAACTACCAAAAGACATTCATTTCATCAAATCCAGTGTGACGTGTAACCACAGTTAGCAAACAGGATTTCAGTAAACAGGAGAGAAGTTTCAGAAATTGGCGCAGACTATGTAAGAGAAAAACGGTGAAAAGCGTGGTAATCAGTATAACTGTGGCGTCTTACGATTCACATTTACCTCTGAGAAGATCAACCGGTAGTTGTGAAGAAGAAGCTTAATCAAAACCTAGCTGAAGTGAATTGAAGCTCATCTTTTTCAGCTATGTAAGAAGAATTACCAAAGAAGAGTCTTCACTCTTCTTTTCTTCTAATTGTTCAAATCGTCACTTGATATTCTTTGTTAACTCAAATTTATTTTAAATGATTTTTATTGTTAGTTAATTGTTGCTATTTGTAAAAAGCATAGCTGTATTTCTTTAACTTTCAAATCCGGAATATATGATTTTCATTGATATATGATTTTCATGCAAAATAACCTTATTTGTAAATATAAATGTCGTACTAAAAGCGTTTCTTAAAAATAGCAATTCTATGTTATTGGATTGCATGAATTTCATAAATGTCAGCGCTGATAGTAGTCATAAACGATAATTGTAGACCATATCATTCCCCGTCCATGTTACTTGTAAAAATTAGTGTTAATAATAATAAAATTATATAAATACATAGTAGATCAAAGAATTTTTATGATTAAGTCTGTAAAAAGAAATAAAGACAAGAAAATATTTGTTTTGTTTTTTATTTACAATAATCCTCTCTGGGTTTTCTACACTTGTTACAGCGATTTAATAATGATTCAAATTCCTGTTCCAGTTCACTTTGAGGAATCACCTTCGGAAAACGCATGTGTCGGTGATCTTTGTGTGGGGAAAATATCATCAAAATAACACTTTTTTAACTTCATTTTACGTTTTGTGAATATAGAGAATTCGCAAGATTCAGTGAATATGGTGGATTATTCAACAAACAGAAATTATTTTATGCTAAGATCTACGAATAATAAGTGCGTTGTGACTTGGATGTTTGTTTTCAACAAACTCCCAACTGTTTTCATACCGATAATCTGGACGAATTACAGCCATTAAACGCTTCTAAACATTTAAATAATACTCAACTGTAATTGTTTGTCCAGTTGGAACGAATTCTGTGTGGATAATAGCTTTCTATCGAAGAATGTAATGAGACAATTTTCCGGAGGCATGTTTCAAATGCAATTTTGTTGTTTTGCGTTAAACTTAATTACATCTCTTTATTCTATTTTTGTAATTGAACTTGAAAATCTTAAGATTTACGAAATCTTTTGAATGTCCATATCTTTTGAATTAGTTTAATAAATGCGCAGAAATTTTAGCAATGCTCCAGAAGACGATCGAGGTTTATCAAGCTTGCGTGATAACAAAGGTGGTACATCAGTAGGCTGAGATCTATCTTAAAAATTCTTTGACTCGCTATGTATATAAATCCTTCTAAAATTTGTGTTGAATTCCGAGTATCTAATATACAAGTACTTACTTAGAGACCAATATTATCAATCGAACAGACATTGTATCCCTTTATCTATCAATGATCCTTACTTAGTCACTAGCACTAGTGACAGAACTTTTTTTATTTTATTTCGACAAGATGATAAATAAATGATAATAATTATCTCAAAATCAGACATTTCTCTAAGAAATAAAGAGACACATCAAGTATCTTTGGCAACCTATTAATCATTCATCTAGGTATTAGAACCTTGCCTGATTAAACCAAATTATGTGGCATATGGAAAGTACATTACCGTGAAAAAAACTAAACACGAAAATGAGAGGACCGAATTATTCTTTCGAATGTAATGATGCATAACTCCCCCATTTCTAAACGCAGTTTCTAAATCTTCGTTCTCAAGCGGTTTCAATTTTATTCGAACATACTACGCTCAAATAACACATCGATCAATAACTCCCGAGTCTAACATTGAAAACAACATTTTTTTTGCAAAATTTTTTGTTATGCATCAACATAACACCTTTTGTTATTCACCTTTTAGGGTGATGCAATCGTTCCAACGCTTTTCCAAACCTTTTTTTTTTTTTTTTTTCGCAAGAAATCTTTTTTGTTGCGAGTAAATAGCGATAAACAGCTTTCTGAATCATCGACTCGTTGCTGTTTTTGTTCCATCGAAAGCAATCGCGGCATCCACTTGGAAAAAACCTTTTTCACTTCACTTCAAAAAACCTTTTTCCTGGTCCGATCGACTTAAAATTTTGACACGTTTCAAGCAAAGGTTAGTACTCTAGAAAGACCTGGTTACTGGTTTACTACGAGCGCCATCTCTGGGTTAGTCTCGGGAGTTATTGATCGATGTGTTATAGCCGCAATTTGATCTCTATTTTTGATTATCGTACGCAATGTAAAACGAAATAGCTGTTTGTTTCCTTCCTGTTTTCTCTAACATTGTACACGAAAAAAGTGAATTTGTGTTTATTATACAAAACACGCAATTCACTGATTTTGATATAAAAATCATCGATTTCAATACAAAATTCACCGATTTCGACACACACACAATTCCGAATATTGAAAACTAATCAACCAGTAGATATAATATTTTGACAATAACAATGTCTCTGCCTACGAAAGACAAGAAGTATCTTAGCAACAGTATTATTTCATGTTAACCGATTTTTTGTGTTAAGCGTGTTAACTTATTTTTCATGTTAAGCGTGCTCGTATCAAACAATTTTACTGTATCATTAAGAAAGCGGGAGGAACCCCCCCCCCAAAAAAAAAACCCTTAAGATTCATTGTATGTTAAATAAGGAGGCATGTTAAAAACGTATGAAATTCCTTAGCATTTTGTGTCGGGACCGCAGTATTATTTCATGTTAACTGATTTTTCATGTTAAGCGTATCGTATTAAACATTTTTCACTATATTATAGAGCAACGGGGGGCGCAAAGATACCCTTAAAGTAAGGAGAGTCATTGTATTTTTCAAACCACAAAATTAAACCCCTAAAAGATTAACTTTCCCATCATCTTCATTTGTTGCTTTTCCTTCCATAATTTCGTCAATGAATTTTTTCCACGCATTAATTTACTGCAGAGATAATCATGTACAGTGTGCGTAAAAAAGTAATAACAATGCCACAGAAATATGTGTCCATTTCGGAACCAATTAAAACATTTAAATAATAACTGGTGGTAGGAGAACGGGCTTATTACAGCAATTCAAATATGACTTTTTTCTCTCTGAGTGGTCGGTTAAATCAGAGACTGGGTGAACCAAGGATGCTTTAAAGAGTACCTGCTTTACTTCATACTGGATTGCTCTGTCCTCTAATGCCCATCAAGATGTCTACCAATGGTCTGTAGTTCATAATACCCGGTTTCTATCTTCTCCATACTACGGGTTACTACGGGCTTCCTGAAACCAAACAAACAACTTTAATAACTATAATTTACATCAGTATGTATAAAGGATCAAATGATACGCAGAATAAATTTTAACCAGTTATCTCGATTATTTTTAAGTAATATTTAAAACTGTTCTAAGCCCTCTCGTATGCCATCCAGACTAATATAAGAATGAATCCTTTCTAAATGCTTAGAAAGACTTTGAATTTGAGATTTATTTGCATTTATATTTATTCTTTTGGTTCAAAAAGCTTCTGAATGAGCATAAGAAGCAACCTGGGGGGGATGGAGAAATTGTAGCATAACTTACTCTTTTATACTCTCTATTTCGAATATATATTTGAGCAAAATAGCCAGTAAAAAAAAAGGGGAGAATGAAGGATTGTTAGACTTTTTCCATCAGAATCCAGAGATATTTTTCTGCAATTAGCATGAAACAAAAGAAACAAAAAATAATTTTAAGCAGTCATGGTAATACGAAAAAAATATACTTTTTCAAGTGTTGATTTCTATGGAAAATAAAACAGACTTTTGGAATATTAGTCACATCGGCCATATGTGAAATTTTATATTAAATCTCATAATTCAATATTATCCATAATAACCAGTGCAATATTTCATTTTAAACTTCTGATGCATGGATGCGAAGGAACACTTTTACCATAATTGGTCCAATGAAGGAAATATTTCCTTATATGGTTGTTGAATTTCATTGTTTTATACATATGGTGCTTTCTGTCTAAACACAAATAAGGCTAATTTCTATACCTTAGTGAAATTTACGTATACATTTACTTTCAAATCAATAATATAATAATATCTTCTGAGATATAGACGTTGCCTTAATTGGTCTAATGTAATTAAATACAGGAAATTTATCCTTAGAGGATTATTGAATTTCATTGGCTTGTACATAATGTCCAATCCGCCTATACAAACGCCAATTTCTATGCTTTAGTGAAAGTTATATATACATTTACTTTCAAATCAATAATATAAATCCAATGATACACTCTAAGGAATAGACGAATCAGCAATTTTTATACAAGTTTAAGGTAATGTCAATTACAACCGATACCAAATCCCGTACGAGAAGTAGGGTCAGCAATAATATTAAATAATAACAACAAAAAAATAGGTTAAGAAATCTTAAAAAAGAATTCAAACGAACACCAAGTACTTGATATGTTTACTTCGAAACGAAGAATAAACGTCCACTAACAACAACAACAATAACAAAAAGGGAAAGGAATGAAAGGAAGGGAAAAAAATGATAAAGAAAGAGGAGTGAAATGAAACTTTTGGAAAATGATTACAAGAATTTCAATCGATCAAAGCCTGACAAGGGTAGAGGGGACTTGAAAATGGCAATTTTGTCTCTAACTGAAATACCCCCAAAAAAGTAACAAATAAAATAATAATGAAAATGAAAATAAAAAAAAATGGTCGGAATAGTCGCCAGAATGTCTGAATAGCACCGAAATCCTCCATTCTTAGATGACAAGAAGGAGGAAATAAGAAATATATCACATCGGCTCTTCCATTTTTATTTATAGTAGTCATTTTGCTCTTCTGGTACCACCGCTTGAAGACGGGGCTAGAAGAAGCAGAAGAAGAAAAATTGAAGCAGACCCCTTTCTTTTCTTAGAGGGATGTGTTTAATGAATACCGTGACGTCATCAGGAGGAAACATTGAGAGCGAGAAAAGAGAGAGAGAGCTTGTGAAAAATCGTCATTTTAATCGATGTTTGATGGTGATTGCTGCTCGTAAATAGATGTGCCCGGTTAGTTTGAATGGGACGAAACGGCATTATTTTAATGGATGACACTGCACCATTTCCATCCAGTGTTTCTGGAGGATGCGGTGGGTGGGTGGGAGAGATGTATAATTATGATGTGCGCTCATATACATTCAATTTAGAGGTGGAAAGAAAAAATTGATTAAGCCCCACTTTTATAATAGGCACGAGTGTTTGGTGTCCATTACTTGGGGAATACTTTTCCGGTTTCTAATTTTAAATGGAATGTAGTATTTCATGGTTAGATATTTTGGAGAATTCCTTTTTAGAATGTGGAAGAGATTCGCTTGCACATTTTTTTTTTGCCAAATTGGCTAAGGGAACTGTGATGAGGTGTCTTAAAGTAATGACGTCTGATGATTTAGAGGTTCTTTTGCTGCTAAATGACATGAAATCAGTCTGAAACAGAGATATAGTACCTATTGAGTCAGTTGATGTACAAGAAAAGAATTTATCTGAGAAAGAAATTCGTGGATGGCTAAAAAAGTACCCTTATTATAAGTGGGAATGGGGTAATAGCAGGGATCTTGCGGGAAATTTTTCATGAGGAAGGAGACTCTTCAACGTCAACTCATGTCTGAAAATTAATTTCAAATTTCATAGATTATTTTCAAGTGGAAAAGAATGTTTGTGTGAAGTATGTGGTTTCGAAAATTATTTTTTCTGAAAAAAAAATTCGCTGTAAGAAAATTTAATTTTTAAAATTTTAGAATACAACAATCCTTATGAGGGGTGTAATACAACCCCATATGCCCCTTCGCTACACCATTTAGGAATGGGGTAACTCACTGTAATACTGCCCATTGAAAGTTTTCGTTTTTCTAATAAAAATATAACAAAAAATATTTAATTTTTGTGGAAGTTAATTTGGATCCTCACAAAGCTAAAAAGGAAATTCTGTATTAAAGCTAAAACTTTTTATAATACAAACTTAGCTTCACATCTGTGGCGGCCCTCTCGGAACCATTTGCAGCATTTTCACCACGCCAGGAGGCGGCACGTTAGAACAACCTATTTATGCATGAGCGGAGATTATGCAATCTATGAGTATTCTGCAATCTCACTTGTAATATTGGTATTTATACCCGCACAGCCATCAGAAGAAACAGCACAAGACAAAAAGTACTTTTTGGCTTGGTGATCCAACTACTGTTCACTGACAGCCGTACATGAATTACCTTCTGGACCTGTCAAATTTCTTTCCCTCCGTTGACGGCCAAGACCTGTTGAGTTCTCCTGCATGTGTAGAAGACATCTCAAAATAGTAGATTCATCGTTCTAGATGTGCAACACTCCCGAGTTAAATGTGGTTGTTTTTTAGAAACTTAAATTTCTTGCTTGTCTACGCCGTTAGTTGACAATTGTTATTTATTACTATACTCATAACTCGTGTGATAACTTTCGATATGGGCTGCATTGCTTCAGTTATCCATTAGCTATTAGTTTTGTAGATATTTAAACTAGTTTCTTTTTTTTTCAAAATTTTACTCCATTTGAACGAGTGATATTCTCATACACAATACTGCATTGAAAGACAATTGCATTGCTGATGTTTTAATATATTAAATTATCGTGGATCATTTACAGGTACTGATCTGAGTCATTTGAAATGTGGTATATGCTTACTTATTTTATTATCCCCTTCACAACAAATTTCAACGTTTTATTGAGTTGATCCCTGTAAAGGCAAATTGCATGTTAAAAATATTGTATATTATAAATATTATAAAGATCTCTCTCTCTTTCTCTCTCTTTCTCTGTTTATACATCAATACATACATTAAAGGAAAAATTATATTATGAGAAAACATTTAATTGTGAAAAATATTATTAGCTAAATTCCCTGATCGAATAAAATAATTATTTAAATTTAATATACTGTTTTGACCCTTATAGAAACTAAATTGAATGTCAAATTATTTCCAGATATTAATGAGACAAAATACAATTGTCTGAAAAAACATCACAATGTTCAGTAATTCCATTATTTGTAATTAAATACTTAATATTATATCTCATTCCTGACATGAAAAATTTTACGGACATTTTAAAAAAATAAATTTTCTCCGGTTACCAATTGTATAGAAGAATAAATTTAATGAATTAAAATGTTTAATATTCAAATGTCTTCAAAATAATTAATTTATCTTTGATTACAATGAATTTTTTTACCTTATTATATATAGGGTGATATATAAAAGTTCACGATGAATTTTATTTTCAAGAAATACATGACTTGATGTCAATCATTTAGAATGACCAAAAATATCGAGAACAACTGTTTAAAAGTGTTTTAAAGTATTAAAAAAACTTTAAAATGTTAGGTTAGTTTCTATTGAGTAACTTATTCATGCTCTTTATCAAACCATTGCAATTTTAAACTTAAACGTGTCTGTGAAAGGTTAAAAAAAATGTTTTCCTTTGAATCATAATTCACTAGCTACAGAACCTCCGTTCTTTCACATTGTTGTAGTCTTTTACATTTGCATAAAAAAGTCATGTGAATAGTCTCTTAACATTCTCAGACGAGTTTAAGTCAAAGAATTTTGTCGCATGACATAACAGTGTTTTACTACCAAAGCGACTTTTTACAACTCGCCTAGAATGTATTAATAAGTCATCGTTCTCAAAAAAATTCATTCGCCCCTTTTTTTATGTCTGTAAAAAAAATTATTCCTTACCCTCATAAATCTTTCTCTCGCTACTGTTTATTCTATTCTTAAGAATTTTAATATTACATTTTATTTTTGGTTATCTTCTTAATTTATCACTAACAAAACCTAACGTGTGTATTTCGTATCTGGAATTTTATTTATATGATTACGAAAACAGTAAGAAAGTTGTCAAGGACACCTGTATTGACTTTTTCACCTACAAATGTTACGATTTTAAACTATTTACATCACCTTACTTACTAAATCACCTTAAATCACCTTACTTTTTTTTTTACTTATTATTTTACCATTTTCAAATGTTTTTCTCCATTGTTGAATGAAGATTAGTATTTGTTTAATTTTTGTACGGAAGGGAACTGGAGGCATAAGTTTAGTTGATACAATTAGGCATTTTATAAACAAAATCGATTTTGTGTATTTAAAATAAATCTATAACTTTTTGTAGCAATGTTTGTACGGTATCAATGTTTCTAACCTCCTGTAGTATTTATTGCCTCAATTAACATTTTTATACATTAAAATTACATTTCTGTGCATATTTTAACGCTATTTAATTTCGCGTTTACTA
Source organism: Nephila pilipes (assembly GCA_019974015.1). NCBI lineage: Eukaryota > Metazoa > Arthropoda > Arachnida > Araneae > Nephilidae > Nephila > Nephila pilipes. The sequence goes on along the minus strand of BMAW01009785.1, from coordinate 263,755 downwards.
AAAATGTAACGCTATAGAAAAACTTATTTTTCTTTCAATGATAGTCAGGTAGTAATTTTGAATATCACATACGTTTCTACAAAACCCATGCTTACACAACAATGCAAGAATCAGAATGTAATTCAAAATATGATTTTTCCTCTAATATTGCCCACAAAAATACACAAAATTTTTATCAATCTAACAATCAATAATTTTAAAGTCCTGAATATGAAAGATAATAAATAAACTGAAAGCAAATAACTTATTTCTTAACTATAGGTAATAACCTTTTAAACTTATTGAAGCTAATATCCTCAGTTAAGTAATTACTCAGTATTAAGGGGACAAAATTACCAAAATATCGAATTTATTTTTATTACCTCATTTTAATTTTGTAACTATTCTAGATATTAAAATAAAGTTTTGCAGTTTTACTAAGATTATTTATCAAGATATTGAAATTTTTGATTGTAATGGGCTAAAATGTTCAATTGATCTTCAAAATTTTAAAATGTTTTTTTTTTCAGCTTTTGACTTATCGTGGAAGTTATCTATTTAAAATGCCAAGTCATTCTTTTTGTTATCAATGTAAAGTTTTGGAATTTTTTCCGGTCCATTTACCTAACATGTTTTATAATTTTTTGCGTGGAATAATGATTTAGACAAATAGTGATTTGAAAAAAATTCTCAAAATTTGACACAGAAGTATTTATACTGTTTTTCATAGTGTCTGATGGAATAAAGATTGTAAAACTATAAACAATTCTGGTACGATGAAACTTGTGCAAATTATGAGATACACTTGTAAGAAGTTTGGAAAAAGATTCTTTGAAAGTAATAAAATTAGAAATTGGGGAAATTTTAAAATATTAAATTTTTTGGAAAAAAATTTAAATTTTCTTTCCCTCTTTTGAAAATGAGAGAGAGAAGTCTTCTTTTTTTTTTTCCCCTTTAGATATACATGCTTTTTTTTGAAAATGAAACCTTTTTTTTCTTTCAGAAATGCATACTTTTTTCTTTTTTTTTTGAAAATGAAGCTTTTTTTTTTTCTCTTTGAGATGCATACTTTTTTTTATAAATGAAGTAGTTTTCTTTCAGAAATGAATACTTCATGTGTGCTTGAATAGGTGAACATAAATTTTTCTTATAAATATCCAATTCTAAAGGATTGGAGGCCATGGATTGGATAAAGCTCACTGGATACCAGGTATCCTGATATCTTGCTTCCTAAGATGCGAGGAGACTTATTCTTGACTTCCTTGGAGTCTATATTGAATTAAATACTACGGGACGCAATAGCTTGGGAAATATTCTGTATTTTACTCTCAGTTACTTTATATTTTCAAGTTTCATTTACTTACATTATTGTTATTCATAATAATTTAAGATTTAGGAAAGCAATTATACAAATAATTATTGCACCTTGAATTTTTTTTTCCTACTTTAAGAAAAGTTCAAATTTTTATTTGAAGACTGAATATAAAAATCATCTTTTTTTGTATTCACTATGCATTAATTGTAATCAAAACAAAACGCATATTTGTAAAGTATTTAAAGGGTACAATGACCGTGGGAAACTGTTGTTCCGTTCTCATTTTTGATTCGTTGATATGGACAGTGGTTTCAGCAAGTGAATAATACATGAAGTAAGAAGGTAAACTGTCATTAATTGAGCAAATGGTACGTCTGCGAAGCTCATTAATGCGATCAACCTTTCTTTATCCTTATAGCCTCTGGAGATTTTTGCCATTCCATTACCAATAATATGTTGTCCAGCTCCTGTTTACAAGCTTCATTGCAGTGACTTTTAACAATTACGTAATTATATTGCAATAGGGAAAGAATATCAAATTTAAAATGATTTCCGTAATTGCTTTTGCAATCCAATCGGCTAAATGGTAATCACTGACTTTAGTGCGCATGCTTTAATCGGTCGTGTCTAATGGGGAAGTAGGGGTGAACCTTTGAAAATTTAAGAGGGACATTTATTTATTACGAAATTAATATAAATGATGATTACGAGTATAAGAAATGGTTGATTATTTTGACGGATGATAAAAAGCTTGTTTTTTGCTGAACCATGGGAAAAAATGTGAAGTGACATTTTCATTCTAATTTCATATATATTTAATCTTGTATTTACAGTTTATTAGGCATATTTTTTATGTTTTCTCTACCTATTTCATCTTTCATTGTAAGACTCGTTCATTTTATCCAGATGAAGTTCTAACGTTTAAGAACAGTGGTTCCCCAAAAGAGTGATATGGCCCACGTGGTATTTTTAGTCGAAAGTTTATTGAAAGGGCCTCGCTGACTAACTGCCCTTCCCCACTGGACAATACTCGCATGAACACGCTGAAAAGTTTTATTAATAGAAGAAATCATCAAACAAATGTTTCAACAAATAGTTCTGAATGCCTTATAAGCAAGACAAGTCCACATGCGGTGTAGATAACTTCAAATGCATTATAAATTTTAGACATCATTGAAATTTTATTCCCAATATCTTTTTGACTAGTCCATGAACAAGTTCCTGCCTGTGCAGTGCATCACATGGAACATCACAGTGTGCATGCGTTATACAATCATACAATGCACTTATACAACAAAACTAATGTTTACAATTTTGCTCAGGACATGACAAGATTAAGAATAACGCCGACAGACGTGATAGCGGTAGTCTAGTGGTCATAGAAAACAATGTCGGCAGCAAGTTCAAGCTGCCGACATTGTTTTCGTCGAGTCTTGGATTCGAATCCTGATACCATTAAAGATTCGCCGTGTAGCAGGATTGATACACGTTGAATCTGGTTGAGGTCCCAAGTTCTCCTCTTGGCGTAGCATGGAAGTTTGGAGTGAGATATGCCAGCTCAGGTGTCGTCCTTGTCACTTGACCTAGGCTCAAGATTACGAGCATCGTCACTATAGCCCTTGTATTGATTCTCAGTGCGAAGTTAATAATCAGTAGCTCACATCGGGGGAAAGATCAGCATGATTTTCCGAGCGGCATGGTTATTTTATGGAGTTAGTTACTTTTCTTCTCACAACTAGATTAGATCTCTTAATTGCAGGGAACAAAATGCATTCGAAAAAATGAACAAAAATTCTTTTTCTGTATGACTGCTTTCTTTTTTTGGTTAATGAAAAGAACTTTCAAATATTTATTAAAGACCTAAAAATTCACATCTGCATTACTGATTTTAAGAATGAGAGTCAGTAGGTTTTTTTTTTTTTTCTCCTTCTGAAAAGTTGGGCGATGAAGAATATTTTTCTTGAGAAGGGAGTAGTAGGTAAAAAAAAGCTTTGAAACTTCTGTTCTAGAGAATTATAATTTAGTTTTTTTCATGCGGCTCTAATCGATGTCAATATTAATATTTCTTTTTTTGAGGTAGTATTAAATAATAACGTTGATATATCGAGTCTTTTTATTTGTAATCAGGAATTTTCAATGTTTATTCTTAAACTTAATTTTTGTAACTAGAAATATAATTTTTACTCCTAATTCTTAATACTTTCTATTTTTATTTCAGGACATGAGAAAATAACGTTTCGGCGTTTTAGTGATTGATAAGTAAGTATACACATTTCTACTCTCTCTCTCAATATTTTTGTGTATGTATCTATTATGACATATAAACGATATCAATTTTAAAATATTATTATTACTTGAATTTATTTGATAGTATTTAGAAAAGCACTTTTCGTTTTTATTAAATTAACAATATTAAGAATCAATGCAAAATTGATATTTTAATAATATCTTCTTCAAGAATTATTATGGTATACGCCCCATTATTGCTCCCTTCTACGTAAATTTATTCGAAGAAGTCTTGAATAAAAGTCAAATGAAGAGATAGTCAAATAATGTTGATAACCAAGTCATTTCATTCAAATTTACGAATAATCAAAATTAAACTTTTAACTTACTTTATCTGAGGTAATTACTCCTAAATGCATCATATTTAACGTTTAAATATAATAAAGATCGTTTTTCATATAGATTCTATCGGGTTCGAATGTTTAGATAAATTAAAGATGAGGGTCCAAGTCCTTGATTCTTTGTGAATCCTATCTGGATCAGCTTCGAAAGTCTGATGCAGATGTTTTACTTCGTAACTTCAGCTTATCATCTTCATCGCAATCAAAACTACCAAACTCAAAATTAGATACTTTACTGCTTATATATGCATTTCTTCAATTCTAATAATTACACCAATTAAAACAACATCATAAGAAGATCACAAAGTGTTAGCTGAAGGTAAATTCGCAATTGAACCCACGTCATACAGTATGTTATGCAAAGATTTTATCATCTTTGATTGCATAGAACATTAAAAGAGTTCCGTTATCTTATATAAATTACAATCAGAATAACTCAATAAGACTTGTGTGTTAAAATAAGCTTATTTTGCATTTAAATGATATTAAAAACTGAAGAAATCAAAAAATGTATTTAAATTACCCTTTATATTTGAATAAATATTTGTGGTCAAAGTTAAAAGTTTTATTTCTGAATTTGTAATTTTTAAACAGGATTATTCAAAAAGATTTAATTTATTTCAAAATTCCATATCTGCAGAAATAAATGATATAGAATGATAAGTAATACATAAATACAAAAGAAAAAGGTTTTTTAATTATATTATGAACAATAGATGGCTCTCGTGTGTTCTTCGTGAAGCTATTTCACAAAAGATGTTTCAGAAGCTTTTCACGGAGCTACCTCACGGTTAGATCGATCGCCAAGGACCAAATGACTTGATGTTACACAAGTGACCACCTAGGTCACCTGATAAGGTACTTTGCGATTTCTTCCTTTGGGAGTTTGGAAAAGATAAAGTGTATGCGCTGCCATTTCTCCCAAACTTATGTGAATTTATATAACGGATTTCTATTTCTGTACAGTCAAGCACCATTGACACTTTACCAACGTGTTTGGCTGGAATTTACATACCAAATTGATCTTATATGGACAACTAAATGAATTTATAATTAAACACTTGTTAAAGCTTCTGTATTTTTCATTTGCATTTATTTATACATTACTTATCATTCTGTGTCGTTTATTTATGAAAATATAGAATTTTGAAATCGGGTGAATCATTTTACTTTATTACTTCCTTTTTTTGACTTTAAGAAGTGTTTTTTAAGTATTTATTTTAATTATTATTGTATTTAAAAACAATTCTTTTTCCATTTACTAAAAAAAAAGTGCATTATTATTCACTCTAAGATTTGCCTGAAAAATCATTAGATAGATATTATTTCTATTCGGTTACCACGTTTGCCTGACAAACATACACAATTCTTAAGATATTTGAATGGATTATTAAACGTATTTGATTAAATTTTAAGTGAGTAATATGAGTTGTGTATATCATATGCTTTAAATCAGAGGTTTCCTAAGGGGACGGTACCACCCATCGTTGGGTGTTGAAGACATTTATGCGGGCGTTTTTGTTCCAAAGCTGATTTAGGGGGTGTTGAGGGTCAACTGACGCTCCCTGGGCAACACTTGTTACAACGCGCTGAAAAACTTGATTAATACTAATCACATCGAACAAATTGTTTCAATAAATAATTCTAACTGTCCATTAAGAGATATTAGTTCGCATTAGAAGTAGGTATGATATATTATAGCTTTGTTCTTAATACCTTTTTGACTAGTACGTGAACGAGTTGCAGCATGCTCAGAGAACCACATAGAGCACCACAATGTAATATGTGCGTTCGTTCCGTTCGGTCGACAAAGCTTATATTTAAAAATTTGGATTTGTGTGTAATATCTGGAGCTTGTTGGCGTGCGAAAATTGTAGCGCACTTCCCACTCTTTGTGGAGGAAGAGTTGCTAAAATAATGTAAATAGAAAGAGAATGAATGTATTCATGAAAGAAAGGTAGGAGCGGGAACGAGTTCCGAGACATAGACGGCAAAGTGTAAATAAATAATTTTATTATTGTTATAGACTGGGTCTTTATTGGACAAGAAAGAAAAAAAAAACACATCATACGGTCATGATAAGATCACGGCTTCCTCAGAGATACCAACATGAATTTCTGAGCGTAGAATTAATCCTACAGGCTTTCTTACTTTTCTTCTCAAATCTAGATTAATGCTTTGCATTGCATGGAATAAAATGCATTCGAAAGAGAGATAAAAGAAAGTAGTTTTCGTGATAATTTTCTTTTTCTGACTTCAGAAAATATTTTTTGAATATTTATTAAAGATCTAAGAACTCACAATTATATTATTGATTTCAAAAACGCGAGTCGGTGTGCTTTTTCTCTGAAAAGGATGCGAAGAATTTCTTTTACGAGAAGGGGTAGCGATAGAACAAAAAGGGTCGGATATCTTATTTTTAAAGCATTATGTATCCAAAAAATTGCTCTCGCATGGAATCTGAAAGTATAAATGAGTCTTCTATAACCTGATGGGAGAGTCGTGGGTTCTCTTGTTCCTCATGCTATAGTAATCAAGCTTTCTACTACATGTACGCTTTGATTATGTCCTTCTTTTATATACCCTTTTTTTCATGACTAAACATTCAAAATACGATTTTCCAAATAAATACGAATTTTTCTTCTCTACTATTTTTTACTAAAATCGTACACATGTTTTGAATAATTTCTAATCCAGCAAGACTATTAATTGCCAAAGAAGCACCATTGTTGATTGACTTGTATTTTATTATGTGGGGGAAGAAATCAAATCCAAGATTAGGCGCTTTTAAATAATGTTTTTCTGGGTTTTTTTAATGCTATCGTACTACCGCGAAGGCACATAAATTTGCATCTTGTTGGTTGGTAAGCTTTATTAGCGCTAAACACATACAACTAGGATAAAAAAAAAGTTCCTGGAATGATTGCCTACTAAAAGGCAGATATTCACAAGTGGAGAAATTTCGCTTTATGAAGCTGGAAACATTACTAAGGAAAGCATTAAGCCACTTGTCAACTATTTTCGTTGTTGACGACACAGCTTTGTTTGCATTGATATCATTTAGAAATAACATCTTCGGAACAGCGGGCCAACATCAAATTCAGTCTTATGCTGGAGAAATCATCCTTTGAGACCCTTTAGATGCTGAAGAAAGCACACAAAAACGATTCGATGAAAAAGCAGACAGTGCGCATGTGGCATAAGTGTTTTCGTCAAGGTCGCAAAATCATTGAAGATGGTCTTCGGAGTGAGTGTCCATTTTCTGCCACCGGAGATAAGAGTGTTGAGGAGCGTGTTCGACGACTGAGCATGAAGAAAAATTGGCAAATGTTATCAAAGAACTCGTCAAGGAGATTCTTAAACAATTATGAGAGGCAATCAGGCGAAAAGACACGTAAAAAGAACTTTAGATTATTGTTCCTCGTTGCTTGACAATGTTCCGGCTTCCCTTTTCTGATTGTGAAATGTACCATTCTAGGCTTAATGTTACCACTTTGGAAACCCTCATTATCCCGATCTAGAACCGGCGGATTTTTACCCGTTTCCACAGTTGAAAATGAAATTGAAGGGAAACCGTTCTGTTAATTCAGAGGAGGATGAAAAATGCGACGAAGAAGCTGAAGGAACTTTCCAAAAATGATTTCCAGGTGTGTTTTGGACTCTTATATGAACGGTGGAACATATGTGCGAATGCAGGAGCACATTACTTTGAAGAAAAATAAGGTAAAAATACTACAAATAATTTTAACAAATTACCACTGACAAATTCAGAGAAATTTTTTGTCCTTGCAGTATTGTTGCGTATATCTGTGATATAGTCAAAACTTAGAAAAACGTAAAAAGTGGAGGAGGAAGGAATGACAAGAAGAGGATCAAAAATAGAGAAAGATCGCTCGCGTCGCGATTCACTCGTGTTTATCAAAGGTAGTAAACCTCTTCGGAAAGAGGAAATAATCTTCCGGGTTGTAAATTTTGTACTTTCTTGAAGAATGCAAGCCCGTGAAGGAGGATTTGTTCTTTGAAATGGTACCTGAATATGTACTTAAATAGTGATATTTTTTTCTCAAGAGAAAACAAATCTATATTATTATATTCGAAATTATCAGCTTTTGTTATTTCCTTGTTCGCTAAAAATAATTTATACAAAAAAATCATAGTTTATATCTTACTTACAATTACTGCTGCTATTCTAACTTAACCCTGATTAATATAATTGTTGCAACGAATTATCGTAGTTTCGATTAAAGGATGATTATGGAATAATAATCAGCGAAAACTCTTTAATCACTTCATTCAAGCTTTGAATAAGCAATATCAAAATAAATCAATGTGGAGCGATTAACTAATCGCATTCTTAATCAGATATTATAATGAGGAATTCTATTTAGTAATTCTAACCAGGCGACTGGATTTGATTACTGCATCAGATTAAAGTATACTTCTAAAGACGGGAAACTAGTCAGGTATAAACACTCAGTTTATCGAGTGACAATTTCTCGAACCTGTAGTACTCTTATAAGAGCCGCTTCAATTTTTCTATTTTCTCTATCCTATTCACTACACTTCTTCGTTTATAATAAAGCTTATTTACATGCATCACGGTTGTTTCACAAGGCAAGATTTTCGTATCAAACACCGAAGTATAGCCTCAAAGGTTACTTAATGGAAAAAACGCGTGAAAAACTAATACAACGTGTCACAGACTTTTTAGTGGGAAATAACTATTTTTTTTTCTTTTAAAGCTGAAGATTATTTCATATAGTACATTAAAGCTGCTGTGATATAAATAAATTGCTGATGTGATGCGTAGTGGAGGAATTTAATGCACAAGAGCCAGATATGGGTATGCTGCGTCTAACTGTGATCTAAGAGTTTGAAAGAAATTGGAAAAAAGGTAAAAACTGGTTGTGTGACAAAAAGTAAGGTCAAAAATAGAGAAGGATAGTTAGGGTACCCCGGGGGTACGTCACCTGCGTTTACTAAAGCAGTAAACACAATGGGAAAGAAAAATATCCTTTGAATGCCCAGTTATGATTCCCATGCCAACTTACAGAAGGTAAGTCTTTGAGGGCAAAAATAAATCGCTGGGTTCATCTTAATTGTTTTCGGAATTTTCCGGCAGGTGTTTTGGATATTGTTTCTGAGAATAATTTTGTATGGAAAGCATTCTTTCAAAAGTATTTATCAAAAATAAATATTTTTTAGATCTGCTAGCGTATTGTAAGTCATCATTGGAGTAACCCTTGGGATATGGTTTGTGAACCACTAACAAAGAACCTAAAAAAATGAAGTACAAGCTCAGATATTAATATATATATAAAAAAACCCTAAACAAATAAAAAATAAAAAGTGCACGGATGAAAAAATTCTTCCTGAAAGAACTAAACTAATAAACCCGTTGCCATCAACATAACTGTATTTTATGAAAATCTCTAATTGAAATGTAATTTCATTACTTCCTTTTGTTCCCTTCCCAAACATTTGCTTGTTTGAGTGTATTTACAAGACCGCAAAACTAAAGCCAGAAGAAACTGCGCATTATTGATGGAGATTCATTCATTAGGCGACATTAAATGCTAACCTCACATTTGAGATGGAGCCAAAAACTGCGCCAAATGTTGTTCTTCGCTGCGGGATGTTGGAGTTAAATAAAAACATCGATTAAGTGATTAAATAAATAAGAAAAAAAGTAGATTGTGGGAAAATATGTGGGAAAAAAGATGTTTGTTGTTTTCTACGTAATTGCTAAAACACGTGAAAGAAAACAGTAACGTTCTAGATTCTTATACATTTGCATTTTTTTTTAAGGATTAGCATTTTTTTAAAGCGTGCCAAAAAATAAGATTTCCGAAAATAAAAATTTTATTTACTTTCTCATGACTGTATAAAAAGTTGATGGAAGTAAAGCTTGATCTGTATGCTTAACTGAAAAAAGGTTCAATCATTAACATTAAATATAAAAAAAAACGTGGAAATAAAAGTGGCAAATGCCTTTTTGCCCTGAATTCTTCTTCAGTTAATTTTTTTTTATATATATATAAAACCAAGTACTGCTTTATAGCCTCGTTGTTATTTTCTCTCTTTTTTTTTTATCTATGTGTACGGAATATTAGGTTTCTTTTCCAAACAGGTTGAGAAGTTACTATAGAGAAGTTAGTTTTTATTACTCTCATAAATTTTTTGGGGGGTGATTTTTTTTTTTTTTTTGGAAAAGGATCAGAGATTTTCTATAGATTTTTTTTCTTGTTCTCGCCCGAACAATGCAATTTATTTAAAAGTAATTGATACTTTATCTTAGTTAATGTGTGTGGGGAGGGGGTGCTTTTAAATAACCTATAAGCTTTAATCTCAAATAAAAGAGCAGAACTAAAATTTAATCTCTACCAACTATACACTGGAACAATCTATCAACTCTATACACAAAATATTACACAATTATTCAGAGAAAAATATTTTAGACGGAAAAACGAATTTGTAAGCAAATTATAATACAAAGAATGCATTTAACACAATAATGTAAACTACTGTAAAAAGTTTCACTTTTACATTCGAATAGAACTGGCACAGTATCTTTACTTCCATTGGTTACAAGTCTGTTACTCTACCAATCCAATATCCACTGAGTGTAATAATTAGTTGTAAAGCGAGTTTTAGAGAAATGAGTATGTAATTGTGAGCTGAGAATAATACATTTATTCATCAAAATATTTTTCATCGTTATCTGATACCTTCCGGAATTGGTCGAGTAGTTGACCGATGCCAGCAGTGTAGAACGATTGGTTTTTTAACGTGATGAAGTCGTCAAATCATTTTCTTACTTCGTCCATTGTTCAGATGTGTACAGAAGACAAGGTATTTTTTGAGCATACCTTTTAGCAGATTTATACACTTCGAGATACACTTATCCTCGTTTCTCTGGCTCAATGCATGTGGCCTTCTTCTTCTTGCATTCTGAATCTTTCTCATTACAGGTAAACGATCGAATCAGATGAATGAGTTATGTCGGAGTTATACGACGGGTATTCCAAAAATTTTGAAACCAAGCATTACTATCACGTCTTTGACTGGTTTTGCAACACGAAGCCTTGGTGAAATTCGAAGCGAATGCAGTGACGAATAAATGACTTATCGTGTGATATTTTCCCCCTTCGAAATTTCTGTTTTACGTTCACTTTTCTCCCAACTTCTGTGTCGAGTTGATAACTCTGAATCGGTTCCTATCACATGACACAAACGCAAAATACTGATTTGTATGCTATTTCACTGTAAACATCTCACAAAAACATCTCGTTTTACAATTTCTTACTACACCCAATAGTTACACAATAATTGATATATGTGCTTCAATGAAAAAATGAAACTGATGTCATATATTTTATAATAGTGTATCCCTCCAATGTCGTTATTATTTCAGGACAAAATAATGAACAGCCGAGATGGTTTCAGGAACAAATATTATTTAATATTTGACACATATTAATATTATTTAATTATTAATATTATTGACAAATATTTAATACTTGAACAAACAAATATTATTTAACTCCTTTCCACAACACAAGACAGGATACAAAACATATATTAAACACAGATTCACGAACATCACTCCATCATTCTGCTAAACGAAGTCTCCTTTCCATCGAGCTTGCGCTTGCCGTGCTTGCGCTTATCATGCTTGCGCTTCTAACCAAAAAGAACATGTGGCGCCATCTGGCTATCGTTTAGTAGTACATGGAAGGTAGCGTTAAATTACGGTGTTACAATAGTATTTAATAGTACTTTAATACTAATTTTGTTTTGCTCAGCGGGCATCAGCCCAATACTCAATGGTTTTTGAAAAAATAAAACCTGGACCCATTATCCATCAGTTACAAGTCCGTTTCTCTATCAATAAGGTTCCGAATTATAGGGTAATTGTAACTTGATATCTGCTCTTTATGATGAATAAAACTAACGCTCCGTGTTTTAATACCATAGTTTAATAATATTTTAATATTAATTGCATTTTGATTAACGGTTATCAGCCACTTTTGGGAACATAAGACATGAACCTGTTACCCATAGGTTACAAGTCTGTAGCTCCTAATTATGGGAAAATAATAATTTTATATCTTCTCTATATGAAACTGGTAATACACATTTTAATATTATTATTTAATAATATTTTGTCACTAATAATGTTTTGCTTAACGCGTATCAACTTCATTTTTAAAGATAAAACCTGAACCTGCTATTCATCGATTATTACTCTTTCACGCTAACACTTAGGCATCTAGTTCTGGGACAATTTAACTTGGTATCGATTCTCAAGGAGAAGTAACAATGATACTATTAAAATTTATTTGAATACTCACTTCGCATGAGAAAATGCAAGGTCAGATAAGTTGTATCAGAAAATAAGAATAATGTGTTTAATTTTTCTCACATAATATTAAGGATTTTTCTTGAAATTCTTTTTGGGTTTCTAAGATAACTCTCTTACTTCGCAGAATTCATATTTACCACCATCTTTTTATTACTCTGTCCTACAAACCCTACCACACACGTACTTTATTTCCATACATTTTAGATCTTACAAAGATGGATCGCATCTTATTTCCACTCCCGAAAGGGCAGGAAGAGTGGGGGAAAAAAAACCGGCTTTATTTTCTTTGCGCATATTTTAGCACGAGTTTCATTTTTAAGAGAGAGCATTATTTTCCCTCTCGCATAACTCATCCAGTTAACTTAATATAATTGTACCAGGAAAACGGGTGCCATTTATATGTTTAAGAAAATTCATTCTTTACCACACACCACCACAGCATGAGGTGGGTTTTTAAAAACTAATAGCGGGGATGACGTCTTGACTACTTCCAAAAATTAGTTTTCCAGTTTCTGACGATGGATTCTGCGAAGAAACTTTGGAAAGAACAGGGGGATTTATCTTAAACTAAAAATACTGATTCCTCTGGCCGAGACAAGTCGTTTATCATTGGTTTTCGTGTATGGGCCTGTGGCGGTTATTAGTGTAATTTGATATACGTTCCTCTGGTAAGAAATGGTTTCCATCTATTTCATAGAAAGTTAAGTGCAGTCACTACAGAAAATATTTAAAAAAAAAACTGCTATTTCTTCGATCCGAAGACTTAATGTGTTTTCATATCTTAATTAAGGTTCTTTTAACTTCAAAGCTTCTGTTACTTTAAGTACAAAGCTTATACCTTTCAATTCAGATCTAATTATTTTAATTGTATAATCAATTTATCTCTCTGCAGCAATTATAATAACAGTATATTTTGATAAGAGTAATTATTCTTTAATTCTGATCGCGTTTAACAAAAAAAAAAGTACCTTATCTAGTCATTTGGCTTATTTTTGTTTCAGTGGTAATAGTGTTTTGGGGCCAGAATTTTAGCTAATTGTTTCACTCGCATTTGTCAAAAATTTGAAAGTATTGCTCAGATGTTTATATCTAAGATGTAATCTAGAAGCAATGCAATTTTGTCCGTAATAAATAAAAATTTATTAGTTAAGAATTAATGAGTTTTTATGTAGAAATGAATATATTGTATAGAATGCTAATTTTATTTAAAACGCGTCATTAGAGCTGTTATGAACACAGAATATTCTCATAAATTATTGAGAGTATTTTTCTACATCATTAGCATATGCAGAATTTTATTTAAGAGGCGAGCGTCAAATTTTTCTGAGTGAATTGAAGGTGAAAGCAATAATCTGTTAAATTTTTGAAAGGTTAGGAACTATATGTACATCCTCTCTCCTACTGCTATTGTCAAATCCTTCTCTCAACAATATTTTCTAATTTTATATTTTCAAGCCATTTCACATTTTTCTATACCATTAATGGAATTTTGTTAACTGAATGATGAAATCGAGAGCTTCAAAATCGGAATTTTTGGGTTTGAGTCTGAAATTTCACTATGATCCCCATTTAAAATAAGAAAGACTGCTGCAATTGAATCGAATAAAAAATATTTTAGTCCTTTCACGAGGAAATATAATGGCTAATTATTCTGAAGGTTATTTTTATACAAAATATTCTAATTTATAGTGTATGTTATGTCATTGTTTCTGTTAGAGTAAATTGTTTCTGTTGACTGCCTATATGTGGCAGAAACAGGAGTTCGCTAACCATAGCCCCTTTGCTTAGACCTATACTTCGTAAACAACGTTCAGATGGGGAGGTCGACACCCAAGTCGGCACCCAATTTTTGCATTCGCGTTATGTATGACGCCAACGTGATGATGTTGGAGAACGCCTGGAGCCAAGGCGGTCACCCTAACGCCAGGACTGATTCCCGACAAATTTATCGTAGATTAGACCAATTAAACGACGGATGTTTAGCATCAGGACTCGAATACACGATTCAACCGAAACATCAAACTCCGCTACAGACTGCAAATTACGAGCACTTCGTGTGAGCAGATGAATGGAAAGTGGCAATACTGTCCCTTTGCGTCTTGAGTTCTCCCCTAAAAGATGTTATGAGTAATAATACAGTCTGCGTGTTTCGAATTAAATTTTTTTTAGACTTTTAAATCCTGATACGGCTTGTAACAGAAGTTTTGAAAGCGAGATTTCAGTTCCGATGTTGGTCTTATATTCAGCAGTTATGTGGTAAGTTTTTCGTTAATGTGCTCCACTTTCATTTCTATAACATGTTTCCATTTTTAGAAGTATTTTTCGAGTTTTTGATAGCTTTCTTTGACTTTCAAAATCTATATATTTAACTGTACACAACAGAGTGATATATATATATACATGTATATATATATAACACATCGATCAATAACTCCCTGAGACTAGGGGCCCAGAGATGGCCAGTGCAAACCAGTAACGTTCTTTCTAGAGTACCAACCTTTTTGAAAGTGTCAAAATTTTAAGTCGAATCAGGACAGGAAAAGGTTTTTGAAGTGAAGAAAGGTTTTTCCAGTATGCCAAGGATTGCTTGATGGAACAAACAGCAAACGAGTCGATGATTCAGAAGCTGTTTATCGCTATTTACTCCAACAAAAAGATTTCTTGAAAAAAAGATTTGGAAAAGGTTGAATGATTGCATCACCCTAAAGTGATTAACAAAGGTGTTATGCTTGAAATAAAAATTTGCAAAAATGTTGTTTTCAATGTTAATCTGGAGTTATTGATCGATGTTATATGAGATGTTGTTTGAACGATAAACATGAACATTCAATACATGGCTGAAAAGATTTTTTTATTGATCCTTGCAAGTCGAGCTTCGGCCACCAAGGCTGAAGCGAAACACCACCAATATTTCAGATGATCCTCAGAGAGGAGTGTGGCAAGGGTCAGAGAGAATAAAGAGATACCCTTCTCTGCCTTGAATTTATACCAGACTTCTATAAGAGACGTCAAGTAGAGCACATGGTACATCAGGGATCTAGGAAACTCTGTAGCATACAAGGTCTAGTAGGGATAATTTTGGCTGATTTATGACCGTGGGAAAGTGGATTAAACCATTTTTATGAGCGTGTGATCTAATAGATAAAAGGAATGGGGTCAGGAAATAAGAATGAACTCGTTTACTTTTGAATTAGAAGGGATGGATTAGAATCGAAAATTATATATATATATATATGTATGTATTATTATTGAGAGAAATTAAGTTAAAGTTAAATCATTACACACGCACGCATATGTGTGTGTGTTTCTTCTTATCAATCGTTTGATCTCCAGAATACATCTATTATCTTGGGGAAAAGAAATTTGATAATTTGAAACAGAAATTGTTATGTCATTAATTTATAGATATATTTGCAAATAGTTTTAATTTTTAGTCATTTAAAAATTTTTTTAGGTAATTTCTTTTAACTTTTAGGTTATTCTTTTGATGTAATTTCTGAAACTTTTGTTAGATACTTTATAAGTAATATTTTGCAATTCGTAGTCATTTTGGAATATTAAGATAAGTTCTTACCAAGTATTATTGGATATTTTAAAAGTTATGTTTGGTAACGTTTAGTCAGTTCAGAATATTTAGGTAGTTTCATTTTAAGTCTTCTGAAGTATTTTATAAACTTAAGTTTGTCAATCTTGTCATTTTGGAGAATTTTTTGGCCGATTTCCCCTCCACGTACGATGAGGCATTTTATGAGTCGTATTTAAATTTGCATAACAATTTTGGAGTATTTTAGATCTTTTTTTTTAAAAAAATTATAAGATATTTTATAGGTAATTTATTTCAACTTTTAGGTCATTACGATCGAGAGAGGTAATTACAAATTATATACAAATCAGAATTTTAAATATGCTGCATATTTTTTCGCTGCTACCCATAAGGCTTTTTCGTGATTCCCATGCGAAATTCTTTAGAGGACAGAATTAGTAAAAAGGAAGTTGTTTCTGACTACGCTGCACTAACACTACGATGAATTACGTCTCCTACTTTGTCTTCTTTCTCCGACAGCTTGACAAAGCATTAGTTCTGTATATACAATTAAGGAGGTTTGTTTGTTGGAACGTGTTTCTTTTTTTCCTTCCCAAGTGAAATTTGTGGTTCTTTTTAGTGCTAGTGAAGCAGAACATTTGACTTTTACTCACTCTTTCGCAATTTTGCTTATTGGAAATAAGAAGGACTATTTTTTGCGTTGTTAAATATTGTTTAGGAGTTAATATATATTGTCTAATATTTTTAAGAAATTTGTAAAGCTTATAGAGCAAAAAAAATCTATCCTATTTTAGAAACAAAATTTATTACATAAAAATAGCTGAGTGTGGAGAATTATAATTTTTTAAAATAAATGTTTAATTTTGTTCAGTTGTATTTCAAAGCGCACGAAGAAACATTTTCAATCAGAAATCTCAGATGTCATCCTCAACATCTTAAAGGGGCTTAGGATGTCACTAAAAACGGCTACCTTTAATGAAGTCTATGTGTGATTTAACAATATCAAATTCTCATTTCTTCTTAATTAGTCACGTATATATACTATAAAATCCCAAAAGGATATCGCCCTTTAAAAATAAACAGTTCAAATGTCTTTACCGTGACCTTTTTCGCCACTTACCCGTGGTTCAAAATTACGAGGTCCGTAACCAATAACACCAGTGCTGTTTTTAGAGTAACCTTAATTTAAAGCAGACCAAATCAAGAATAAACCAATAATAATATTAAAATAAGTCTTTCGTTTTGCTTTGTTGAATTTTTAGGTCTTAAATTTGAAACAGAAACTATTCCGAATATCATCCTTAGTATCTCAAAGTGGTTCTGGATGTCGATGTTTCCGCTAATATTGTGCAGTCATAATCTAGTCTATGTGTGATTTAACAAAATAAAATTCCTTTAATCTGAATGGATTATGCGTATTATAAAATCCTGACAGGATGTCACTCTTAGAAAAAAAAAAACTCTTCATTTTTCTCCATTACCTGGGTTTCAAAATTACTAGGTCCGTCGCTAGTAGCTCTAGTTTTTTTTTTTTTTTCTTTCTAGTGTGATATTAATTATAAATAAACCATTATCGGAAGAAAGTCCCTTTTCGTACTTGAAACTTGAACATCTGTAGTTATTTAACGGCACAGGGCATCTTTGTAACACCGAGATCGAGAGGGTGTGGTTGTTGTCCCATCATGTCTCGAGGGACAAAGCATATGGATCGTGTGTGTGTCCTGGTTGGCGAGAATAACCCTAAGAAGTATGATGTTACTGAAATAAAGAAATTATTTTTAATATATACATCCAAAAGCGTTTATAATGTGTGAAATACCATTATCGGTTGTCTTATTGCGTGGAGAACGCTTCATTCGTTATTGACTGATTGTTTGATTGACGTCGCACTCATAAGCAACACCAGGGCTATTGGCAACGGACCTCGAAGGTTTGAACTTCAGTCAAGTGGGACGAGGGTGATATCAGAGCTGTCGCCTCCCTCTCCAAACTTCCACACCTCACCATTGGCAGGACTTAAGAGTCTCGTCAGATTTAACGTGTATGAGCACCGTTACACAGTGGGTCTCCAGTGACAAAAGGACTCTAACTCACGACTCGACGGAAACAATGCCCGCGGCGAGTTTGCAAACATGACCACTAAGCTAACACGGCTTTCATTTTTGATATTTAAATAGCTATACACATAATTTTTTAATAATTTTCAACATTTTTTTAGTTTTTAATACCTAATTAAGACTAAATTATATGACAAAAATGAGTTTTTAGCGGTAAATTTATTTTAATTATCGAAAACAATTCCACTCTTTCGGATTTTCAAATGAGATGTGCTTTTTCGATGTGAAACGATCATAGAGAGTTGTTGAAAAGAATTTTGTCTATGTAATAACTTACTAAGCTCTCTCTTAAATTTAGGATGTTTTTTTTTTCAGTTGTATGAAGAAGAGTGAGTAAATATATTTTTTTCTCCGGATTTAATGGAGAATGAATAACTTAGAAATAAAAAATGATTTCTTTTCGCCCAGCATATCTTATGTCCTTTAATACAAATATTCGAATAATTTTTAAAAAATACTTGCAGAAACTTTAAAAAGTATAGCCGAATTTTTAAATAAATTCTTACAGACAAACTAATAAATTATTTTACCTTACTAATTAATTCACCATGTAAATACCGTGGCTAGAAATCATTTTGTCTAATTAAAACATATAAAAAAACCCAAATTAAACTCATTATCACATAAAAAATAATAATCAACTAAATTTATAAAGACGAAAAAAAGCAAGAATTTCTGTTTAATTTTTCTAAACAGTTCGTTTATCGTCTGCATTGTGAAAGAAACTTATAATTATTAAATTTACATTTATATTAGCATTTACAGCTAATTTACATTTATTAGTATTCCCTGATAAATATTTTAAATGACAAATACATTACAGGCAATCCATAGTCTAAATATCATCTCAGAAAATCCTTTTGTATGTTAATAAAAAATAAGGTGAAATTCAAACAAAACTCAGTATTACATAAAAATAATAATCAAACAAACTTGTAAAGACGAAAAAAAAAGCGAGAATTTCAGTTTTATTTTCCTGAATAGTTCATTTACTGTCTGCATAGTGAGAGAAAATTATTCCATGTTTTCCTCCCGAGTACTGTTTAAATGCGGAGGTTGCTTTGAAAATAATTTTCGTTTCCTTTTCCATAACACATCATCCAAATAAAAAGAACTTCTCTTTTATTAACATTCTTTCGAAATTTGCCTACATTTTATGGAAAGCGAATTTTTATTGTTACGACCAGCTAAATAAGCTTCTTTGTTTATATCCAGGCTGAAAATAGTTGTATAATATTATTCCGAAAATTAGTGTAATATTCGCAGACTTATTTTTGTGAGAATTTCCTGTGGTTTTAAATTAGAAAGGAGAAGGCGTAATAAGTTTATTTTATTTCTTACTGTATTTACCGTTCTTTTTAATAGTTTTTTGTCTCTTGAATTAATAAAAAAAAGAATTTTTTTTTAAAAAAAAAGTTTTGAGATTTTTAAAGCATTTAATTGAAGCCTTAGAAACTTTAAAAAAATGACTGTTAATATTTAGAATTTTAATGAATAATTTCATTGTTGTTTAATTTCGTAGTCATTATACAATAGTCATAAAAATAAGCTATATGTATTTTAATAATTTAATTATATCTTTTTTTGGTTAATTTTTATTTATATTCAGCTAGAAAGACCACTGCAAGTGGGATTTTTGAAAATTTTTAATTATTTTAATCTAAGACTTAACCGAAATATCTGTATAAAATTTATTTTGCATATTAATTAAGTTTCATGTACGTAAATGTCGTAAATTACAGTTATTAATATTGATTTAATCAAATTTCGAGAAGCTTTAGTTTGAAGTATGCTTCAGTGTTTGAAGATAAGATTTCTATCTGCTGAGTTCTACAGTGACAGCCTTCGAGAAGTCTGGAGATGCTAGCAGTAATGTATAACTCTGAACGGGATTATGTAGAGAAATCTTAAGAACAATAAACAAAAAATTATGTTTCTTTTTCGATTATTTTTTTTACAATTTTATGTAAGTAATGAGTAGAGCAATAACTTCTCTTCAATCCGGCATTAGATTTTTCGGCATATTCTATAATCTGGCATCGACTGAGTCGTTCATTTTCGGATTTTTTCGAGTGGATTCGGGAATTTGTTGACCTTGACCTCCAGGTCGGGTTGCTCCCTTTTTCATCCAGTGTTTAACCTAACTGACAGCATTCATTTGAGTGCAATGATTCTTGTTTTCTAGAGAGTTACAGTTCAACTTTGCGCTATATTATAACTGTACTACAGTGTACAGGACAATAAAATGTTCTCGAAGTCCAGCAAAGGTTCTTCAAGTACTAATAAAACAAATAAGCATAAGCATGAGACTAGAGTAGCTCATCACATTTTGTTCTTTTGTGTTCTGTGTCTTACATCAATACAAGAATATTCATTTAAATTATTGTTCACTAATTTAAATGATAATTTTTATAATTCCTAGAATGAGTAGATGCTTTGTCGAATACTTATATTGCCTACAAAGGCTCAAAATGGGCCTAAAAAATTAAAAACACATTTGAATTGTTAAAATTTTTAGTTAGAATGATTTATCTTTGATATACCCGTAAAAACTATATCGACGCTTATTAATCCAGTAAAATAACTGATTTTGCATGCGCTGGATTGAAAAAAAAACTTATTGAAATCGGCTTAGGCTTCGAAAAAAAAAAATACGTCAGGGTTACCACTTTGGCGGCGAATGTTGATGGTTTGGGGGGAGATTTGAACTGCATATCTGAAGTTTCGTAACCATGAACTTGAGACAATCAATCCAGAAATAAATCCTTCTTTGGATCAGTTATTAGCAACTTTTACTAGTTTGAGTCTTGGGAATACTAGTTTCGAGCCTTGGGAGTTTTTCCAAACTGAGTTCGCAGTGTAGTAGAGCCTGATGAACACATTAAACAAGTCGCGGCTCAAAATCTTGACATTGGCGCTGAATGATGTGATGAATGGGTACTACTTCAGATGTCGACTTCGTCATTTAAGTACGATTCACAATTTGGCTGCGTTACATGGAACTTTGAATGCGTCAGAAATAGGTAGCCAAAAATGTTCAATCTGTTTCATATAAACTTAATTAATGTAACATCAATATTTAAAAAGAGTGAATTAAGTGCGAAAGAGAGGGATTTTAATGATTTTATGTAGATAGTTTGTATGATATTGATATTTATCAAATATTTACTTTTGGATCCTTTTATAACAGCATCATTTTAATACGATTAATTTAGTTCTTTGGGAAAATTACAGCATAACGTTGCCGTACTATTGTACAAATGTTTATATTGAATGAAACGATGCGGTATATTACAGATTGTGCGGGTAAATAGAGTGATATCTCTTTAGTAATGAACATGGATTTTCAAAAGTTCGAAGCCGTTTGTTCCCTACTTGAAAAAAATTTTGAAATTCAACGCATAATTTTCATGTAAATTCATTTCGTTAATTTACTGTTGATATTTAATTCATATAAAATTCTAAAAAGCTTAATATTTATAATTAAACTTGGTCGAAAGTGTCAGAATGTCTTTCATGTTTTTTCCAAAGCACGTATAAGTTTTTCAGAACTAGGCCATCTTCTATAATACATAACCGTCAGAGTATTTATACCAAGTCCATGATTAATATTCTATTGGTCTAGACTGTTTTATCGACGATGCATAACATCGGAATAGATGCTAGCGGCACGAGAATTTGGCATTGATCGATTGGGGATTAACTTCCAGTAATACTCAAATTATTACCTTAATAATGCATAGGATTAATAGTGATATATCTATCACGCATTCATTTGACTTACAAGAACACAGTTCTTCGAAAAACAACTGAAGTGTGATTGAGATTAAAAAGAATACATTTTTGCTGTTATGTTAATGACATGTTGATAGTGTAATGATAAAATGTTACTTTTTTCTCGCTATCGGGGAAAATTGTTTTTTTTTTTTTCCAATTGTTGTTAAGGCTGCTTTAGTAATGTTTAAGATTAGAACCTGAAATTGGAATACTTTTTCCGATAAAGCAGCACTAAGACATTAGTTTTATAATCGGACTTCATTATCTTTTAGAGAATAACATATTTTATGAAACTACTCTTTTTCTGTTTCATGTCCTTTAAACTAAGCATTTCCGTGAACAAATGTTTTAATTTTGGAATGTACCTAAATTTTAAAAATACTGCATCATAAACGGATGTATGTGTTACAACGTCAAGAAATTATATGAAAATTGGAATAATTTCTTCGAAAATTGAGTTCTAACCACTTTCAATCAGGTTGTTTGTGTTTGACATTAGAAGAAGATAGCCTTAAACGTCAATAAACTACTGTTTTGTGTTAATAATGTAAAATTCTTTTGTAGCATAATTTCGCTTCTAATCTTGTAATTTCTTATTTGTATAAATTTATTTCATCACGTTATTCGAATGAATCACTTACTCGCTTAATTTACTTGTTTATCTTCTTCAATCAAATGTGTAAAAGTCATTTGTTTTTACAGTTTAACTTATCTAAAATTGTTTACCGTTATCTTAAATTATAGACAAGTTTTTAAAACCTTGCGTAATTGATTTATATGACTGAATTCTAATAACTGAGAAATATGGTTGAATTTGGTGGAAATTGGAACGAGAGAGCCAAGTAAGTTGGCAATATACTTGTATTTTGCACAAAAATTTGGTAACATATTCGTAACTCCTGGACCATTCCATAAATTCAATAAGTTAATAATTTTCTATCTTATTTTTCTTTTCTTTTCTAGCTATTCTGTGAATTTGAAAGAATAGAATTTTTCTCCTATCAATTAGTTTTATCGAGCATTCTATTTAAGCTGTATTATGCGCTTATATATCTTAAAGGTATAAAAAAATATCTTGTGTTTTACGTAACTTGTCTATAATTACTTATTTGTGTCTTCAATCATTAAATATTTGATTTATTAATTTCTTGTTAATGATTTTTTAAATTCAATTCCTGTAAAATAGAAAATTCATTGAAGTTTATCAGAAAGATGGGAATAGCGATTAATTTGAATGTGAATTGAATGAAAAATTTCGTCAACATATTGCGTTTGGATGATTCTATAACATTTATTAGATTTTATAACCTATATTTACAAAAAGTTTCAAACCATTATTATTCTTAGATTTTGGCTCTTTGCTTTGAATATTTCATGAAAGAATCACCCGCTTTATTATTCATTCATCAACTTCATTATCGTCATCATAAATTCTTTTAGAGCGCAGAGGTACAAAAGGCGTTAAATCTGGATGCCCATAAATTCTGATCCGATGCAACAGGTCTAGCTTCATTCCATCATGCCCATCCAGCTACGAACTGGATTGAAATTTTGTCAAAACTGATGAACAAACAAATGAATGAATGTAACGATCTTCAAAATGTTCCATGATGAATAAATTGTCGGAAGTAAAAATGATCTTCATATCATGTGACGCAAAATGTACCAGAGCTTTGCATCGTATTGTTGGAATTTTTTTAAAAACGGAAAATAGCAAAAAAAAACCAGAATCTCCCTCATATATTGTGCATCTAAAAATAATATAAATTCTACTAATTTGTATTTTCCCCATTATTTTTCTCAAATGAGAGCCAAATAGTCACTCCGTATACCGTATAAATATCATGGCGTTGGGATCTATAGATTTAAAAATGGTACGTTTAAAAAATAAGAAATCAAGAATTAGTAATTTTCAGCGTCATTTTCAAAAATTCACCAAAAATCAGCTAAATAACTTACTCGTCCAAAATAAACCGAGTCTTCTTGGAAAATACTTGGATCTCTCGGATGCCTTAAAAGTCCCAATCATGCAACTTTTCGTTCGAGAGCTAGACCATAAAATACACCAAAAATACCTTTATCATTGAACTAAAAAAAATCCAAATAAAAATTTCTAAAAAAAAAAAATAATCCCCGCATGTCACACTCCATCATCTATTTCAACGAGCTAACTTTTGTTTGTGAGCTATTCATGCGTCTAAATAAAATTGTATTAGAAAACTTTACTAATAAATATAATAATTAGTAGACAACACCTACTATTATAGGAGTACAGTAACCTATCTTTAGTCCGTCATGTTCAGGACCACAGCTGTTCCAGATAAGAGATTTTGCCGGAGTCAATATAGTTACATCGGGAGTCAATATAGTTTTAACGATGGTATCAGAGATAAATCACTTTTGATAAAAAAAAAAAAATTAAACTTAAGTTAAAAAAAAAATTTATTTAACAAAAAAAAAAAAAAAAAAACTGAAAATAATGAAAACTTTCACTAAACTTTTTGTCTTAGATTCAACATAAATCAAAATAATGGGTACTTTTTTGACAAAGCATTCTCTTTTCAAATTCCTACTATTAGCTCACACTCTCCCTATATATATTCATATATCTTCTTCAAATTTTCAATCGTTAATAAAATACGTTCTATTCATCCACTCAAGTTCAAATACATTTTTTTAAACTTGTAGAGGATGGCACTTGATGTTAGTACAGTTTTTTAAAAATATTAATTCAATAGTTAAATATATGGGTGAAAATGCAGTTTAGACCAACCACTTGGCAATTTTTTTTTTTTTTTTGGCTGAACGTTAAGTCCACGAAGCTGTAGCCACATTTTGCAAAATACCATCAAATAATTTCTGTCTCCAAGAGTGGTTGGGTTGAACTGCATTCCAACCATTTAATTAACTGGATGAATTATTTATATTAATTGTAATTATTTAATAAAAAGTAACTAAAATAAAAAATTTCTTTGTAACTAAAATAAAAATTTTCTTTGTAACTAAAATAAAAATTTTCTTTGAAACTAAAATAAAATTCTTCTTTGTTGACCTAAGTAGGAATTGACTTAAATTTTTTTTTTATATATTACTTGTTCTAACATTAAAATACTCGAATTCGTTAGCCATCAATTTCGATTTCGTTGCTCTACGGTCCGATGGCACCATGCTCTTATTCTTTTAGGTTGATAAGACTAAAAATGTTTACAGCAAGTGAAAGCAAATTTTCTCGAGGAAAAAAAATGAAAACGTTCAAGACTCTTACTAAATTATTTACTTTAGAATTAATATCAATCAAAATAAAGTAGACTTTCAGCCAAACATTTTCTTTTTCAAAAATTAAAAGAAACTCGAAAACATTTTCCTTCAGTTACGAGTTCGTTACATTACAAACTCTTATTCTATATGGTTGATAAAGTTAAAAATGCTTACAGCAAATAAAAAAAAAAGAGGGGTGGCTAATAACAATCAAGAATTTCAATTAATTATTTATCGTGAAGTATCTTTCAGCCAAACATTCCCTTTTTTTCCTTCCTAACATTAAGGAATTCGAATTCGTTATCCGTCAGGTACGAGTTCATTACTTTGCAAAACAAGAAAACTACTCTCATTCTTTTACATTGGTAAAAATAAAAAATACTAAATGTCAGTCAAAATAAATTTTGGCTTGAAGTTAATATTAAACGCAATCAAGAGTTTTACAAAAATTATGGTCACTTTTATTCTAATTTGTATAATTGAACATTTTATTTCTTATACTAAAAAGATTGCAAACAAAGAAAAAATATAGAAGAATTAAAAAAATTAGTGATTTAATTAAATTAAAAAAGGAATAAACTTATTATGATCATTATCCAATAAATCATTATTTGTAGCGAATTTTAATAAGCAATGTATAATAACGATATTAAAATTACTATGAAATAAAATTTCTTCCTTATTAAATTATTGGTAAACCTATAAACTTTTAGAATACAAAAAAAAAAAAAAAAAAAAAAAATAATAAAAAAAATTATTAATTAAAAATTTTAATAAAAAATAATTAAAAAAAATTATAAAATAAAGTTTTTTTTTTTTTACATATTAGATTATTGAGATAAAGTTTTAAATTTTTAGAATATTAAAATTCTTCTACATTTATTAAAATTCAGTTTTATATGTGTTCGATTCAAAATTTAATTATTCAAATATTTAGAATATCGTTTAAATTTTTCGCACTCTTTTACTTATTTAGAATTTCCCCTTTAGAATCTATATAAATCTGAATAAAATGTCCCATGCTATTGACTTAACAACTTTTACCAATAAGTCATTTTTAATAAATAATTTTGATATAAACTTATAATAAGTTTGCTGTAATACAAAAATTCCTTTTATGTTAAATAATTGGTGAAGCTATAACCTTTTAGAATAATAGAACTCTTCTATATTTATAAAAATTCAATTCTGTATGTGTTCGATTTAGAATTTATTTGTTCAATCATGTAGAATATCGTCTGAATTTTTCGCAATTTCATTTGTTTAGAATTCCTTTTCTTCCCCCTTTTTCATTTACGGAATCTAAATAAATTGGAACAAAATGTACTTTTCGATAAACTATTTTGTTTTTCTGACTTTTTTTGTCCTCCATATTGCTAATGTGGTTGAACGAGTTATTTCTTTTTGTTGCCCGTTCAGATTTAGCAGCGGAACGAATTGATTACAAGCCGAGCCAGACAAATTACGTCATTCTTTGAGACGGGAACTAATAATGAGAACTAAATAAACGTCACTGATAACACATATCTTATTTGTTACTAACGCGCATATTTTGTTTGTATAATTATCTACTGGATCTACTATAATATCTGTTGTTATAATATATCTACAGAATAAGTTTATTGGATGGATATTTTTGGATAAATTGTAGTATTTACAATGAGATATATATTTCGAATATTTTGAATTGAAGGAAGTATATTCGTTTTGTATTTTAATTGAATTTATATAAGGATTTAAAAATACTGTAAAATATATTTAATAAACTCTTAATAAAATATATGATGAGGAATACATTTATTGGATGGATTTATATAAATTACACCGCTCATTTTAAAGATATTTCAAATGAATCTGTAATTATAAAGGTAGCGCATTTGTTTTAAATTTAGAATTCTGACGGTTAGAATGATTATTAACTCGAAAATCACAGCAAACAATATTTAAATAATAAATTCTAGCATATAATACATTGAATACATTTATTGGCTTGAACTATATGAACTGAAGGAATTATTTTTAAAATACTGCAAAAATACTCTTCATTAAAATTAGTATTTCTTAAAAAAAAATAAGAATTTCAATGATTTGAAGGATTATGAGAATTGAAATCTTCATAAATTAATATTCATGCATTTTATTAAATTTGTTCTGTTAAATTGTACATGTGCTGGCAGAATCTTTTTCTCTGGATCATGTAATTTGGTTCCATTATGCTAATTTTAGAGATTTGAGATGAGTCTTATATAAATATAATGACTAACATGTATAATTTTGTGTTAGTTTAGTATTGAACGCAGAACACATTACCAGATTAAAAAATGCTTCAAAATTCTTACAATTTCATACTTTTTTTTTCTAATAATTTAAACAAAATTTTTCTTCATTGATTTGTGTAGCCGTTCATATCCTTTTCCATAGAAATAATCTACGATATAATGAGTAAAAAATATAGTGTTACAATGAAAATATTTTCTTAAATTATTTATTGGTTTGAATCAAAACTCAAGTTGACATATTTTTATATATTCTTTTAAATATTATCTTAATTTATGTGTAATCAAAATACAGAAAAATGGCCTGATTCTAGGATTAAGTTATTAAGAATCTTAAGTTATGAGGCTGCCATGTTTGTCTTGATACCTACAAACGATTTTTTCTTAATTTGGCTTCCTTTTTGAATAGCTAATTACTTTACATTCTTTTTGTTATTCTTTTTGTTCCTTCAATATTTTTGGTAAACACTGAGTTGTCATAAATGCCGTTGAAGTTACGTGTTAAAGCATTTTTGTTTTTTAATTAGCTTTTCTCTATAGAATAAATTCGATAGTAAGTTTGCTTATGTATTTCAGTTTTATTTTATGTTAGAAATTCGAAAATTATTTATTCGTTGTCTATTTATTTATTTGTTTCTTTTTGGTACGGAAGAATATATAGAAATAAGATAAAGAATATAAATTTGAGATTTATATTACAATAGCAGTTTTACTAAAACCATAAACATTTACTGAAATATTCTACTTCTGCAAATTAATTTATAAAAATCAATTCTAAAACAAGTACAGTTCTGTTTCTTTTCTTACAGTTACGCTTACAGTTTTTTTTTTCAACATTTTATAATGCCTGATAATTTGATAAATAATGTAAAAGATGAGTTGAATTGTATGTCATCCTCCTTCACATAGTACTTATTGAGAATAATTTTTTTTTCACGAATTTTTGTACAGTGCTAGGTTAAACTTCACAAAGAGCTCCGTTCCGCTAATTAATTTCTCGCGAAGGAGTATTTGACAACCGAAACAAAAAAAAAAAAAAAAAAAAAACTTGAAGCCTTTTTTTTGAACTGTATTAAAAATTCTTATTGCTTGAAATGTAGTATTATCTTGAAATGTAGTATGTAGTATCTACACAGTGAATTAAAAAAGTTCCAGGACACCCACTCATGAAATGTACAAATGGTTCTATCTCTGCGAAACCGACGGAAGGATGTAGCAATGAACTTCAGCTTTGCGTATCAAGAGCAAGTTGCATTCATTTGACAAATACCGACTTGGTGACGTTCTCTTGCGTGAAGCATGTGTGTTACTCATTATCATCGGAAATAAAACAGAAGCAATGAACGAACATCTAATTTTATTCAAAAATGGTAAAATCAGCTACAGAAACGAACATAATGATTAAATCTGCGTTGGGCATTCTGTAAAAAAGTTATGGATCGACTTTTGAAACGAGTGTTGCGTGGGAGGGTCGATTTGTTGGCCAGTGGAAACTGGTGTACCTTGCACGAACGACTATGCACAAGTCAATTCTAATGCAGCATATTTTGGTGAGAAGGTTATATTCACCAACCACGCTCTGCATGCACCAGATCTATTTCCTCTCACTCCCGGAGTGTTGTTTATTTCCCCAGGATGAAATTGAAGATTAAAGGTTTATATTTAAGTACATCAAGATTAAATGTAATCATCGGTCAACACTTGCATTATTTGAATAACAGTTCCGAAAGATATTTCCCATCTGAAAAAATCACGCGAGGAGAAATTTGGTGTTAACACATCCTTTCAAAACACATGACAGTATTAAATCAAGTTTAAGTAACATAGATTATGAGACTTTCTCCTTGATATTAGATACGGTATTATGTTGAAAACTAGTTTTTTTTTCAACGATGCCTCTTAATAAATTTGAATTATAATGAAAAATCCATTTTTATACGAGAAAGCAATAGAAATGCTATTCGCAATCACGTATTTATGTGAAACGGGGTTTTCATATTTGTCGGTAATAAAAAATAAATATAAAGATCGGATTTCTGTAGTTTCACGGCTCCGACTTAACTTGATTAAGTTTTTGAACCCTCAATTGAATAGTTAAGCAATAGCAGTCATCTTATTAACATTAAATGACCAATAAACAAAAATTTTACTCACTTAATTTTGTAGCAATCAGAGGACTGACTTTTTGTTTCGTTTTTGTACGCAATTATTTTGTGATTATTATTATTTTTTTTAATTTCTGTAATTTTTCTCAGTTTACTTATTTATACATAATAATTACAATTGCTAAATTTACATGCCTGAGTAATTGCAATTATTATGTATAAATTATTAATTATAGTTAAATATTATTGTAAATAAATAGTAATAAAAATTAATTATATTTAA
>BMAW01009785.1:139344-234099 GCA_019974015.1 Nephila pilipes | reverse complement strand
TTAAATATTATTGTAAATAAATAGTAATAAAAATTAATTATATTTAAATATTATTGTAAATAAATAGTAATAAAAATGTTGCAATTAAACTTAAGTAAAAATTCTTTAATATTTAGTAATTTTTTTTGGTTAAAAAAAAATAAACCACCGGTCCGAAAGGCAAACTCTTTCTTAAATATTTCCGATTTTGCGAGCCAAAAAAGATTGTTTGGCGAAATCCAGGTGTTCCTGTTCATCTCACTCATAGTAGTTTCATAACTAGTAAAATGAATTATCCGAAAGTGAAAAGCACAGCTGTACACTTGTTATTTTTCGAGATTTGCTATTATCTACGCCTAACAGTTGAATGTTTAGTGATAACGGTGCTGAAGCTCGCGACATTTCATCAAAACAGATATTGAAGATACAAGGTGTGGTCATTAACCAACGACACTAACGGTGTGAAACATTTTATTTTGATGTCATACACATTTACTTATCATCACTTTCAACATACACCCCTCCTGTACCTCTACAACGCTTCATGCGAATCTTCCATTGTTCGAAACAGTGCTGAAAGTCTTCTTCTGTCAACTCCTTAAGGACGCGTGTCTTTCACAACTTCAACCACTCAAATTTTGTTCTTTCACCAAAGGAAACAGATAGAAGTCACATGGCTCCAGATTCCGACGAATAAGATGGATGGTCTAACAATCGGATGCTATACTTGGCTAGAAACCTCTTGGCAGACACTGTGGAATGAGCCGGCGCATTGTCTTGGTGGAAACTTCTTGATCTTTGTCGATTCCTACAGTCTCAGCAATCTCACGAATACTTAACCGACTGTCCAGTCAAACCAACTTGCCGATTTTTTCGATATTGTTATCCTTTTTTGACGTGGAAGGGCGAACCCGGGCGAAAATCATCTTCATCGCCTTCTCGGCCATCTTGGAAATGCTTTAACCACTTGAAAACACGCGGACTCTATAACATTCATTACCATAAATTTCATTCAATAAATTATAAGTATCAGTAGTTCAAGATTCATGCGAAATTTCACAACAATTCGTCACTCACTTATCATTTTTCAGGCAAAACAACAACAGCAACAACAAAACTCTAATGCGAACGAAAGGATACGGTTATGCGGATTTGCTTACAGAAACGGGAGGCACTACATGCGAAAGAGAAATCTTCACTCTAAACAGCTGTCGGTCGTTAGCGTTTGGCGCATGCCTACTTCTTCTGATGCAACGTCAGTCTCATTATTTAATAGCCACTCCTCATGTATCGAATATTGAGAAGCCCGCTGTGTGTGTGAAGACAGCACTGAAAGTACGGTAAAACATACGCAGTTTGTACTTTCTGTCTATCTATAAGAAACTCTGCATTACAAAGTACGAATACAACAAGGCTATTTGAGGAGAGTAAACCTTTAACATCTACCAAGATAACAAACGCTGATTTTTACCATGTATTCATTAATTTAATTGAAATATCGTAATACTTCTCTTAATTTACGTTAATTGCTTGATATGAATAAAAAAAAATGTAAAATCATTTTAATCTTTGAATGGAATGATTAGTTACAGAGCAACACTGATTTAAATTTAATTATCTAGTGTTAATAGATTCGATTGTAACCTTAGACATATACTTTCTTCTGAAATTCAAGAATAGAAATGGGAACAAGATAAATATTTAACTGTCATATCACTGGGGTGAAAGAGGGTGGGATAAATAATAGGAAAGGTTTGGTTATAAAAAGTTTGGGTCTCAATTTCAGGGCATCTTACCTAAAACAATATTTCGAGAGACCAACCCCCCGCTCCGCACATAGTGCACTACGGGTACCTAAAACAATAATGGGCAATAGTAGGTAGATAAGTAATAATAAACAAAAATAATATGAAATAACCAGTCAACAATGGATCCACGTCAATGAATGGTCTTGTTGAATCCCATATACTTTAATCACATTAATGTAAGTTTTTAAGCAAGAACAATAGAAAGCCAACGTTTACAGGTGCGTAATTTTAAGAGCTATGATCAGTTGTACGCCAGGAAAAAGATAATGGCCAAAAGGCGCATGTCGAGTACTCATTTTCCTGATGTTTTTATTTCTTCGATATGTAATCCACTAAATGAGGCAACGCTATCCGGCGTAACCTGTGGTTCAATATCAAAGTCACAAAACACACTCAAATAAAGTGAGCGACCACTCATTTGAATTTGTATAAAAATATAATACATTAAGGTAAGATTAATTTACTCGGAGTTATATTGAGATAATTACTTTACATTTAGTTTTACATTATAATGTGGTCTTCTCAACATGACCGAATTACATTCTATATTCCCGAAGAACTCTTATTCGAGTCTTGGATTTACATTACACCCAAAGGTAACCAAATATTACTATCAATCCGGCCGCCACTTTAGTGTGATTTGCGCTCTATTATCGCATTCATTTTCTATTTGGGCTTTTTGAAGCAATATACGACAGTACAATAATAATAATAATAAAAGGGATACGCTTAATATAAGTTCTGCAATTCTCATCGCTACTGGGCAAAATTGGTATCGATGTTAATGGCTCAAAGGGATATAAATTATGGCGTTAATCTATTAATTAATTAACTTGATTAGTAAAGTTAAATAACTTTTCAAAAAGAATTTTCTCTCTGTGAAATCCATTTTTGTTTTTGTGCGAAACTAATTTCCCATCTTAAAAATAGTCTATTATTAGAACTTTGTGAAATTCTGCTTGCAAGTTTCTGAATAAATGAGCTGAAAAAATGCGTCTCCTGGTGGTAAATAAGTGTCTCAAATATTTGACAACAAAAATTGTAGCGTATTCTCATACACATTTGGTAAAGGAGTGCCACAAGTATTTGAGGATAAAAACTGTAACGAGTTCTTATGTGAATGAAGTGACGATGTTTGATATGAGAACCTCTCTTTGTGAAAGAACTGTGACTTATGTAAATTGGCTTTATTGTCTAAGAAGTGTAGCAAATAGGTGAACGGAGGAGATTCATATGATTTTGCAATTGGTTTCAAAACGATATAGTGCGAATGTATATTTGACATGTATCCCGTCCCTAAAATTCTACTTGAATCGGATCCAGTGATCCGAAGTCGTCAGTTTAAAATTTCCCTGATAAATGCAATTCCTAATTAAAATTTAATTGGTCAGGGATGCAAATTGTTATGCGCATAATTTTTATTAATTTTGATATCAATTACTCAAGATTAAATAAACCGATCAAAGACTTTCGATTGCTTATTATTGCATCACTCTGTCTCTTAAAATTAACGAAGTCAGTGCTTTGCAATAGCGCCCAAAATATGAGGTACCATTTAAACGAATTGGCATCGTTATTGTTGCATCGCTACATCTTTTAAGAAGGATGGAGACAGTTCGTCACAAAATGTTTCTACTCAACGCTTTTGAAAGCTTTTTACAATAAGCGATGGATTACTTTTCCCCATTCTAAAAAGAAATAAAATTGGTTAACTAATTTCATTTTAACGTGTATTAATGGGTTTTTTTCTTGTTGAATTTTCAAACAAACAGGATTATTCAAAGGAAGTATTAATTAGAGTAAAGTAAGCGTATTTCTGAGCTCCAGGCTTCACAGAAGCAATTGCTTTCAAGAAACGAAAATACCTTCTTCAAATTCATAATGCATATATATTTTCACAAGCAAAACATTCAAAGAAACAAAACCGTTCCCTATGTTAACAAACAAAAAGAATAAAAATAGACGATTCTGTTATAAAAATCCATTATTAAATTAAATATTAAAATAGTAGCAAAAGATAAATTACTATAGTAGACAATAATATTCTGTTCGGATATTAAAATAAAAGCAGACGATAAAATATTAAATTAAATATATCTTAGCGATGTAAACACATGTTAAGCAATCTAAATGTAATTATTAGAATCATAATAGATTTTATAATGTCAATATTTTGGACTCAATATCACGTATTCTTTATTTTATGTCCCCGCATTTTTTATTGATGCCCTTTTCTCAAAACAAAAACATGTTAGCACACGTTAAAAAAGGTTATAATATCAAACAGGTGAAGAATTACGAAAAATCAGTGAGTTGTAACTTATCAGAATCTTTGTATCTTTGAATTTCTCGTGTCATAAAATGCCTGAATTCAGAATTACATGCACTTACTGCCAATAATTCAGGAAATATTCAATATTGATATTATGATCAGAAATTTAAGAGTCTTATGAGACGGTACGCTAGCTTACAAAAGTTAATTATGGTTCCAATTATCATGCGTTGTTAAAAATTGGGGAATATATTGTGAATTGTTTGAGTGGATGTAATCTATTGCATATCCCCTAACAGTATTTTATGATATCTAAGGAATTAATGATATGATTCTAAAACAAAATTAGCACTTAAACTATTTAGACCAGAGGTTCCCAATCTTTTTCAACTCAAGGCACCCTCTTTGAATTAAAATTTTTCCACCGCACTCTATCCTTCGTAAAAGCACGACTAATCACAAGTATTTGACCAAACTTCCACACCACGCCAATGAAAGGGCGTAGGACCTCAACTATATTTAAGGTGCATCAGCCTTGCTACATGGTGGGTCTTCAGTGGCATCAGGGTATTAGCCCACCACTCAACGAAAACAATTGCATTCCGTGACCATGACCACTAGGCTATTGTGGCCACATTAATCATAAGTAATAAGGTTTAAGGTAACAATAATAATAAGTAATAAGGTTTTAATAGTGATACCAATTACATCTACGTACCTTTTGAATAGTGAGTCTATACATTGAAGAAACAGTTTGAGGATTAGAGTCTCTTAAGAGTTTACATTTTTCTCCCATCCCTACATTTTCGGCATGAGCATTTCTTAAAAAATTTAAATGCTTCTAAAATGCTAAATTCACATCGAATCTAAATTTAAATTTTTAAAAAAATATTTTTTACATGAGATAAAAAAAATGAATAAATGTAAACCTGAAATTTGATTAATTGGAAAATACGTTCAACATTTCGAAATCAAAACTCATGTTTCGTTCAAGATGGGGGGAAAAATAGAAATAAATAAAACTTTTTAATAAATCTATGAATATTTTCCAACCCGAACCTTAATGCAGAAGTCGGAAAAGAAAGGGAAAAATGAGTCTAAAATTCAAGGACTTTACGCGAATGGGGAAAAAAATAAAAATCGGAAAAGAAGGAGAAATAAAATAAAATAAAATAAAAACTAGCTCAAAAATTCTTGGATTTTTCACCGACTCCGACTTTGGGAAAGAAAATTAATTGAATAATCCCGAATGTCATGTTGTGAAAAATGTACAAATATGGAAAATGCGGAAAAGGGAAAAATCTGATTTGTTATCAGAATTTATTGCTTATGAATTTATGGGCGTATTCTTGGCCAAGCTCCAAAGTATTCCTTGCTTATCTCAATGAATTTAAGAATACAGAATTACGGGGTAAAAATATCTTATCGCGAAAGATCTCGATTTTATTTTTAGGAAAAATGCAAAAATGTGACCCTAGTCATGAGACTGTCGTTTAAAACGGATCGGTGCAGGAAATACGACGTGTTTACTGATAAGGAAGATGGTTTTAGGGCACTCATGGTTGGAATTTATTCTTTGGAAAATCAATGGAACAGATTCTGGGGAATAAAAGGATGGAATATGTGCGAAGAAGGATGGAATATTGCGATACTTTAAATTTGTTTACTGTTTTAAGTTAACAATCAAGTTATTAGAGAATGTGTATTTGAGTGCAGAGGGGGGAAAGAAAAAGAAGGGAGTGAAAGAAAAGAGAATGAAAAGAAAAGAGAGTCGAAAGAGAAGGTTAGAAAATAGACGAGAGAGAGAAAAAGCATATATGAGTGAAAAGAAGAGAAAGAAAGAGAAGAAATGGGGGGAAAATAATGAAAAGAAAATAAAGAGAGGAAGTAAAAAGCTAAAAGAAGAGAAATAAAGAAAAAATAAGAAAGAAAATTTTTTATATGAGTGGAGAGGAGAGGAGGGATGAGGGAGAAGGAAAGAAAATAAAGAGAGCAAAAAGAGAAAGCTGAAAGAAAAAAAAATAAAGAAGAAATGGAAATAAAGATATGTATATAAGGGAAAGAGAGGGAGGATGGGGGTAAAAAATATAGTGAAAATTAAAGAAAGAAAGAAAAAAATGAGACAAAAGAAATAAAGAAAGTATATAGAAAGAAAAGAAAGGAGAGTATTATTTCAAATGAGAGAAAAAGTGAGGGTGAGAAAGAAAAAATATATAAATCGAGATAAGAACGAAATTAGAGAGTGAAATAAAAAAAAGAGGTATGATAGATACAAAAATAAAGAAAAAGAAAATAGAAAGACCTAAGTGATGAGGGAAAGAGATAGAAAAAAAATGAGAATAAAAGAGAGATAGAGGAAATAAAAAGGAACATGTGTGTGTATTCGTCCTATTTATCACATTGCAAACATATAAAGTATATATGATTTTTTTTTAAAAAAAAGTTGTCTTATAATTTTGAATTGATAATATTTATTATGAGTATACTATTTTTAAGAAAAAATAAGGTCAAAAAAGTTAATTTTTGTTTCAAAATTGAAACGATATAGATTTTGTACAGCGACATCCTTGGGGAGAAAAAAAACTTTTTGAACATTATTCAGCATCATTATTTTATCCCCAAGGGAATAGATTTTTGTTTTTGTTTTGGAGGAAAAATATTTTCCTTTTTTCCTTTTATATAGAATTTCAGTAATCGGATTAACTATTTCCTTTGTTATTTTGTTCCTAACCGTACAATGCACAACTTTGTATATGATGTTCAATACAACGTCATAGAAAAAAAAAGGATTATAAATAAAAATATTAGAATGAAAAACATAGCATCCATAAATATAATGTATTTCTTATGGTAGAATTATTTTAATGAATGTCCTTTTTTCATTCATTTTATTACTAAGCGGCAGTTCTGAATTATTTTTTTTTATCTAAAATTTACTATATAAATATTTATGGTAAAAATTTATTAAAAAGAATATCCTAGTTTAATTTTTTAACATTGTTACAAAAAGCTTTTTTCTTTAACTTCTTCTCAATAAAAAAATGTTTATTGTTATTATATTAATTTATGGAAAGATGTTTTATTGCCACAAATAAGAAGGAAATTCAAACTGTTTTAAGAAATGAAATCGGAAGCTGAGTGGTAAAAATTCATGTTAACAAATAACAAAACTCTTTTACAAATATTAATGTAAATAAAATTAGTTAATTGATTTCAAAACCGCGATGACATCATTTGAAAGCGTTTCCAAACACTATTTGAAGAATTTTCTTTTGAAAAGAAAGTTGCTTGTCAAACTTTGTTGATAAGAACACTATTCCCAATTTCGGAGAGTGAGAGGTTAGCGCCATCTATTGAGAACGAGAGGAAGTAATAGAAATAAATAGTTTAGATGCAATATATCTTGGCGTGGAATTTAACTAATACATTTTTGCAAAATGCAGTTCTCTTGAATAATCAAATTAGAAAAAAACTGCAAATTTTCTAATTTTGAATTTTTCTTATTTTATAAAAATTTCTTTTCCATTCATTGCTGTTTTTAAACGCATTAATTAAAAAAAAAATGCTGTGCTATTAGATTTATAGATAAATGTGTAAAAAATATTTCTTTACTTTTAGGAAACGAACTGCTAAAATTAAGTTAAGAAATAAAATATTATGTATAAAGCTTAACTCATCCCATTTCCCCCCTCAGACTATCAAATAAAATGTTATGATTGGAATACCACGATGTTAAAAACTTTTCAGCACTGATGTGAGCTGAAACATTAATGATGATCTGAGGAAATAAAATATCATTAGAATGTCTTTTCAAATGGTGAACAAAACTTGATAAAATATATCGAAAAAAATATTCTTTCCCTTTCTCCCCCAAAGCTCACCTGCTGAGATTTTAGAATTATTCATTCGTTAAGAATGATGGATAAATATCAATATTTTAATTTAAATAAAGGAAGTCATCAATAAAGTTTATTTCTACAAATAGAACATAGCGTACCGAAGTGAGAAATATTAGCTTAGCGAAATGAAAACTTGGGAAGTATCAGCTCAGATTACACTCGTTGTTTGAAAATATTTGAATTGTTGAAACAATACTTTCGGTGATTGGAAAATTGACAAGATTAAAAAAATATGGCGAATCAATGTAAGATACCCATTTGATCAATATTTGTTCTTATCTATCTGTAAAGCGCAAAATAATAATATTTAATAAGAAAATAAAATAAAATAAAATAATTGAGTGTTATCTCACTTCATGCTATAAAGTAGTCTTTCAATCATTAAATGGAAAAAGAAAAATATTCAGAGAACATTATCTTTTTTCCGGTCACCGTCTACAAACCACATATTTTTGAAAACTTATCATTTTCGAATCCCCTATTCAACTGAAAACACGAGATTCATTTTCAATAACCTCGTATATAACTATTGTTCAAGGGTTTTGATTCTATAGTCTATAAACTTCTTGAAGGTCACAGACAGATTTCGAAGGATTCGTAAATTTGGAGGAAGAAAAAAAATCAATTCATTAATATTAATTTTAATTTCCTTGTTTCATTAATGTCAATTGTACATTTTAAAATAGAATAAGATGTTTCTTTAATAGAGAATACTATTTCGCATTTGAACTATTTTATTTCACTTTGACACGTCTGAGAAACATAAAACATTATTCTAATTTTTTATATACATTAAATGTATTTATTAAATATTGCTTAGAATATTAATTATTCTTTTTATGTATTGTAATTTAATGCACTAATAGTGAAATTAACTTTTTACTGTATCATTAATTTTTTGTTTTGTTTTGTATGTCTGTCAGGGGGTACCTTAACGTATGTGATTTATAATTTAAAAAGTGCATAATTTTTCATAAGCTAATTACATGCTTTCATTAACACACATTAATTGATTTCACACAAAAAAAATTTTTCGAGTAATTAATTAATTTTTTTACATTCTTTGTGAAAAATAAATTAGTGTATTTATTGCGATGAACGTAAAAATTTTCAGTTAGTACTAATACTAATTACCGATAAATATTAATATTTACCGTTGAAATTCGGTCCGTGTGATTAATTAGATCTAATAGATTTGAAATCCAAAATTCTAACTCTCTTTAAACAAATATACTTATGCACAATTGCGAAGTGCTGACGCAGGAAAAACATTCGCATGCATAAATACATATCTCAAACTGACTGCTTTGAAAATTATTACGTTTACCATTCATTGTGGGACATTTTTAAAAACAATCGATTCATGCGTGATATAAATTCTTATATAAATTATTCGCTTTAACAGGTTTATTTAATAATAGCCAGTTATATTATTAACAAAGACTTTTAATTAATTGCAATGATCGTAACATATTAATGTTTATGAAATACATTACATATTATTCTCGTTCGATACAAATATGTGTTACGCATAACAAGTAAGTAAAATTGCGTTAAATTATTATTATTTGTTCAGCCAGATTTAACGTACACGCAAAAATGAAAATTTAATAAATTTTTTTTTAGTTCTAATAAGATTTCAACTTTTTTTTTTTTTTTTTCCGTAAAAGGATTTGAAGGTCGGGTATTTTGATTGGAAAAAAACGCCAGTGTATAATCCTTATAATTTTATCATCAAGTAAGTTAACGAGAAATTATTCTGAAAAATTTGGTTAGAAATTGTCGTAATTTCCCGGGCACTTCTCTTAGTTACATCATTAACCTTAATTCTTTTTTAGATTGATAATAAATACTTATTATATATTACAATTCATATGCTTAACTAAATATTAAGTTTGGGACACGTTGAGATTATGTCTTATTGAATTAAGCCTTATTGAATTATGGTATACTTCAAATTGCGATCAATTGAATTATGTAAAATTAATTTTAGAACTTGGTGAGTTATGTGTTATTGAATCAAGTCATATAGAGTTTAAGACGTAATGAATTAAAACACAGTGAGTATATCATTGAGTTAGAGCACATTGAATTAGGATGAATAGCATAGGCTAATATTAACTTTAGAACACTTTGTTTTTAATTCACATAGTCTTACTGAATTAAGCCACATTGAGTTTAGGTCACTTTGAATTACAATACATAAAGTTAAGGCACGTTGAATTAGGATGTGTAGAATTAGTATACATTGGACTGTGACACATTAGATTATGAAGCACTGAGTTTGGATACATTGAGTTAGGACATATCGAATTACGATAAAATGAATTAGATATCTTTGATTTAAGAAACGTTGAACTTAAATCATATATAATTAAGTCTTATTGAATTAAGTCACTTTGAATTTAGAATACTTTGAGTTACGATATATTGGGTTACAATAGATTGAGTTCAGTAGCATTGAGTGAAGGTGCAATGAATAAGGAAACATTAAATTTCGACACGTGGAGTTAGGACTCATTGAGTTGCGGCACATCGAATGACAATATACTGAGTTAGAAAGCATTAAGTGGAGGCGTGTTGAGTTAGAACACTTTGGATTATGATGCACTGAGTTTGGATACATTGAGTTAGAACACTTTGGATTATGATGCACTGAGTTTGGATACATTGAGTTAAGACACTTTGAATTACGATAAAATTGAATTAGATAACATTAACTTAAGATATGTGGAACTTAAGTCCCATATAGTCAAGTTTTATTGAGTTGAATCATACTTGTTTTGAGTTTAAAGTACTTTGAGTTACTACACATTAAATTGCAATATTTTGAGTTAGGGAACATTGAATTAGGATATATTAAATTTTGAATGTGGAGTTAGGACACAGTTGATTATGACATGCTGAGTTTGGATGCATTGAGTTAAGGCACATTAAATTACGATATATTGAATAAGTTAACTTCAGAACACATTAAGCTTAAGTCACATAGTCTCTTATTGAATTCAGACTCATTGCATGTTGGATATTTTTAGTTACGACATATTGAATAACATTATGTTGAGCTAAATAGCATTGAGTTAAGAAGAGTTGAGCTATAGAGGATAGATTGAATAAGGACACGTTAAATTACGACTCATATAGTTAGAATACATTAGATTATAACGTTCTGAATTTGGATAATTGTGTATAAGTTATTTGGCTGCTGTGTTGGAGTAGATTGCGTTAAATGGCAGAATACCTAGAGACTACTAATTATACTAACTTATATTTGTTAATTTAAATGCTAGAGATGATTACAGTCAAACAAAAGGCTTGTTGTACTTACAGTTGCTATACAAATATGATATTTTTTGGTACTAATTGTACGCAAGAAACGACAATGCAATGCGATCGGACATTACGCTCTAGTAGAACGATTAGTAGATCTAAGATGTCTTCTTTTCAGAAATTTTGTGTGGAATGGAACTGGCCACACCTTTTCCAAAACCACGGGACATAATCGAACTCTATAAGATCAAAGTTTATGGGAAACAGAAATATTGCTTGGCCTTTCATACGAGTCCAGCTGTCTTTAATGAGGATCTTATCCTGATGTAAAGGAGACCACTAAAGAACATGTTAAATGTGATCGCAGCATACTTGCATATATTGAGGGAAGTCACATAAGCTAGGATACACTGTGTTATCAGGGAATTAAAAACATTTATGCACCAATTTTATCATATGATTGAATTCAAATAAAATTATTTAAAAAAAAATGTAATATTTTAATTTCTTTCTTTCTTTTTCTTTAGGTGCTTCTGAGCCTGTGATTGAACATCTGAAACCAGATAATCTTTCAAGTATTACTTACCGGAGCGGCATGGTTTCAACAGATGAAGGTTTCAAAAGACAATTCAGAACTTTTATGTATACAAAAAGAAAAAAAAAAAAAAAAAAAAAAAAAACGCAAAGCGTGCATTCTATACTTTAAAAAAAAAAAAACAAATTCCGATGTAGGCTACGGGTCACGCGTATTGGCTCATTCCGCGCATGCGTCATCGGGTCGTACTTTTAGAACTAGTCACAGGTACAAACCAAGCAAACCACTCCCTTACAAGAG
This sequence comes from Nephila pilipes, assembly GCA_019974015.1. Lineage (NCBI taxonomy): Eukaryota > Metazoa > Arthropoda > Arachnida > Araneae > Nephilidae > Nephila > Nephila pilipes. Next base: position 222,036 of record BMAW01009785.1, on the reverse strand, counting down.
CCACAATGGCGAGTTCTACAGCCGCTTGGATGCACAAAGAAAATAAAAAAAAAAAATAACAAGAAAAAAAAATGGTGTTTAAAGTTTTAACAGCCACAAAAAAATATAAATTTCTGTTGTTTCATGTTCTAAATGTTTTCCTTCAAGTAGAGTCACAAAAAATGGCGAAGGATAGTGCTCTGGTATGTTCATAGGCGAGTACGTAAAGAGGAATAGGACGCTTTTTTATAGTACTTTAACTGTTATAGTATATTAGTAATGAAAATAACAATTTCTGCAATAGAATTGTGGAACAGATGCAATAAAATCTCATTTGTCGGTTCTTTTGCGAAGCGATCAAAAATATTGCCAAATGCATCATTATCTCCCACAGACTTTTTGGATGGCGACTTAAAGTATCGCCAAGTGCATTATTATTTTCATTTGAGATGATATATAAATATTGCCAAGATTTGTATTCAGATGAAATAATTCACTTCAAGCATGAAAAATTACCTAAAATGTTACCAATGAAGAATAAAAATACATTTTTAAATTAAATAAAGAAGAACAAGTATTCTAAAAAGGCTTAAAATAACTTTCGTCATTAAATTTTAAAATTATACATAACAGGGGCTCAACTAATTTTCTAGATTAAATATGAATCCAGAAAAAATATATATAAATTTGCCTTACGAAAGCTTCAAAGTGAAATAGTTAAATCTTTTCTTTAAAAAAATTTCCCTGACTCTGTTCTTCTGTTTTCCTATTAATTTAAAATTTTTAAATATTTTTGTATGCGAATGTACGTATTAAATTATCCAGGCGGTCAATTATAATTGTTTTATTTATCCATGTTGATTTCAAATACTTTAAATATTTGCATAAGTATTTATTTATCGTTTTACTGAGTGCCTTTATTTTAGTATTTCTGAAGAAAAGTATTTCAGGATTTCTAAAGTTCAGTATTTCTCAAATAGCACTTAGGTTTGTTCTTTTGCAATATTTTTGATCGCTAAATCAGAAGTCGCCAATAGGGATTGTCCTACATCTTTACCATAATGGATATTTAGAAATTATCTAATTATTTGATTTCAAATAGGTATTAAATATTAACATAAACACTGGATGAACAAAACAGTTGTCGTGAGTAATTAGATATATTTTCAGGAGATGTAATTTTAATTTCGACACTCTGGCACTGGATCCTCTTGGGGTGTCATGCCAAATACAAGATAGAATTCAAGATCTATTATAATCCTAGCATGAAATATTACCGTGAAAGTTTTGGAAACTTTTCCTGACTAATAATTTATTTTCAAAATTATAAATTGCTCTTTATTTTAAATTCGAATTTAATCAAAACATATTTTTGAATTTATACAATAAATTAGCTTTATACAATACATTTTTGTTTATAATTTGCATTCGTTTTTCAAAAAAACTATATATATATATATATATTTGTGTGTATGTATGTATATGTACAAACAAAATACAAATTATTATCTCTAAAATCATTTAAAATTTTATTTAAGATTAAAATACTACAGATTAATAGTAAAAACCAAAGTAACTAAGTCATCAAATTAACCAAAAATTAAATTAAAACTATTATCCTATGTTAAGTACGAATTGTTCTGATGAAAATAGAGCCAAAAACTTACTTAAACAATATTATTAATTCAATACAGTTACAAGCCACGAATTAAAAATTACAACCAGCTTAAACCAATTACAACCAATTAACCAAACAACCTCTAAGCATCATAGCAAATATCAAGAAGAAAGAATAAAAGTAAAACAAAAAATGGATATATATATATATATATCCATTTTTGTGTATATATATATATCCATAATGTGTGTGTATTTGTAATAAAAATTTTTTTTTTTTTTTTTTTTGCCCTTAAATATGTCATGGTCTATGTTTTCAAACCAGAATCCAGATTTTTCAAAGTTAGTATATGTAATTTTCCCATCACCTCTAAATTTGGATATTTGAATTGGACATAAATTGAGAAATGAGCAATTGCAAGCAACAATCTTATATATTTTTTAAAAATTTTGAGCCTTTTAATATGCATTCCAAATTTGTTGTTAATATACTTTTCTCCGCGCGTCTTATGTTATTTAAATTCATTTATTCTAAATTCAAATTTTTTTTACAAATAAAAATTTTCTGAAAATTTTTCAAACTGCGTTTTAGTGTGTTAAAAGTATCGATTTCAACGAAATTGCTACTATTTTATTTCAAATAAATGATTTTCGTAAATGTAAAATATGCTTCAAAACATGTTTAAAAATGTTCAAGAGTTAATGTAATAATATTGCTTAGTTAAAAAAATCATTATAAAGAATCGAATTGTATTTATTTTAATTACATATTGAAAGATTATTATTAGTTGAAAATCGAGCCCTTTATAACACCATATCGAATTGTCTAACAGATTTTAGGTAATTTTTTTTATTTGAATTTGATTCAAAATATTTTTGAAGACAACAATTATCTTAAATTTTGTCAGGTTTCTTTAGAACTATAATTGAAGTATGTTATATGGTAAAAATTTAAAATTTTGGTGTTATATCACATTCTTAGAATTAAATAAAAAAAAGTATTTCAGGAAGTAAAATACCTTTATTATCATTTTTTGTCATGTAAGATAAAGAAGAAAAGCTTGTTTGAGTTTTGAACAAGATACTGCTTTCGATAGTTTGATTTGAATTTAGCGAAAGTTTTAAAATCATTATTACAAACAAACAAAAATTATAATAGCTGAACTTCAGTATTGAAGATCTAATTATTTTTAATTGACATCTTGCAAAATATACTGAAATATTAGGCTAAATTAACGATAACGGAATAAGTTTCTAATTTTTTTTTTACATGCATAATATATGTTTACAAGAATTTTTTCCCCCTGCATCTGTTTAATGAATTAAATCTTATCTATATCTAAAATAGATTAAATGAAAATATGGGATGCAGATTGGCGATTTTGGTGATTTTTGGCGACTTTTAAAACTATAGCCAAACTATTTTAGTTGTTTCTAAAAACTAATATCGTAAGAATGTTTGAAAAGAAAAAAGTTCGCCAGAATGAAATCATTATCGAACCAAAACATCGCCGAATTTGGAATGCGTCTTATATTTCATTTTAACCCAAAATTATTTTATAAAATAAGAATCGCGTCATTCAAGGTAATTAGATACTTTACTCACTCTAAGAAATCATGTATTTTTTCTAAATATCAAAATTTAACTACAAATAAACTGAAAAAGTGTTCGCTTCCTTTTACCTACTCAGCTTGCAAAAGTTGTTTCAATCTTCGGTAAAGTACTTAGAATAGTTTGATATCATTCAAATGACTCATACGTAAAATAAGAATTTGAAGATAGGTTAGAAATTTCGGTTACCTTTGTACAATAGTTGCAGCATTCATCAAACAGCTGAAGATCAATGAGATACAATAAAGAATTTTGCCGGATGAAAATCTATTACATTCATGTGCATCGTGATACATTGTGTGTCCATCCTGCTACATTGTATTGTAATTTTTACCTCAACTGTTTTTTAACATTTCGATCTAGCTTAAGAACAATAAATGTACGAGTTTATTTGCTTAATCAGTTTACCTGTTAATTATATATATATAAAAAAACAGAATGTAAGTTATTATTATTATTTTTTTGTGAAAAAAGTAGATGTTTTTAAAAAGTTAAGCCATTGAGGCTTAGATGAAAGATCCCTTCAGTTTATTTGCTTATAATTATGTATTTTTTGGATAAAAGTTAAGGTAAAATCCTATTTTAGCCTACGCCTTCTGACAGATCGCGCCGGTAGCGCCTTTTTCAAACAGAAAGAAACCAATATCTAGTAGGGTTGCATCAATACCACAGCTACCAATTCAGCACATATGTTTTATTTTTTGGCGCTATTTTATTTCATGTAGCCAAGGCGGGAGCTAAAATAGGATCCAACCAAAAGTTAATGTTTTGAAGGCTAAATGGAAATAAGGCTTCAAAAGAAAAAAAAAAAAACATTCATGTATAATAACTCAAGTTTATTTGTTTATACTTATTTAACAAATCTCATTTAATATTTCGACAAAAGTGGTTTTAAAGGCAAAACGGAACGAAAATTTTCGACGAAAAATAACTTGCAAGGCATTTTCTCAGAACTGCCTTTCTTAATTTCATGGACCGAATTGAATAAGAAACAATGAAGATAATTTACGGATTGGAATGTTTCTCAAAACGGGTGGTACTGAAAAAATGCACAATATAAAAATAATTTTTAATTAAAATTTAATATGGCATTGTAATAACGCTGTATATCTCTCACATGAACCTCAATATTCGTCTAATTACGTTCACCAAAATCTTCTAAACTCAACAAGGTCTAAATTGCTTTTCAGCCAAATTATTTTCCGCGAATGTTTTTGATAAAGTACCTCACATGCAATATATTTAAGGATTAGATAAATTCTGATCAGAAACTCGGTAAAATCCTATTTCAAGAGGACTTCTAAGCGCAAATTTTGAAATGACGCCAAAATGCACTTGTTTCTTTTATAGAATTGATAAGGTTGCCAGGAAAAATCTGTTTGGTTACCATATGTTATGAAAACCAACTTGGCGATTTATCGCCCAAAAAATTCTTCATGTCGTTAAGTCAAGTAAAATAGGATTCTACTCTGAAACTCTATCAGTAGCCATTGTAAAAAAAATTCCCAAAATCGAAATGTTTATTTTCCCCTTAGGAGAGGCGAATAAGAGAAAAGATATAGTTGATGCATTATATCGGTTCTATGTTGCCAGTATTATCATAAATTGAAATAAGGAATCAACTGGATGTGTTAATGACATCATTGATTTAATGTAGTGGTGTTCATTGATGAACACATCATTATATATTATAAAGAGTATAATATGATCAAATGAAAATATCTGTCATAATTCCGATCAGTTTAGTTCATGACAGTTACATGATAGATAAAATTACGTGTTTTCCGTTGACTTCATTGATGCCAACTGTCTCTTACTTGTTGTAGTACTTGTGCATTTCATCTGCAACTTCTGGCGCCCATGGAATTTCAACGTCAACGTTCAAATGTAAAAGTTAGGTAATGAATAGCATTAAGATTTCCCCAAATTTTTGAAAAGAGATAACAAATTAGTTCTTTGTACTTTTTTTCTTGTGTAATGCAGATATTTTTAAATCAAGTATATTTTTTTACAATCCTTACTTATAAAATTGTTAATAAATGTGTATTTTTTAAAGCAAGTTTCATTAAAAAAAAGAAACTGTCAACAATGAGGCGTATGACCTAATTGGACGGTAACACGTGATTGCATCTATTATGTGACCCTGACGTCACATGATTGGAGTTAATCGAAAGATGAAAAGACACCTTGAATTATATACATAAATGAAAAAAAAAAAAAAAAAAAAAAAAAAATGGCTTGTCTTTCGAGATATTTTACATTAATTGTATGATACAGATTCGAGGTTTGAATGTAAACTTATCTATGTTAATACAGTTTTAGTTATATGAATTGCATGCATATTGTATTAATTGCTGAATTTTAAGTGCTATTAAAAAAAATTGTATTGTTATAAAATGAATGCATCAGTGATATCATTGATTAAATGCATGTCTGATGTCATCAGTTAATTATATCAATAATATCATCATTTAAAAGAATAATAATTTTTTCGTGTTAAGAATTAAGTTAGGGTTAATATTTCTGACTGATACCTTCAATTGAATGTAATGACCTGTGATAATTAATTGAAAGCAAATATGATATCAGATGAAGGCAAGTATGATATCTTTTTAATGTATGTATTATTTCAATGATAACATAAATTTAATGATTCGATTATATAATCAATTGACTGTTTTAATATCATTAACTAAATATCATCATTATCTGTATTTATTATTTAAAGGTTTCATAGATTTAGTAGTCAAAGTCATTCACTGAATGCATCAAAATGATACCATAAAATTATAATCTAAATTAAATAAAATTAAGATATTTTCAAATTCTGCAGATTATAAACCAAAACTAAATGCAAGTAGGGGAAACTTCAGTTGAATGCAAGTAATGATATTAAGAAGGGAATTTTTATGAACGATATCATCAACTGATAACATCAATTTAATGTATGAATGATATCAATAATTATTAACGTGGATTTTTGATGTATGAATAATTTCAACTACTGATAACTTGAATTTAATGTATGAATAATATCAACAATTGATAACATGAATTTAATCTATAAATAATATCAATAATTGATAACATGAATTTAACGTATCAATGATATCATAAGTAAATTGTATTAATAATATAATAAACTAAAGATATGTTCACTACTTAACTATGTCAATGACTGAATCAATCTAAATAACCAAATGAAAGCATAAATGATATCATTCAATTATGCATCAAAATTAATTACAATTACTGATACTTTGCAAATGATATTGGCTGAATTCATCAATGATATCATCAAATAATAGATCAAGATTAAAAATAACAATATGATACTTCCGGTTCTGCAGACATCATCTTAAAATAAAATCAAAATTAAATATAAATAAGGTATCAGTTGAACGCAAGTAATGATATTAACATTTGCATTTCTATGTGTGTTATCATCGACTGATAATGTCAGTTTATTATATCAATGATATCATCAACTGATAACATCAATTTAATATATAAATGATATCAACTGAGATCATATCAATTTAATGTATCTATGATATCATCAACTGATAATATCGATTTAATGCATTAATGATATAAATAAAAAGCATCAATTTTGAGTACCGTGTTAAAGATTAAATCGATCAAAATAATAGAATGGAGAACTCAATGATACCATTAAATTGTGCCCCAAAATTAATTACAGTTGTTGATTCCTTCAAATTATGCACCAATTATTAATTAAAATTAAATGCAATAATGATATCAAATGAATGCGTTAATGGTAACATAGACTAAACGCTTCAATGGTATCATGGATCAAGCACATCTGTGATGTTATTCTAGAAAATATCAGTGCACTGCGATTGTAAATTGTGCATGATGATGGTGTAATCATTTAGATCAGGGATTCCCAAGCTTTCTCCGACGTCGACCCGTTTTAAATATAATTTATAACCATTTTGGATCTTTCTTTATAATACGCAGCATAAAACATAATCATAATACTAATAATTTCGAACAAAAAAACTATTTAACTAACTATAATGCAGTGATATTTTTGTAACATACGCTTTACAAATAAGTTTTTAGCTAAATAATTGATATTTCTGAGTTTTCATAAATTTTGACACAACAGATTATTTAAACGTTTAATAATTTAAAACATATTACTATACTATACACCACGGCTACAGGCAACTAATATTATAGGAGAGTCATTATGCAGTCTAGGAGAGTATTTTGGCTGAATGCAAAAGGGATTTTCCCAATCCTGTCTGGCAATCGGTACTCAAAAGCTGACGCATATATTATTGAGACATGAAATTCCAATTTAGATGCGTGGGTCACATTTCTCTAGACCAATCTTAAATATTGTACATCTATACACATTAAAACGGATATTATTATTTATTAAATACAATCCTTAAAAGTCATCTAAAATTTTAAATAAGGAATGAAACCTGTCATCGACCTTCAATTGACCCTTTTTAAACTTCTATTCAGCTCTCAAGGGATCCATATGGACACCCGGTCGGGAATCCCTGATTTAAATCGATGATGGAACGAATCATTCACATTGAATCAATGATGACAGCAGTTGTTCATATGAATAAATGTACGAATCAGCTTCATCAATGATGATAACATCAATAGTTCTTTGTCCAACAGCTTAGACATTATTTCTCCTAAACCTTGTTTAAAAGCAATAAACGACCTTGATTTTTTTTTTTATAGTTTACGTGCTTGGAACTAGTCAGAAGGAACGAGAGAAGTACTACGACTTAACTTATTTTGTTTCAGTTTTCAGGAACTACAGGTAAAAAGCCTTCATTGAACTGTACATATTCCATGTAAATATTTGTAAATACGTGAACATAAGTGATGTTCTCCACGAAGAATATATATGCTACGATCTAGTTCAACAGTTTCAACGGTGTTATATAAAAATTATCTCGATGTTTAGTATGATGAAAGGGACCATCAAAACAGTCACCACGTATTGTTGTTAGCAATTACCTGTAACATAAATAATACTACACTAGTTTCGGCGAAATGGAAAACAAATATGTTAGCACTTTCCGACATTTTTTGCACTGCTTATGGAAAAAAAATGATTGTATACATCTGATGTTGTTAAATTGTTACGTCCAGCTTTTAATAAAGTTATTGCTGAACTATATTGTTTCTTTTTTATAATTCGAAACATAACAGTATTTACTTTTATTTTGTACACAAATTGAAACTACTGGAAAATACTACAAACATTTACCCTCCAGATTAAAGTCGGGCCCTGAAAACATTGGTACCTAAAACCAGTGGTTTCCAAACTTTTTCAACTTTTGTTGGCACCATTTTTGAATTCAGGTTTTCCCTCGGTGCCCTATCTTTTGTAAAAGCGTGACCAAAAATGTTTTTACAAAGGATAGGGCACCGTGCATAAATAAGATATACAGATATAAGATACAGTGGACCCCCCGTGATTATGCCGCGGCTCACTTTAAGGGGATCACTGCTTTAACTGCTATCGTCGAGAAATAAATTTTACTATGAATCTTTCGTGTGGCCATTGAAATATCACACTGTGGGGTACTTTATTCACGAGCGCATGGATAACGGAGATGGCTTTTTCATAGTTCCTAAGTACAATTTTAATGCCGGACAGTACCCTTTTCTAGACCATTCCTAAATTCGGGTTTTTTCTGTGGTGTACGATCCTGGGCTACAAAGATGTATATATGTATAGCAAGCCAAAGTGTTCGTAAATGGCTTCGTTCGCAGATGTATACGCGCCAAGCGAATTATTCGGGAATCTCTCGCAGTGAGCCATTTTCTGTCGATGAGTTTCTTTTCTTTTTCTCACAAACCTTCAGGTTCCACTGTCTGTTTTGTCTTGTGACCTTGGCAGTTTGGTTAGTCCTTTCACATGAATCGCTTGAAGATTATTGTGAAATTGTGAAAATAATTTCAACGAATAGCTCGCGATCACTTCATGAGTGGATCGCGAAACGTTCGATTTGCAAGCGTATACGTATTTAAGACATTTTACCTCTCAGGGTAGGTGGAATTAAGGGTTTCAGCCACATAACTAGTGTGGTTACCCAATCAGGAACTTGATGGCTGTAAACGCCCAGAAAAGTCCTGGTTGCTGACGTATTTTTTACAAAAATGGTAGAAATTAAATAAAATTTAATGTAAAGAAATAGAATATGTATCGACATAAAATTTGGTTTACTAAATATAATATTTGGCTCGGCTGGTTATAGGTGTGAAATTCCTGTTTTATTTTTTTCTTTCAAATTCCTAAGCCAAAGGGACTATGTCAACTCACATATACAAATAAACAGTGGTTCATTCACTAGCGTGGCTAGGAAATATCACCATAATCTAGGATGTGATACAAACTGAATAAAACGTTACTTTCTGCATAAAGTAATATAATAATAATAATAATGGAAAAACATTTTAGATGGGCTTGTTTTGAATTATTAACCACAAAAATAACTCAAAAGTTGATAAAAAAAAAACTATTTAAAGTAGTTCAAACATCTCTCATAATCAAACGTCTCGAATTTTCTATAAGAATGTGCGTATTCATTAGTAAATTCAAATATAAGAAGAAATTTAAAAAATATAAATGCATTTAAAAATTCACCGGTGGCTTTAAGCAAAACTATACAAAGTATGCAATGAAACTAATATTTATAAGGAAATATTCATTTTATGTTAGGATCATTGTAAAAAAACTATTTTTGTTACTTTAAAAGATGTTAATTGCTTCGAAAATTCATTTCATTAATTGTTTTAAGAATTCTTCTCGCACATTAAGATATAACAAGGATACTTGAAGAAGCTTCATTACTATAATTATTACAAGAGAAAAAAAAGTATATTAAAATCTGTATTACATGGATTTTTTTTGTAACCATGAAAATTTGTTTGATATACATTTAATGTTTCGAAAATATTCTTTTGTCGCTGACGATTTTTAAAAAGAATATTCAGGTATAGATTCATCTTAAATTAAATTAAAAAAAATGGAAAAATGCCTGGGGCTATACTTTTAAAACATTAAATTCAAGTATTTATATTTAGTATTCTCTCAGGTGTTTCTTACAGGTTTTTTTCTTGCAAAATTTACTTAAAATTACAACACATATTGTATATTTGAAAAGGCATTATCGTAAAATATCTACACACTTATAAATAAATTTGGTTGACAAATTAATTTTTTGGCAACCATTATATGTATTACATCGCTCACATTTCAAAAGCAAACATTAAGTTGTACATTAAGTTGTGTTCGCATACATTGAGTTGTGTTTTTTGAAAATGACTATTTTCAACTATTTCTCATTTATGAATTAATTCTTCCAATTTGTGATGCTCCATTAATATACATTTGTACATATCAAGATCAATGCATAAATCAATCTACGAATGAGATTTACTTTAACCCTAGATAAGTAATAAATTATTCGTGAGATTCACAAATTATATACTTACAGTTATTAACAAAATATGATCACAAAAACTGTTCTTGGGAAATCTCTTATTTTATGCATTTTTCGAAATGAAGTTATTCACATCACTTATAAGATTATTTATGCGCAAATGATGAGAGATGTAATAGATTAAATACCCTAAATCTGTTAAACTATACTAAAACTATTTCCGGATAATCTGGAATAATCCCCCAAAGTGTTAAGTGTTTTACGTGAAAAAACAGGAACCGGCAGCAACCAAGTTTTATCTGCATGTATTAAAAGTTAATACATCTCTTAAGCAAATATATATGAAATTAAATATCTTCACCACTGATACCATACTATTGATGATATAATGTCATATCATTGGTGTTATTTTTTCACTTAAAGATCCAAAATTCATTACATGTTCATATTCATTCCATTTTCTTTAAAGACTTTCTTTTACGAATGAATAATTAGTCACAAATTTTATGCAACTTTAAAATTACATGTTGTATCCATCATTAATATAATGTAGTACAACAACAATACTTTTCCTTGTTAGGCTCCCTTGGAAGAACATTATTAAAATGAAATTATGTAGTATAATTAATTTACTTTTAGATAATTATTTGATACTTACCGTTGGTTCGTATAAATTAATGAAACAAATTAATTAATGATTAACTATAAGTAATTAATTCAAATGCAGTTTTAATCACAATAATAGTATTGTAATTATTAATTAAGAATAAATACTTCTAAATAATTTTTATGGGTTACTCTTCTGTCTAACTTTCCAATTTGAATTAATTTTATTTAATTGAAATGAAGTATTTTTTTGCTATATATTCGCTAGCATATATATTTAAATAATTTGTTAAACATCTAAGGAGCTATTGTTTTAGTCAAGGACAAAATTGTCACCCAAGCACTTTTCAAACTGTTTTGCAAAAGTTTTCACATATATGTTTGAAGCCTGTTTTAACCATATTGAACTTCATTTTCAAAAATGAGTCAATTTTTTTTTTCATTAGATTGAAATCAAGCATATATAAAAATTAGTTCAATTTACAACACTTAGCTTGAAATGTATTCAATTTAATAATTTATCATTTACTTTAATTTTAATATTTGAAAAGAATTTTACTGTCCACTTCAATGTTTTATAGTTAGCTTTATTTCTAATATGTAACTTAATAATTTTAAAAAATATTTTTAAAAAAGTTAATACCTTCGGTGGCGAAATCTATTCTTCCGCAACGCATTGCATAGAACAATTTTGAAATTGTTTATTGCTTCTTATTATAAATGTTTTACAGAAACTGTAAAATAATATTTTGAGGTTTATAGGTATCTTGCGATTTTCAAACCTTAAAAACAGTAAGATTAAGGGTTCTAAGATTATCACTAACTTTAAAATTTTATCCATACGCCATTCATCATTTTTTTCCCTTTTTCGTGCATCAAAAAAAATCACTATAAGTTTTCTGTTTTATTGATGTTTTTTCATTTATTGATGTTTGTCGATGGTTACATGCACGATCCACCTTTCGTGCGTTGTGTGTATATATTACTAAAGAACTACTAGTTGTCGCATTACACCGATGAAATATGTCTAAGAATGAAATATCTGTATTCGGTGGAATTATCTTAAATCAGCAAAAACAACAGAAACATAAATTCCCTCCTCTCCATAGCATATTTAAAATACTTATGACAGCATACACAGAGCCTTTATCCAATTTGACACAAACTATCGCATATTTTCCCCAGTTTGAGTAGAAAAAGGGAAAAACTGATCTTCCCTTTTTCTTTTTCATCTAATGAACCAGTCAATTTATGGATCATTGTAAGGGACCATTTGCAGCTGCCTTTATTATTCTCTCCCTCATTTTGCTTTTAATTTTGAATTACAGATATATATGTATATGTGCGTGTAGATATCCTTTCCACGCGCATTTATATACATTAGCGCGTGTCTAGTAAAGTAGTGGAAAAAGTACTGGCAACGCATTTAGTTTACGAGCCAAGCAGCCGTTGTAAATTACTCAGCAAGTTTGGCCAAAGAATTTAATTGGAACATCAAGTTAAGTGTAAATAACAGCTTTGGTGTTACTTGGTAATGGCGTTCCACCATTTTATTTTTTTCGTCCTGCGGTTATCGTTTTTTTTTTATTACTCACTTTTAATTTTGTTTCGCTTCTTTTTTTTATACTGTCCTTAACAGTTTGTATATTCTTTTTTTTTTCCACCAGTGGTGTTTCGCTCTTATTTTTAGGCCTAGTCTGTTTTGCCCGTTCCAGACGGTAATGGCGTCGTAGCGGCAAATGGCGGGAGAAGATAAATTTATTAGTTCTTTGTTTCGTAAGTGAAGCGTACATTTCGTCTTCGGGACCCGGCGGCTATTAGGTTTTACTTTTTCGTTAAGAACCATTCCGGTGTTTGGGGAAAAAGACTTATGGCCCCGTACCTGTGATTAAGACATTGCCTCTGATCAATTCGTCGATTTTCTTCGTCGTCTTCACTTACCATATGTTAGGAGTCGATCGGGACAGCTAGGATGGTATCGAGCCATTTCTCATTTAGCTACTGTCCAAAAAAATAGCTAGGACGGGAACAAATAAAATAAAATCGTAAAGTAGATCTAGAGCAGCCTATTAGAAAGAGCAGGAACTTTTTAATATGATAGTCGTATTAATAACATTGTTAGAGTTAGTCACTGTTAAAGTGGTAATCAGTATATCGTAATCTAACAGTAAATGATGCTTTTGTGAGCAATGGAGTGTTGCGGTGTTCATTGATTGTTTGGTTTTATGGAATATAGAGAAACAAAGGCGATTATCTCCATTAAAATATTCTTTTAATTCTATAGATTTCAAAATATTTCAACTTCTGCCGGAATGTTCTGAACACTTTTTTACTAGCTACTGTTGTTTCCAAAAGTTCTTAGAAAGTTATTTTGCACTCTGAGTCTATTTTGAGTATATTCCAGAGGTGATTTGAATATGATGCTTATTTAATACATGTCAAAAAAGTATGTTCCAATTCGATGACACATAAACAGGCACTACACTTAGTATTAAATTGGATGTGTGTGCGAAAGCCCTGGAGTTATGATTATTGTGCTGATGATTCGAGTACCTAGTATTTCCTCTCTTCCGCTTTCCTCTCTTTGAGATTTATGCCTAAAATTGGGGTGTTCCTAACATCTCAAAATATTTCTGTGAATAGAAGTTTTCATTGGTGCATTTTATTCTATCATTGAAAATATTATTATCGATATCTTCTGGGGCAATCCAGTCATCGTACATTGGACTCCGTTACCGATTTATTCCAAAAAAGTTTCGAGTGTCCCGGATTCAAAAGCAGTATCGTCTGATTACGAAACCGCGATTGCATAAAAATCTTATTCACTAATCTGTGAATGACTTTTGGTGATGTAATATTATAGTTCTTAAGTGCAGATAGAACACAATAGCTATCGGACAGAATTAACAGATTTTTGTTTAATTCAGTCAAATCATCCAAACTTGGTACATGCTTAGTGTCTCTGCTGTAAATATAGAATTACGGTGTGGTGATTGTTATCCTCACACTCGTCACAGGATAGGTTTGTTCGCTTAGTGTGCGCTTTCGCTAGGAGGAATAACTCTGAGAAATATACTCGTATGTTACTTTAATAAAGAAATAATATATTCGTATTTTTAACTCGTGTATCCTGTTGGGTTGTCTGACTGCGTAGACAACATATTTATAAATAGGAAATACTCGATTTCATATTTAAGGTTCATCATTAATGCATAATGAATGCATGACTCTGTAATTCTCTGTCGTAACTCTATGAAAACTTTTCGAAAACTAAAAACCATATGTAGAGTTAAATTTAATATTAGTGACAAGTATATTTAATTTATAATACTTTGTATGAGACGGTCGTTGCTGTGGAAACAGTTTGTTATTAAATTTAGAAATTTTGATATCAAAGGGTCTTATAACATTTCTGTAGGTGAAGTTTTTTCTACCTCGTGGCGGGGGAGGACTATTGATCTCGAGTGCCGGCCGGAGTTTCAAAACCTTGAAAACTGGGTTCGAAGAAAGCTTGTCTGGTCGCATTTAGACTAATAGAGTTTCCTCTCGGGTTGTTTATTAAGGAGTTTTTCTTACCTCTATCTGTGTTGTTAAAGGAAGTCGCGCATACGTCCCCTCCTGTATTATCATGATGATCCGATGAGGAACATTCTGAACGATATTTGATCTAGTTGATAGTTTCTGTAATTCCTTTGATATAGTTGATAGTTTCTGTAATTCCTTTGATCTAGTTGATAAAAGCACTTAAAAAGTCGGTGACCGGAACCCTTGTCTTCAAACCCAATGATCTAGGATTCGAAATGCCACCAGCACTCAAGGTCAAGAGTCTTTCTCGCCATGAGGGTCGAAAAACATCATCCCAAAGAATAGGAGCACCATTCTGGTGAAGTTGTGATTCAGGATTTGAAAACTAAATAACACTATAGCCTAGAGCTACTGGTTACATGTTCCCCGACGCCAAAACAAATCAATGTGTCCAACTGAGACAACCGCACATAAAAATTCCAACTAATAACATACCAGCTGCGGTGCACGCGTCAAATTGTAAAGCCATCTCAACTTGAGACAACCGATGATGTCAAATGAAAAGTGTTCAAAACAAAACTCACCACAACAGGGAGGGGATGTATATCAATTGCAGTTCTGTCAAGAAAAGTATGAGGCGGCTGTCTTCAACAACAATGACGGAAGTAGACATACCTTAATTACTAGCTCGAGAGGGAATTCATTTGGGTCTAGTTCATAAAAGCACTCCAAAAAGTGACCGGACAAATTTTCTTCGAACCGACAGATCGAGGATTCAAATAATCTCGGTCGCTCAAAGTTGTAAGTTCTCCCCGCCACAGGATAGAAAAACATCCATCTTCGAAGAATAATATTTAATTTCGTGAGTTTTAATTGAAACTCACTTATCTTACCTCCTTTAAATTATTAAGAGCCGATGCTGACCTTTGTCTTATTTCTCAGAGTAAGTACCTATAAAATCTTTCAGCTGAAACTCACTCGTTTAATCTTTCACTTTTAAAATGTTATGCTTATGTCAAGTTGATGCTGACTTATGTCTTACCTTTCAGACTAACAACATATGAAATATCATTTAGTTTAATAAAAACTACTTTTATAATTCTTATTTCGCCATGTGAGTCTGACATCTTACGGATTCTGTAACTATAATAGTTAAACGAAATAAGGTTATAATTCATGAATTCGTTGTTTATTTTATTGGTATTCATTTCTATAACTATTTCATTTTAAAAATAATCTAATAAGTTGCAAATACTTGAGTATAAAACTTTACTCGATTTATAAAGGTCGGAGGTTCTCAAACTACGATGCGCGTATGCGAAGGTTATACATGAATGACTTGAAAGGAGTATGAAAGATGTCCTGAAGATATATGACAGGAATTTTCTTGCTACGAAATTCCTCTGAGAATAAAAACTGTGCTTTAGAACAAACCAAAGAAGACGAAAGCTATTCTTATAATTTTAAATAATGCACGATGAAAAAGAATATTGGTTCAAAGCAATACAATCACTCGACTGTATCTTTAAATTAAATTCAGCATGAAGCTCTATTTCTTAAAAATGTATTTAGGCAAAAAGAAATGCGATTCCGTCCCGAAGCAAAGCGAAATCATATATTCAGATTAGAAAGAGAGAAAGGAAAGATATGTTTAAGCAAATTAGGTTTATTCTGAGAGATTTCTTTGATTAATGTTCCTGTATTGAAATCTCCAGAGTATAAAATGTAACATAATATATCACCGTCTAAATATTCATATATATGCAAGAATAAGTATTTTGATAAAAAGGAAACTTGAAGAAAAATGTTTTGAATTGCAACGTAAAAAGAATCCAGAATTACATTAATGTTTCTCAGTACTTTTTACTATCTGTAGATGTAATCAGGATTATATGTACATTTTGAATAATGTAGAAAAATCTAGACAAAGGATTACGAATTTTTACTATTATATTCGATTTCATCTTTATTACTGAACACCAAAAGCACGACAATGAGTTGTGATAGTATTAAGATAATCTTTGATTAGATGTTTTAATTTTGAATCTTACTTTTAATTTGTACCAAAAAACGCAAATACATATATATCTTCTTATAGCATTTGTGAAATGAAAATTTAAAAAAGGGGAGAATTTAATATGCAAAATACGTATGTACAAAAATCATTATAATGAAACAGAACCTACATAAATGATATTTAATCAACTTTATAACAATACTCAATACAAACCTCATGAAAGTATGCCTATTACAGATCTCATGATAGTACATCTACCATTGAACTCATGACAGTATATATCAGCAGAAATGATGACAGTACCTCTGCTATATGCTCATGACAATGCATCTGATGATGGGTTTACGACAGTGCACCGTCAACGGAAATCACATGATAGTACCTTTACCACACTATTGGCAATACATCTGCTATTGAGTTTATGATAAACCGCTTCTACAAAGTCATGGTAGTACATCTGCTACGTAGTTCAGGATAATACATCTGCTGCAGAGCTCATGATAATACTTCGTATACTGAACTCAGGATAATACACCTACTACAGAATTAATGATAGTACATCTACTATTGGGTTTATGATAGTACCGCTGTTACAAAGCTCATGACTGTATGTCAACTGCGGATTTCATGATTTTACATCTGCTGCAGAACTCATGATAGTACTTCTACTGAACTAATGATAATACATCCGTTTTTGAATAACAATCTAGAATATTTTGTTCCTGGCTTTGAAGAGACATTACATTATCTAACTCATTGCTTTCTTCTAGCTTTGTATAAGAAGCTGTTGTTATCTCAATTGCCATCCAAGAATTTCTAACATTTGTTAAAGTAACTTTACAGTGGGCTATGAGAGATGACCCGAAGGTAAGAGTAGTTTGAGAAAGTTAAATAATTGCTTTTGGATTAAACGGAAAGATGAATTCTTCTCAATTATCTATTTTTACTAGAATATATTTATCAATAGGCAAAAATTCATGATTTAAGATAGTGATGAAAAATGTCATTTACAACTTCAACATATAGCAAAGGTTATGGATAGCCTAGAGGTTATAGTTGCGGACTCGTAGCCAAGATTGTTCTCTTCGAGTCGTGGGTTCGAGATCTGATGCCGCGAAAGACCTGCCGCATTGCAGATTGATGCACACTAAATCTGGTCGATATCCCAAATTTTTCCGTTGACGCGGTGTGGAAATTTGGAGATGGAGGTGCAAGCTCAAGTGACGTCCTCGCTTCTTGACGGAGGCTTAAAACTACGATATCCGTCGTCAATAGCCCTCGTATTACTGCTCAGTGCGACATTCATAAATAACCTCACAACATGAAGCCCTCCATACCATTAAGTCCTTTTTTAAGTTCAGATTTTAAAGATCCTATATTTTTACCGCTGATTTTTTAATACTTTGGCTGGTTGTTATTCCTTATTTTATCGATTCGTAAACATATACTAAAAATTATAGGTAAATTTTATGAAATAATGCCCTTTATGTGTTGCCGTTTCAAAACACTACAAAAATCATAATGGTTTCATTTTAATATCCATATTTACTAGAAATATTCGTGACAGTTGCTAAAAGTGTAAGGATTTTGAACTGGTTGTTCAAGGAGTACATGTATAAGTAAAGCTAATTTGGTTCTCAAAATACTTCCGCATAAATTCCTAATCACTCACATTACTTTAAACATAAAAAAATTATCTTAAAAATCCATAATCTTTAAAGACAAATTTCATGAGTACGATAATGTTTGAATTTAATATCGTCTTGATTGCTTATATTTTTTTCAGCTTCGTCTTAGTTTCTTAGCATCTCTTACAAAAATCTCGTAGAAATGTAATTGAATAACTATTTACGCGGCACAATTTGCAAGATAATCGGGTTTTTTTCCTTCCTCCAATGGTTGGCGCACATCTACAACTCTGCCACATTAGTTCAATTCTTCAAATCCTAAACAGTAGAAAACAGAAAATAATAAATAAAAACTTAGTAAAATAAATAAAAATAAACCGCAAGAAAACGCAGCTCAGGTATCCAGTCCTAATGATCCTTTAACCGCCCCCCATTTATTTTGTGGTGATGCTGCTTCAGGTGTAATAAGCACTGAAAACCGAAGCGTGTTTTTTAAGTCCTTAACAGCAACTGTCTGATATATATATATTTTTTATACTTTCATGTTTTATCACTCTTCTTCTACAAAGAAACTGGCAAGAAAAAAGATGAGAAGTAAAAAAAAAAAAAAAAGCAGCAAAAGCAGCAGCAGAAGAGATAAAGAAAGCATTGCCGTTTTGGTTTGGGAAGTTTCCAAAATCTGGTGACACGTGAAGGTTGGCTTTTTATTCCGCAGAATAATTCATCACATTCGTAACTTGGGCCATTGGGTACGTTCAAGAATAGCTCCCTTCCGCTACTTGAGCAATAGGAAGGTTTTTAGCACGGTATCCAATTCATTACACAGAAAGAAGATAGTAAACATGGCTCAGAGTGAAGATTTGAAAATTGATTAATTCATTATAAAGTGTCTTTTTTTTTTTTTTTTACTTTTGATTCTTTGTTCGGCTCGTTTCTCTTTACTGTGCTCTGTAAGAGATGAAAAATGCTGCCGTATAATTCGAACAAAATGGTAAGAAAAAGGCTTTTGATATTTGGAATAGAAAAAGAAAAAAAAAAAATGTTACCCTGCAACACGAACAAAATGTTACTTGAAGTAGTTAAGTAATAAAAACATATTTTAATACACGATTAAATATATGATATTTAATATCTTGAACATTTTATTTTTGATTCGTTTCACTTTTTTTTTTGTAAGAACTAAATAATCCTTCTGCATAATTCGAATAAAATGACAAGAAAAATTCTTGGCGTTTGAATCAGAAAAAGCTCAAAAACGTTACCATATAATGCAAACAAAATTATACCGTGGAATATTGTAGTAATTAAAAGCGTATCATTTTAATTATCTGATTAGGTATAATATATGCTACTTAAAGTCTTAGAATTTATTTTAGTTTTGATTCTTTGTACGACTAGTTGTCTTTTCTGTAATCTGTAAGGGCTGAAAAATGCTGATGTATAATTCGAACAAAATGGCAAGAAAAATTCTTGGTATTTCGTATAGAAAAAGATCAAATATGTTACCATGGAATGCAAACAAAATGGTACTTGTAACAGTAAAGTAATAAAGTTCGAACATCATTTCCATACATGATTCAATTCAATAACAGAACACAATATTTAACTACTCATATAAATGAGAAATTTTTATAGATATCCTTACAAATGTCTTATTTTATTTCCTTCTTACATTATTATTTGTATTTTTCTTCGTGGTCGATATTACAGTCTTAATAAAATGTACGATACAAACAAGTACACGATCATAAAGCTAAGAATACAGCTAATTTAATTACGATATTTCTCAGATCTAATTAGCTTGATTACGTTCTTTTTTCCCCCTCATTAATGAACTTTTTTTCATTTTTTTGGGGAGAAAAAACTTACATATTTGTTGAAAATGAAAATAATCAAAGTAATTGTTATTTCCTAATTCCATACTTAATGCCTGTATTTTTAATGTTATATGAATTTGTGTGAATGATAGTAAACCGAAAATAATCACATTACTATTCATGACTTACATTAAATTCCTTCTAAAGTATTTTCTTCTGCAAATAAATTAAATAAGCTTCTGAATCCTGTTTATAAAATGACCACATTCAAATTTATTCACATAAAGTACACAAATATACTCAAAGAATATACATATATAAGTGAGCTTGCACTACATATATGCTTATAAATTACATGTAATATATCTCTTTTGAGTTATTTTCATTCCAATAAAGTAATCTCCTCTTTTAAATAATTAATCATTTTAATTTGATGAAACGGAATTCAAATAACTATTGAAGGAGTAAAAATAATTATTCTGAGTAGGAATTCTTCTCTCTGTATATATAAATATTCTAATTGAGTTACTTATCCAATTCAATTGATTGCTGATTAATTATTAAAAATTAAATGACATACTGTTGAAGAATCGTCGTTCTTATAATAATTCAGCCAATTGTTGTAAAATTTTATGATATGTATTTTTTTTGTGTAACATATATTCCTTTTCCCTCTACGATTGGTATTTGAATACATCGTGAACAACCATTTGGATCTTATGATTTCCTTGATAGTTAAGAACATTAATCGTTTTTTATGTTGTTCACTAAATGTTAAGAAATATCATTGCTGATTATGTAATTTTATTACTCAACAAAAATGTATGACTTTACTTATACTTGGATATGAGCATCATGTCTACTTGGAAATAAAACGAATGAGAAACACATGCGCAATACATCTGCTTCGGGCAATCTATCTTGATTAAAAAGAAAGAAAAAAAAAGCATCAAATCCAACAACTGAATACTTTAATGCAAAAGATTCTCCAAAGAATAATTCGTACTTGTGTTTTAATTTCCTTTTCCATCCCACTACCTCACATGTCCTCCCGGCTGTCTTTGAAGCGAACTTGGAAAATAAGCAATAAAGGGCGTGTGGGAGTAAGCCTTCCTTTTTTAGTCCCGTGCCATTAAGCCCACCCCCTTTCTTCAACATTACAGCTCTTTTCCAGCCACTATAAATTCCACCTTTTGTAAGATAACAACCCTACGATTCCGTATCTGGAACAAAGTAAGAAATTCGGCGCATAGTTCGCCCCCTTTAAACAAAAATACGACCTACTTTGAAATCGCCGAGTGAGTCGGAAAAGGAACAAAAAATCGTCAGTAAAGTTGCTAGGGCCAGCTAAAGCGCCTTAGTTCTCCTCTAAGTAAGAAGAAAGGAAGAAGGGGCAATAAAATGTCGAATCTAAATCTTCTTTTCCAGAAAGAGAAGAAGAAGAGTTTTGTGCTGTGGACTTCGAAGTGATTATCTTCAAGAACGGTATTTTCACACTTAGTGTATGTTTCAGAAAATCGAAGCGGAGTAACTGAGTAGTTGCTTGTTCCACGGTTTTTGAGTTTGCAGTGACTCGATTTAATGCTGGGTGGTAGGTGGAGTTGATGCCTGTTAGGGGTGAAAGTAAGGTTCTGATATCGGTGATGTTCGAAATGTGGGATGTGCATTTTGGGTTGAAGTAGTTGGTGGATAAAAAGAGGCGATATGTCAGGAAAAAGTCCACATCAGCGAAACATTTCGTGAAAATCTAATTTGTAAATGTCGCTTCGTTCGCCAGCGGTTTAAACTGAACTTTTGAAACTAGTGTTAGAAGTTTTTTGTATTGCATGAATAAAGAAAAGAAGTTTTACTGCTGTCTGTACGTATTGTTAAAGAGCAGGATCTAAATTCGACATATTTTTTTGGACAGAAAAATGCTGCAACTCCAATATGATATACTGACTTCGCTATCCTATAGATAGTAACGTATTTGATTATACTAATAATTTCTGTCTGAATGACTCAATTTTTTCGTGTAATACGTGTTCCACATTTCATTTCTTATTCTATAATGCTGAATGGGTTTCTGATCTTACATACTAAAAGAAAAAACTACGTATTTATTTTTCAGAAATAAATACGCAGTTTCATTATTCTGCATTTCTAAATTTTAAAAGACACAGAATAATATTAAAAAAGATACTCGTGTGTCAAGTCACAAATTTATACGAGAATTGAGAAATATTTTTGTTTGAAAAATAGAGTTTGGCTTAGGCATTTTGCATTTGATAACAGACGTTTGATAATAGGCATTTTGATAATAGACGAAGACAATCCGCTTAATATTTATTCTAAAATCTATTTAAGAAAGGTAAGAAATTTTGATTCTTTTTTGTGTTTATCGTTTTACTAATTGCATTCATGTTGTATACAAGATTATTTAGCATGATGATGTTTATCATTTTGCCTAAAATGATTGATTTTAAGTCGTGACCTTCTTGAACTAGTAAATGAGAATAAACATTTGCAAAATTATTGCATGCTTCCTCGTTTTTATTCCGAATCAACATATTTAAATGAATCTGTATTTTTTCTCACAAATTTAATTAAGTTGAAACGTAGGACATCATTGAAGGACTGACGATTGGAATTCCGCTTGAGAATTGCTTAAAGCTCGTAAAAGTTGTAATTTAGATAATTTCGCCACAGTTACACAAAACGAAATTAAAAACTTTTTTATTATTTTCAAAACGTGTACAAATTTGTTTTGAGAAATTCATACCTAAACAATTTTAATAAGTGTTCGAGATTGAGTTATTGCTTTGACTTTAATTGACAAATACTTTAGATTGCTTGCTATTTTAAAAGCAAAAAGGTTAAAAACACCGATAAAGGCTTAGACGATTTTCTCCTACATGTGTTGACATCACTGATCTAAAAGCGAGAATTGGAACTATACGATCAATTGGAATATGGAAAGCTCTGGAGCAAGTTGAAGTTGTTAAATTGATTCACGGTGTCAGAAATTATTTCATGCCCGATTTGGCTTTTATAATCTTGCATTTTTTTTGAAGCCATAGCTAATTGTTAAAACTATTTTTATGATATTCAATAAATTGTGAGTTCCCATACCATTGTGCTTACTTCTCTGTATCACTGAATTAGCTTTTCTACAATCAGATTAAGCGTTATATATTTCTTTTACTTCTTTTGTAAAATAAAAAAATATTTCTCAGTTTTTGATATGTTTAATCATCCATAGACTAATCGTCCCTTATAGAATCCTAGATTCGAAGTACCTAATCAACCTTACTTAACACACACGTACTTACGTTATGCATTTCCAACTGAGTGCATATTAGATAGTTAAATACTCATTCTAGTACTTGCATCTGCAGCGTTTCCTATAACACGAGGTCCGTCGCCAATAGTCTTCGTGTTGCTTCTGACGTTAATAAACAACCCAAATCTCTTTTAAATTTTAATATTTACTTAAACACATTTGTTTTTCAAACACATTTTACATGGTCGAAAAATTCTATTTCCTACTTTGGCTCAACTTCAATCTCACGCTTCTTCCAACTTTCGGAAACAAGATAAAAGCGATCAGTCTGTAACAACAAACAACCACCAGCAGAAAAAAAAAACTTATTCTCGAGCACTTTGCGTCAAAAAAATCTGGCATCATTTAACCTCCCTTTAATCCTGCCATCTTTAATCAGGAATATTTTTGAGTGGCAGTCAACGTTTGACAGAAGCCTCCAATCGGGCGGACCAGACACAAAACAGGAACCTTCTCCACATTATCTGAGAAGGAACACGGCCCTCAGAACTATAAATAAACAGATGGATGTGGACCATATATCACTGGAGCATACAGAACATGTGGCACGTTATTTCACCGCTCCGCGGAATACATTTGTTTTTTCTGGGTAAACAAGTGCTGGACTGTTAAGAGGTCACCAGAAGTTGTCTCTCTGACAAGCGATAAAGTGGCACTAGGGGAGGGTCATGGCTGGTCACAAGTAAGAGTGGGTTAAGATAACAGAGGATTGATTTGATGCTTGCTTTAAAAAATGTGCTGAGAGTCGCTGAAATATTGAGCTGGAGATTCTGTGTGTTAAATGGAATATTTTATTTTATGTAATGGATAAGCACTCTGAGCATTAGTGTCTTGATATAAATGATGCAAAAACGTCTAAAAACGGCTCGTAAATAGTGTTAAGAAACTGAAAAAATTATATAGAATGTCTTAACGATTCATCACCTATAATGTCACCGTGCAGGATCAACTCGTATAACATATTTTCAGATAGAAAAATGTTCTATAGTTATAACAAGGCTGTAGAGCTTACAATATGTACTTGAATATCCATTTCTCATACCACATCCTTGAATATTTAAAACCTTGTATAAGTGAGACATTTTTCATTTTAACATGTAAAATTAGGCATGAATTTAGACATAATATAGGATATGCAATGCAGAACATGTTTTATTCCAGAAATGAGGGATTGATTGAAACAGTAATGAATAATATAATAAAATATGTTTCTGCCTGTAAGAGAGCGAAGTCAGAATGCAATGTGCTGAAATGTGTGCCGAGTTTAAGTCAAATTTTTTAACTATATTGGTGAAGCAAGGGGATTTAAAAATAACGCATAAATTTGTAGAAAAAATAGTGTAACTTAATATTACGATTATTGTACAAAAACCTTCCGAACCTTTATTCAACATTTCGTAACCCCAAAAAATTGTCTTTTACTTCCAATGAGATCATCTTCGTCTTCTTTCAAGTAGATTCATCAGAAGCACATGTCACGGCAATTTGAGAGGAGAAAGATGATGTAGAGAACCACTTTTTACCCTTTTTGGGAAGGGAACAAACTTTCATTCCCTTTTAGCCAACTGAAACTAGGAATTTTAAACAAATCATTTCTATTTACCTGTTGTCTTATGCTTAGTTATCTCTTTTTTTCTTCCATATTTTTATTATTAAAAAATTTCTTAGCGGAGATAATGCGAAATGCAGTGTCATGCATTGCGACAATGTTGTTAGACTCATGCGTCGCAAATATTCTTTTCGTAAAGCATCACGGCAAGTAGTAGATACATGCACATAAGGGTTAGCATATGCTGTGAGGAAATATAATCAAGGTAAATGGACGCGTGGAAATCCACGTCAGTTGAAGCCAAGACACTTAACGTTGTTTTAAATAGAGAAACTAAACATGGTTACTTTGAGCAACTTATTTGAGCATTGTACATTTTTCTTCTATATGGTATGATTAACTATATTATTTGGAATACCTAATTAAATGTTATTTAATAAGGTATCTATCCATATAAGTATTTATTTTATTTTATTTTATTTGCATATTTTCTAGAGTAATTGGATATAAAACGAGGCCTTGAGTAAACTCCCTGTATGAATTTATTTGTGAAAATTATTATTATTATTATTATTGTTCTTGTGGTTTTTTTTTTTTTTTTTTTTTTTTTTTTTTTTTTTTTTTTTTTTTTTTGTGATTCATGTGTAATATTGTTCCTTTGATGAAAGTTATATTGTAATGTGTTAATCGAAATTTGAAGGGAAAAAAAACATTTACACGCTAAAATTAAAACTAAGCATCAGTAAAGTAAATATAATCAGTCACCTTTTGATTCTGTCCAAACTCACTCAGAAAGTATTGATAACTTATAATTTTGTACCAAAATTTTAAAATGTTTTGTATGTGTCTACCTTCCTCATTCTTTCGAGTATCCATTATATTTTTGTTCCTTTTACATTTTTTGCTCCCCCTCCCCCATTTCTAATTCCCAACCATCGCCACTTGGAAGTGTAGCGGCTCTCGTCAACAACAACGCCAGAAGTTAAAATGCCTTATTTAACTAGCCAGATAAGACGTCTTTCCAGCCTAGTTAATAGGGGCGTATTCTTCGGACCCACTGGTCAAGGGTTCGAAAAAGCCGCTTGCATTCAAGGTCAATAACTCTTTCTCCCTCCACGAGGTCGAATAACATCCCCCCCCCCCGATGCTTCCTTCGTCCTGTGCCGAAGTAGTAATTCAGGACTTGAACACTATAACCCAAATGGGCAGCACAGCTTATACCTACTGATTGCATATGCCCCCGAAGCAAAACACTTGCCTCTGAATGTCTAACAAAAACAAAAGCACTTAAAATCACGTCCGGCTCTGGCGCTCGTGTCGACTAGACCCACCACTCCGCACGAGACAGCTAATGACTAAAAATGGAAACTGTCCCAAGCAAAAAGCAAACCAACAGAGAGGGGATGCATATCAATTGCAGTAATGGCTGAGAAAAATCAAAGCAACCTTCTGTACTAACCAATGTTTCTCTTCGTATCATCACGATGATATTGGAGGGGGAGTATGCAGTGACTCTTGTCAACAACAACGTCAGAAGTTAAAATGCCTTATTTATTTGGCCATGTGAGACGTCTTTTCAGCCTGGTTGGTTGGAGCGCAACAAAAAGTAACCGGTCAACTTCCCTTCGGATCCACTGGACCACGGTTCTAAACAAAGCTGCCGCATCAAGGTCAACTTTCTTTCTCCCACTCCACAGCGCACGGGGTAGAATAACATCTCCTGATGCTCCGGAAGACACGTCCAGCGTTGAAGTAACCCATTGTTTTGATCATTGCTTTATTTCCGAGGTATAATGATGAATGCAGATTTCATCGACGGTGGTAATTCAACAGGTCAGCCATAAAGTTTTGATTTGTGAACAAATGACGGTCAAATCAAAATTAATCAATAAATCAATATCACATTTACATTGGCGAGTTTAACAGATGACAGTACACAATGACAACACCAGCTCACCGTGGAAATGCCATCTGTCATCAAAAATAAGTAATTTTTATTTGCTTTTTATAACCCAAAAGTTAATTTCTTTATAATGAATTACATTTGATTTGTGATTGATTCCAAATCAATCACACTGTGGACTCCTGTGGGCTCCTTTCTCATCAACGAAGAGATTAAATATTTTTTTTATGAAGAAGTTTGTGATTCTCCAAAATAAATAAACACTTAAATGACAGTTTATTTTGTTTCAATGAAAATTTTTGTATTAATTTTTTAAAATTATTAATTCTTTAAATTTTTGTATTAATTCTTTAAAATTATTAATTCTTTAAATTTTTGTATTAATTCTTTAAATTTATTAATTCTTTAAATTTGTATTAATTCTTTAATTTTTGTATTAATTAAATTTTACAAAAAAAAAATGCTTACTATCGATAAATTAATAAAAAAAAACATGTTCGCCATGTAACAAAATATTAGTTCGAATTCTGCTTACTTTACTATGTAACTAAGCAGACGATAATAAAACAAATAGAATTGTTTATAAACATAAATATCAAGAAGTATATTAAATTACTGTGAATATAAAGAATATAGCATATTATGACAAATAACGTTTATATTTTTACGAATAATTGCATTAATAATGTGTTTTTGCTAATAGAATATTTTTCTTATCTAATCTCTCTCTTTCATTACTATCAAACATTTTTATAAAATTAACTTCGGGGGTTGCAAAAATTGTTCTTTACTTGCAACAATGTTTGTAACTTTTCAACCCACGGCTATATTTTTTCTGATGCTTAAATACATCTCAGAGAAAATTCTTTAATCCTTTTTCTAGTACTATTGGTGTCTGGAAGTTATTACGTAAATCTAATTATCTATTATATAATTCTCAAGTGTACCATTGGCATTAAAAATAAGAAGTATTTATCAGTTTGCATATAATAAGGTGACCTCTTTGTTCATTCGAAGCACTTAATTTAGAATAATCAGGATATAGTTTTTACATAATAGAAACAGTAGAATTCAGGAGGGGAAAGAAAAATAATTTGAAGGAGTTCTGAATTCGAATTTATGGCAATAATTAATGTAATGACTCTAATTACAAAAAAATTAATTGCATTCATTTAATTATTGATCCTTTTTTACATTATCATTTTAATTAACGCGTTGAGAAATTAATTATAAGAAATTACGCGAATTTTGCTTTAATAATATTGCATCCATCTTGAATAGTTTTTATTTAAAAATTGTATTCATAAAATAATAATTTATAAATGAATCAAAATGAAATGCTTTTGATATAAAAAAAATGTCGGAAAATTTGAGCTCTCTCCCTCTTGTTTAAGGGGGAAAAAAAACCTTTATAGCAGTCATATAAACTTTAATTTCACTTCTGGACCTATATTTAGCGATAAATATTGTTTCTAGAAATATTACTAGACCTCCCTATCACTTGATAATTTTAGTTTCATCATGTAAAAAAAAAAATAATAGTTGAACATTTTGGAGGACATCCAAAAATTCTAGATTACTTATTGGCCATATTTTTGATGCTGACACTAGTGCTATAATTTTCATAAAATTTAATTTTAAGATCAGACTCACAATTCTTATTGAAAGCGGGAGGAAGAATTCGAATGGCTGAATGAAAAGTAAACTTCATTAAAGCAGATATTGTAGTTAATGCTTACTGTAGCCTGTTTCCATTTCAAAATGCTAAACTATTCCTAAGAATTTAGAGGCAGAATGTCCATGCCCTCTGGACATCCTCATGATTAAGCCCCTGAAACAACATTTTTAGAATAATGTTAGGGACCAAAATTATGAATAAGGGCCATAGTTTTCATTCATGCATTACGAACACTTTGTATTTGTTTACAAAATGTTGTTGTTGTTTTTTTGCTTACGTTAAATAAGTATATATTTATCGTTTTATATCATTTTTGTTTTAAAGTCAGATTGAAAATATCAAAACCTTTTACCCGGGAGAGTTTTTCTCGAAGTAAGAGTACTCAAATTCTGAAAAATCGAAAATGTAAAATGGTCGTTTAATAACAAAATCCAAGAGATGAATACATCTAATAACAATTAAAATGTAAAATAAAAACTACTGAAAATTAAAAATCTCGATTTGCAGCTACGATAAAAATATTTAAACACTCTAAAAGAATATCCAAGCAATTAAATAAATGTTCCCTTTAATGTTGCGGCATGATGCTGATTACGCATCACACAATTTCATTTAACTAGCCATTGTGTTATCCGACCAAAGCCTAGTCTCGTGATGGCCATTTATACAGTCTTTGTCTAATGTTGAGAAATAAGGCCTACGCTTGGAGAACTTTTGTGGTAAAAACTAATTTTATCGAAATAACAATTTCATGTTTTACTTCATTAGGCTACAGACAGCACTTCACTTTACTGTTTTATTAATTTCAACTTTAATCAATCCATTTTTTATTACATAACATATGTCTTACGAGTAATTATTTTTGAAAATTATAGTTATAGAAAGTTTCTAAATTTTTAAAACTTAACTTGATAAATATATTTAGTAGAACATAGATTATCTGAATATCGATCAACCGACAATGTTCCTGCACAGCCTTGATTCTTCCCTACCTGCCAACCGTCTTATGTGACTAACCTCGTATTGTCATCGTCGCCAGTAACGTGTGAGCATTCGTTTGTGATAGATCATGCTGCAGTTTTACCGTTTGTAAGCGAGAGTACCCGTAAACGCGTTGTTCTCAGTGTTTCGGATGAACTTAAAATTACAGGTCATTTGAAGGATAAAGTTCCGGAATATGGATCTGGAAATACAATATCGGACAGTGAGGTAATTACAAAATTTGCGAGTGTACTCGACAAGGAAGTTGGAAGCTTGAACAGAAAAACGTTGAAAATGACAGAAATTCAGGATTTAGAAACTGCAAGTACGTAGCCAAGATCAACCAATAAGTGAGCTTTTGAAAAAGATTTTGAAATAAGATGAAACTAGGAGGTAATTCTGATTTTAAGGCGACCACAGACTGTTCTTAAACTATGGCGTACTTAAATAGCCATTTTGAACACATTCAACTACGCTAGTTAGTTCTCTGTGCTATTTGTAAAACGTATGATACAAAATATGAACAGTTTTGTGTTTAACATAATAGTTTTTTTGTTCCGTGTTGCTCCTATGATATTGATAAAAATTTCCCCCTTAAATTATTGGTTATCAGAACACACCTAGTCTTAAAATGCATCGAAATAATACTCTATAGTACATGAATTATAACGATATGAATTTATATAAATGTTAAACCATTTACCTTGCTGAAGAAGTATTCTTGCGTTTGTGTTCTATATTTCAACACTAAGTGAAGAAAGACTTATGAAACAGTTGTTATTGTTACAAACATTATTATCGTGCGTACGGGTGTATGCTAGTGAAAATCAGTTTAACATTGAAGATAATGACAAACGGCACTTTCACAAATTCTGATCAAGACGACACAGGTAGCAAAATTTTAACAATAACAGTACAAACGATAACATAATATTTGTACGCATTAGTGACACAGATACAGGAGCAAAAACAGCACTTTAATTGACAGTCACAGTTGCACCAGAAACATTCAGCTCGTCAGCTTACTAGTTCGCCTTACAGACAAACCCCTCTGCACTTCCAAGCAGGCTCCGACAATTCCCGGCAGATGCACGCTACTGGTAGTTCCTCGACAGATCCATTGCCAAGTGAAAAAGGCTTCTTGTCGATTTTTCGATCGATATCTAAAGGAAGTAGTGAGAATTTAAAGCTCACAACATAGGTGCGAGAAGGCGGAAGTGGTTTTCTAAGTAAATTCTAGTGATTGGATCCTGATTCGGACCCAGTCACCAGAACTTCATTGAACTCGGATCTAGTTTTCACAACTCTACTATTTGCTGTTATTCAGAGATAAATATGCCTCAATTATAATCTTTGGTTACGGATATATTTAAGTAACCGCTTCACAATCGTAATACTATTTGATTTTTGAGAATTCGAAAGTCAGAATAAAATTAGTTAACGATTTATTGGCTGATTATTTATTGCATCTTTATTCCTCTTAAAGTTAATAACGAAGCAGAAGCACTGCATATTTTGCTCAAATTAATTAATATTTCATTTAAATTATTATGAATTTCAAATTAAAAAAAAATATTAAGCATTTTTTAATAAAAGAAAATTAAAACTTTCAATTGCTGTCGGATTATTTGAATTTATGATTATGTCAATAATCTATCCATTGAATTTGAAAGAGCCTCTGTAAAGTATAATCTGAAAAATAAACAGATAGGAAACAATTTCAAAATAAATAAGTTCGAGAAAACAATTACATGAAAAAAACTCCCGCTAAAGTTAAGTTTTGGATAATAAATTTAAAATAACGATCATGTAAAAATGCATTATAAAAAGTAACAAAATAAAAAAAATCATTAAAAATAATAAATTAGAGGGTAATAATTATAAAAATAAATATTCTACAAACTATAAACCTAAAGAATTTCTAGAATTTAACGTTGGAATTCGATATTACGCGCTGATAACTCTTGTACAGTAAGTAACCAGACATTTTAATGACATTACATTATCTTGTTGGTTAATTTAATGTTTATAATCATGTTTAATAATTAAATATCAAAACAAAAACTGTCAAGTGAAAGTAAAATAAACATAAAATTTATATTTTAGTAATATGAGAAGGAAATGAAATTTTCTTCATTTTTCTCGGAAATATCATTACAGAAAATATCCATTTAAACCAGAATAAATGGCTCCTGTTGACTGTTATGGTTACGGAATTTTGATGGTATCTTCCAAATGGTATTTTAACTATAATTCAGATGCGTTAAATTCTTGTAAGTATTTTTATACGCCATTAATTTTATGAAAAATTTCTAAAATAATCAGCCTTAAGACAGTCAAACCTACACATTGTTTTATTTATTTATTTTTTTAAAAAAGTATATGTACAGTGTTACTTTTTTTTTATTATTATTAAAGTGGAAAACCAATCTAATTAAATATTTAGATTGGTGAATATAAAACAATAAAACTTCTTTTCAAGCTACATCGAATGTGAAAATTATGACAATGTTATACTCTTGTGGTGCATCAATTGGAAGTAAAATTGTTCTTATTAGGGATTAAGGTATTATTAAATTGTAAATCTTTAATTAAACATTGTACCTCTGGTGCATGTTTAATTAAACTTTTATGTACTTTATTATATAGTACTTTATTATACATAGTAATACAGTACTGTGTATTACACTTAATAATATTAGTACAGAATATTTTTTGTATAATTCATCGTACTATACTAATGAACAGTACTTCTAGTACGTGTAATAATACTGCGAATTATAATATGACTGAGTAAAAATATTTGAATATATATATATATATATATATAACATAAATAAATTTTAAATTCTCTTTTCTTAAGATTATACTACTCACAGTAAGGGGCATATATATGTATATATATATATATATATATAACATAAATCTAAAATTCTTCTTTTTGGAATGATATATATTATTAAATTGTGGGTAAATATGATTTTCTTATTGTAATTTGTAAATAAAATTTAAATTCTCTTTTCTTAATACTACTCACAGTAAGGGGCATAGTTTTAATAATCAAAAAGTATTTATACAGAAATTTATTTTATATATATATATATATATATTGTTTAAAAATCAGGGCCAACCTTTCTGGGTATACTTTCAAGATATATTTAAATTGGGTTCACAAATAAAATAGCATATATAATCTTGAATTAATTTATTTGTAAAATTTCGTACAGTTTGGTGGTTTGTTTTCTTAATTATATTAGCAAAGCATACTTTCTTTTAATTCCAGCAAAATAATTTTCTATATATTGACACGAGGAATATTCCGAAAGTTCGCTTCGTCATTTTTTGAAGGAAGGGATGGTTCACCAGGTAAAAAAAAAACCACCTTAAGAATCCATATTCGTTGCTGGTTCAACGACAGAAGTAGCGTCAGCAGAGGAGGAATGATGCATGCGCAGAGAGACGAAGAAAAGAAAGCAGTAGCAGGCGAGCGTGTCCGTGGTTATTCGAGTTCAAACCACAATGGCAGACAGACGTGAACTGTCAACATGGTTGTCAACGGAAGTGCATGCTGTTATCCGGCATGAATAGGTCCGTGATACTAGTGTGTCTGTCATTCATGAGCGTCTACAAACAGTGTATGATGAAAAGATCATGTTTCGTGAAATGGTTGGATGCTGGTATTGTATGTTCAGTGAAAGAAGGAAGAGTGTGAAGGATGAAGATTGAAGTGGGCATTCCTCCACATCCACAAATAAAAACAACATTGCTTGAGTATAGGACATGCTGTTAGCGGACATGCACTTAACGGCGTCAGATGTGTCGTCCATGTTGCCATCGTACTCAGGCCTATCCAAAACATGTTAAGGTTGAACTAGTTGGGCTACAATCCCTTGCATCGCAGGACAGCAAGTTCTAACTGAGTGGTGTCTTCAAATTGCTTGCTAACTATGACAAATGTCTCAATGTCAGTTGCAACTATATCGAAAAATATACTACTAGGTGTATAGTTCTTGATGATTTAGTTTATTTTTATTAGCAATAAAGTTTCCGTGTAAAAAAGCAAAACGAAACCTACTTTCGGAACATCCATTGTAATAGGCAATATCCATTAATTACGATAGTAACGATATCCATGAAAGAAAAACTTAACTAATTGATGAAAACAAATACCGAAACACAACATAATAACCCTTCTCTGATGCACATACTCACAAATATATTAATGAAAAAAAAAAAAAAGAACTGAAACAAGAAAAAGTAAGGAGAAAATACTATTCTCAAAAAAAGAGAGAATGATTTGATAAAAATTATCAAACCAACAAAGGGAAGAGCTGAAGTAACTTGTATTACGGTGGATTTATGTTGAACAAAAATTAGATAACAATAAGGAAAAATCAAAGCGTCACCTACTTATGTTTTTTATAAACTTGTTTTTTTAAGCATGTAGACAATTAGATCACGTATTTAAAAACATATTTTACAATTATTTCCATTGTAAAAAATTATTCATGTAAAAGAATTTGTTGTAAAATTGTTCAACAAATTATTGTACTGTAACCTAATAAAATGTATTAATATTATGAATTTTTTTATTCACGGTTTAAAGAAGTCTTGGTAGCTTATTGGTTTTGTTACAAAATTTGACCGTATTATCGGTAACAGATAAAGTCGGTTAATTAGTTATCACTTCTTGTAATTTATTTACTCCAAACCAAAATAACTATAATGATTGAAAAGGGGTATGTTTAAACCAGAGTTCTGCAGTCTCATTTACGCTCAACTTGCTTTGAAACCAATAAATTTTAACTTAATTCTCAAGCAACTGTTGCTGAAAACCTGCAATCACAGCCAAACATCCAGAACGACTAAATAACTGGGATTCTTCCCTTCAAAAAAAAAAACGACCTGTCCCTGTTTTTTTTAAACAAAATACTTCCTAAAATTTCCCAGGTCCGAAATACATCAGTTCTTTCCCTCCCCCAAATACATACTCGACTTAATCCATCTGGCAAACCTCTGCTGTGCTCTTACAACCACTAAAAATAACGCCTATCGTCGTTAGAGCTGTTCAAATTTACGACTCTTACTTGATGGATGTGTTAGTGATATACAAGAGAAGAAGGGAAAAAAATTATTTTTTTTTTTACTTTCACGTGTTCCTGAGTTGCTGTTAAGTTGCTGAGGGTACGACTGTGTAGGGGTGTAGAAGGGTGTACATTCAAATATTTATGGAGGGTGTATTTTCTCTTTTAGCGCCTTCAAGGGGAGGATAATTTATATATTGTTGACCGAAACTTTGTGTTTATACCGAAATACAGTGTGTAAAGAAGCAAAGTTGAATAACCTCACGGTTCTGTTTCATTGCCTTGGAAGAATTTTTTTTGTTGTTGGTTAGACGGAGAAGGAAAATATAAGTTTGGTGTATGATTTTTAAAGTTATGTTATTTGCATTGTGTATTAGGAGAAAAATTTGAGTGATGTTTTTTTTTGTTGCGTTTTTTTTTATATTTGGTTTTAAAACTCAAAAACAACGGTATAGAGAAAAAGAACTTTTCATAGACTGATTTAAAACAGAAAATGTATGTTGTTTTGAAAAAAAAAAAAAAAAAAAACATTTGTAAGATGAATGCTTTTTAGGTTTTTTTCTATAATAAATAAGTAAGTAAACAATTCCCATGATTTTATTCATGAAAATGAAATTGTTACTTCTTACTACATATATTAATTGCTGTATTGTTACATTTAAAAAGTACATGTAAACACTGAAGAAAATTATCCCTCATCAGTTTTTTTAAAAAAAGTTTTGGATTGACTTAGAAAATTATTTCATGGCTATAAAAGTAATCATATTTAATGAATGATATGCGTCAAAATTAAGACGTGGAGAGTTTTCATTTTTACGTTTCGTGCAGTTAAGATTAAATGTATAATAACATCCATTATTATTCCATTCAAATGGAATCAACGTTCGAACCCATGATTCTACCTCCACCATCAGTATTTCACTCTTTTTAAATCTCCGCAACTTTATAAAGTATTCTAAAGCTAATTTTTAAGGAAAAAATATATATTAAAATGATCATTATAAATAAAATTTGACTTAATAGCTTATTTTTAAGCATTCAAATCAATAAGGGTTGTTTAACAAAAGTACAAACACATTTCTCACTGAAAAATTTCGATTCATAATTGTGATACTGATAGCAGATAAGTTCGTAGTTGTTTTCTGATGTGGGAGCGATTCATAATTCCATTTCCGTCATTTGATTCGCAACTGCTGAACTGATAAAGGACGTAAATCAAGAATAAAAACATATTTCTCAATGAAAAATATCGATTCGTAATTGGCATCGCAATTGTTGATTGAGCAAATTAATTTTTAGCTGTGTTTACTGATAGTGGAGTGATTCGTAACTTTTCGCTTTTTTATTCGCAACTGCTAAACTGATAAACGTTGATGAGCAAGTAAAAAAATGTTTTCTCTTTGAAAAAAATCAGTTAATTATTAATTATTATTTATAATTATTTTATAAATATCATACTGATAGCAAATTGATTCGTTAATATTTACTAACCCTTTCGCTACCGGAGGGAGAAAAAAGAAGTGCTTCTCTGGCCCAGCGGCTTCTTACTGCGGAGTGTCACGCTGTGCCCAGACGATTTTAGATATTAAGCCTAATTCGCGAAAATAATTCCTCTAAAATCGGCTATTCTTTACAATATTTTTATTTTTACATATAATATTTAAAAGGCATTAAACTTAATATATACGAAAGAAAAAAAGATTTAATCGAAATTCGTATGTTTTTTATATAAAATTATTATATAAAAATCATATATTTACATTTGTTACATAAATTTCATTATGTAATGATATACCATTACATAGTTAGAATGTTAAGATATAAAAAAATTAATCTTATTTTACTGTATGGAATGTTTATCAAAAAAAAAAAAAAAAAAAAAAAAACAAAAGAAAAAAGTGAAAACAAAAAAATTATAATTATAAACCATTAAATATTTATAATTTTAAGATATAAAAAAATTAATTTTTTTTTACTGTATGGAATTTTTATAAAAAAAAAAAAAAAAAATGCATAGTCCAACGTCACATGTCTTACACACATATTTTGAACCATCATGCAAGATTTTGAGCAAAGGGCACATCTTCGTCCTTTTTTTTCTTCCTTTAGGCTATGTACAGATTTGGATTATTTTCGCTAACATCACTGTCAGATTCATTCATTAATTCGCAAATCTCAGTATTAGATAAATACTTTCTTTTCGGCATGACTGTAGCTATAAATAAAAACCTACCGAATGAAACGAACAGTTGATGGCATCTTCTCCCCAAAGCCCTAACCCCCATAAACATCCATAAATTCTCATTCGAACTTCTAAAGAGCAAGCAAGTAAGAAACAAAGCTAACCGAAAGCAAGTGCACACTTTAAATCATGTCATTATATTTAAAGAGAGCGGGTAATTACTAAAAGCACATCACTGCACGTGCTTTTAACAATTACCCCCTTCTTGGTAGCCAGATGTAAAATCCAAGCCCCTATCACCAAGGTCAACTCTCCAAATAACCTATCTATATAGATTTTGCTGTATTGTAACGCCATATAGTAACGTTAAAAGAATCAAATAAAACGTTCTCATCAAGCGTATCTCTATTGATACGTTGGTCTGCAGCAGGCATTCTCGGAGCGTATCTAATGTGATACGCTGGGCACAGGAGAACAAACACGAGCGTATCGCATGTGATACGCTGGGAGTGAACGGGCTAACAGTGGAAGTATTCGCAGCTCAAGCATTTTCTCGATTCGGTTAACTGATAACGGTTCGATTTGTGAGCATTATAACAAAATAATAAAATTCCGTAAAATCAAAGTATTTTTTTAAAAAAAGTGTTTTAAAGAGATTGGTCATTATCAATCAAATAATTATTTAACGAGTTACTTTACAGCACAATAATCAGTCAAGATCCTTTAAAAATACGTAAATTAAAATATTGATTCCTAACTGTTGTACTATGTTGGCGATTTGATTCCTGTCAGTTAACACCTGATATAAGGAATATTTTGTCTGGAGAATAAATTAATTTCAAAATATTAATTCATATCTTCTGATATTTTGATTCATGAAAAATTAGAATATATTTTTTTTGTTGTTGATAAAAATCCAAATATATTAGTCATCATGTGATGTTTCAGCTCAACGACGATGTTCAGTCGTTCAGTGGCTCTGAAAACGCTTCGACGAAAAATATATAAGTAATTTGAGAGAAATGAGCGAGAAAGAAAAAAAAAAAGTTGCTATCTATAGATATAATGAAGTCTATATTATAGACCATGGCCAAATACTTCTAAAAATAGAAACTGGAGTGAAATAAAACTCTGTGCTCTCCCGATTTGAATAAGCTAATTTAATTTGTTTGATCGAGAAATTATGTTATTGTAACTTTTTTCTGTAAAAGAACACGGAATTGAAGATAATAATACGATTGAATTAGTATTTTAATACAAAGACGAAATGAAATTAAAAATACATTTTTTTTCTTTTTAAATTCAGTATTATGAACCAAATTACAGAGTTCTCACAGTTCTGATTGTGTCGGTAATCAAATCTTTACTCTTACTCTTATTACTGAATTTCTACAATTTTTACTCTTAGTATTGAAGAGAATTCCGTATATATGACGTCACACAAGTGGACTTATTGGGGTTCAAACGGTTTCACTAATTATTTTATAAATAACAATTAATTTTTGTCATTATTTCAGATGCTGTAGGAATGAAATGAACTAGAATAGATTTGAAGAGTTGCACAATTCGAGATTTACTTACGCATCTTCTGCAATCATGATATCTTTCTAATAAAACTCATGATATCTCTCATCAGTGTGATCAAAAGTTCATGAAATTTTTCTCATACGACCTAATGTTCATATCTTTCACTTGCATCCAAACGTTCATGATATGTTTCTAATGCGATTTATTGTTCATGAAATCTCTATTACACGACCAAATGTTCAAGACACATTTCAAATGTGATAAAATGCTCATGACTTTCAAGTACGACCAAATATTCATGATATCTTTAAAATGTGATAAATTATTCGTGATATCTTTCGAATGTATACCGTAACTTTTCAAAGGGATTGGAATTTTTTTACAATCTAATACCAATATAACAACAACAACAACAAACTATGAAATCAATAGCAAAACTTTTAGAGAGCTTAATTATCAGTTTTAAATATATGTATGATTAAAAGTTGATGAATACAGTTATATTAGATTAGAAATATCCAGTTAGGCTCTCCAACATAGATTTCTAAATTCTACTTTACTATACATCGGTGCTACTTAAAATGTGGGTGCCGACTTCAAATGGATTGCGACCTCAAATACAAAGCTGAAATGTTAGACACGCAAAAATTTCAATTTAGTTGCATGAATTTAAAGAAACATTTTCTTAATCTATTCATTACCTTTAATATAATATTTCACATTTTCTGGTTGCATAATTATAAAATCATAATACTGGCTTAGTATTATGATAAATCATATTTATATACTGAAGTCATATTTATCACATTACTCTATAAATCATATTTACATTCGTATTGAAAATAAATGCGAGTTTTAAGCGCCTTATTATAGTGGTGTTGCTTTGCACAACTTTTGTCCGTTTTTGTTTCAAAATATGACCTCAAACGCAAATGCGTCACATTCTGTATCGCAGAAGTATACGTGTAACACAAAACTATGTAACGTTCCAAAACAAAGGTATACCTGTGAAAAAAATAAAACATAACTAACTCATTTTTGTTTCACGAAAAGAAGTTGTTGGCGCCTTATCGCTAACAATCTCGCCATTTGACAGCGCCCTCTTGTGGGGAGAGAGAAAGAATGTGTTTGTATCAAAACAACAGAAAGCTGCATTTAAAAAGCTTTGTCATAAAAAGTCGATTTTATTTACCCGCATTTAAGCATAAAACGCATGGAGCTTTTCATTTTAAATTAAATAATTAAAATTCAATTTATTTAT
This sequence comes from Nephila pilipes, assembly GCA_019974015.1. Lineage (NCBI taxonomy): Eukaryota > Metazoa > Arthropoda > Arachnida > Araneae > Nephilidae > Nephila > Nephila pilipes. Next base: position 182,297 of record BMAW01009785.1, on the reverse strand, counting down.
TATTTTTTTTAAATTAAACACTTTTTTCAAGCGTCCAGTTTTTATATGTCGTCAAAATTTTAAAGTCAGGGAGTGGTGTCACAAGACTAAGAAGTTTAAGAACAATTGCTATACATACATGTATTGTGTGACCAAAAGGAATGAATGCGTAGAAGTTAATCTGGTGCTTAGGAGAAAGGGGTCGAAGCGTTAGAATCAAATAAACAAACGTGCTTTACTTCTGTGTCTTAAAGGCTTGAAGAGATAGAGGCAGAACTAAGTGGTTCCCTGTGAAGGGTTCTTCGTGTTACCTTGGTAACGTCACTTCCGCTTGTAAACCCACTTCCTCAACGCATCTCTTCGATTTTGAGGGGTTGTTGCCACAGTTTTTTCTTTTACTCCATCTCTTTTTCCTAATGTAATAGGGAACTGCTACATATTAACATGGAAAGAAACATTGTGACAATTGTAGTCGAAGATGGTTTTTGGTCCTGATTTTGTTTCGGAGAAAAATTTGCTCCATGTCAAAACAGAATTTATACAATCCGTTAATCAAACCACAAATGTAATTTATTTTTATTATATTTAATAAAAAGCTTTCGATATCAATTAAATGTTGATATTTCTTTGATTATTTATTTTCGGTTGTTTAGTAAAACATTTCGACAGATGACATTGCTTGTTCATTTATCACTAAAAGTAGTTTTATGGGAAGAAAAAAAAATTATATTCATACAACCAATAAAAGCATTAGTTTTTAAGGTACTCATGAAAAAAAAAATCAGTAACATGATAAATTAAATTCTTTATCTAAGAAACATTCTTTTGGATTTTGAACCAAAAATGAAAGATGTATTACCATAGACATAAGCAAATGAATTATTTTAAATTGCTATAAATTGTAACTTATTTTCAAAATATAAATTGAGATGCAAATTAAGATCTAAAGATTGCTTTTGAATACCAGTAGATTACAACTTGCATATTTTATAAGTAATACAACTAAAAACTTTCCACTATTTTTCTTTTCATAGGATTATAGCATTTATTCGAACAGAAAAAAGTCTGAAATTCACACGCAGTACAACGAACGTAAACTCGAAGTAGTTATTTGTTATATGTGAAATGAATATCGAGAGAAAAATTGTTAAGGTTGTAATTCGACAATTGCGTTGGAAATTTTACATATGATCGAATAGTAAAAGTATTTTTAGGGAGATACTTTGAAAATGTTTTATATTTTATTTGTATAAATCATATTTGTTGTTTGGGGATGATTTTCGTTTACATCTTTAAGTAAATACTAAATTTCTTTACATTATACCCTATATAATCCAACACTAGAATTCGCATTTAAGAATTATGGTAATTTCACTTACCTGTCAGACAGGCGGCTTTTTAAATCATCGGTTGTTAAAATAATCCAAAAACTCATATAACAGACTTGCTTGACATCATTAAATTAATTTATTATTTCGATGTTACGAAGCATTTAAACAGAGAATAATATAAAAATTTGCTATTTTAATAGGTTATACATTGCGGAAAATAGTTACATCTCGGAGCTAGAGAGTCTGTTATGGCTCGCAGCGCCCTCTATTGTGTAGTTTCATCATACCCGGTATCTTAGCACCCTATTAGGAACTTTTTAAATCGGATATTAATAAGAAAAAGTTTATACTCCGTATATTTGAAGATACGTAAAATACCAGTTTCATAAGAAGAAAAAAAAACATTTTTAAATAAAGAATTTTTTAAGGCTTTAATTTCTTTCAAAATATATGTATCAATACTTTATAAAGTTCCTACTACGTATACAAATTTAAATATTTTAAATACATTTTTTTCTCTGTTTCTTAGAGGATTCTTCTACCTCTGAGCATAGGTTTAGATGTACTAGTGTTATTTATTATTATTATATTGATAACAAAAAAAAAATCCTTAGCATTTCAAGCACATGATCGTCATGAAAAATAAATATCGAAGAAAAAGCAGCTTCTGAAAGTCAATTAAATGATTCGTCACAATGTTCAAAAAAAAATTCGAAGATCTTGTTAAATTATACATTAGGACTAAGGTACATATAGGCATAAGGTATAACTTTTGTACTCATATATATATATATATATATATTTAAATTTTTTTAAAATTTTTTTAGTAGAGGTATATGATTAAAGTAAGGTAAAATAAATTGTTTCGATCATTCTAAAGGTACTGCGTCCCTTAAGACAATTAATTTTTGCACACTACCACTAATTTTATGAAAGAATTGGAAATCTTTCCACATTTTTTATACTTCATTTTCGAATTTATTACACTTTATTTACGGTTATCATATCCCAGGTATTACGCCACATCCTTCAGTTATCAGCATTCCAATGGCTGTTCTCAACGGTTTGGGTGTGGTATGTAACCATTGTTAATAACAGAGTGAACTTAAAATTTACGGATGCCATTTTGTACAAAAACGAGTCACTCAAATGAACTACTAGTTCTCCAGATGAATGATATCCAATATATAATAAAATTCTTTATTCTTTGACAAGTTTAAACGGCAGCTTTATCTTAGCATTGCTAACAAAACAAGAGCATTTTCAAAATCAAAATAAACAGACCACACGCGAACCGTTTGACACTAACTGTTGCTACTCAAATAGGAAGTATGCTTTGTATATGCGGAAGCTGAGTTGCTTTAATTAAGTAGCGTTGGGGAAATGTCTATAGGGACTGTTGAAGGAAAGTACATCTCATATCGTTACAATTATAACTGTAAAGACCTCTTTTACTCCCAATGTGTCTTCCAGAATGTAACTCGGAGTAAGATTTTTCTTACCTCGTGGAGGGGGAGAGAGTAGGTGACCTTAATGTGCCAACGGCGTTTCGAACCCTGGACCAGTGGTTGACCGGTCGCTTTTTGCTGCACTTTTACCAACCAGGCTGAAAAAGACGTCTCACTCTGGCTTGTTTATGAGGCGTTTTAACTTCTGACGTTGTTGTTAAAGAGAGTTGCTGCATACTCCCCCTTCAGTATCATTGTGATGATATGAAGAGAAACATTGGTATCTGTACAGAAGGTTGCTTCTCTAGCCATTTTTGTAATTGACACGCATCTCCTCCCTTTTGAATTGAATTTTGCTTGAATAAGTTTTCCATTTGAGTCATTCGCTGTCTCGTGTTGAGTGGCCTGTCTCGTCGACATGTGTAACAGAGCCTGAATATCACTAGTCGTGATTTATGTGGAGTTGTCATAGACATCAGAGGCAAGTAATTTTGCATCGGGGAGCATATACAATCAGTAGTTATAGACTGTGATGCCATCTTGTATTCAAGTTTTCAGTCACCACTTCGGAGCTCGGTGGTTTGTGACCTTAGAAGTCAACGGCGATTTCGAATAATGGACCAGAAATCCAAAGTGGGAAGTTGACCAGGTCACTTTTTGCTGCGCCTTTGACAACTAGACTAGAAGAGACGTTTCTCTCGAGCTATTTAATAAGGCCTTTTAACTTCTGACTTTGTTGTTGAAGAAATTCACTGCAGTAGAATTTCTCAAAATTCTGGATTTCCTTTGTGACTGTATAGACTGTAGGTCGCTTCACCGTTTCCTTCCAGTTTCCATTATAATCATGTGATCAATTTACACTTCTGATCATTTGCATAACTTTTTTTTTAGCTTCCTTTTCTTCGAAATTTGCATATTATGACGGACGAAACTTCATGGTGTTGCATTTTTTTTTTTTTTATGTTGAGGAGTGAAATTTAGTAAGGTGAGTTTCAAATTTCAGTTTTTATAATTCTACATTTTAACTAAAAATATTTTCGTTAGTCAACCTCTAAGGAAAACACAATGAACTTTGATAATAATTAATAGCCTTAATTTGATATTAACTTTGCTTTAATTTGTTTTCGATGTGAGAAAAGTGTATCCGAAGTGTCCATACCTCATTAAGATGCTAAACTGTATCTTGTTTTATTCCTCCCAATATGCACCTTTGGTTCAACTCATAGTATTTCACCATCGAGAAACATATTTTCAATTTTTTTATCTCATTTCTTCATGAAAAAAAGTCTACATTCGAATAATTATTCGTATATAAATGTGCATAAGAACAATTGAAAAACAATTTTGTTCTTTTTTAAAAGTAATTTAAGTGAAAAAATACGCTTTGTGTTAAGAAAAATTTATTTAATTATATTAATATTGGTATTTTGTTGTTTCGAAAGTTAATAAATTAAATTTTTTTTTTTAAGAAAAAAACTTTTTTTTTTTTTAACAAAATAAAGAAATTTATAAGTAGCATTATTAATAAAAAGAAAACGCTTTATTTAGTCATATAGTATATTACTTATGTAGACAAGGACTATGTATATATATAATATATGTTTTACTGTATAAAAATGTTTTACATAATCTAAAATATACTACATAGTCCCAACTCAAAACTGTGTTAAAAAATATCATCAAAAATCTTTGCTAATAACTTTTGTTTACTATTTTATATCAATTCATTCCTATTTTCCATAAAATATTAAATTGTATAACGAGTTCATGAACTTCTTTTTATATTTTAATGAGGGTCATATATTAAGTTAATAGACTAAATAAAAGTGCAGAGTTCTTTTAAATAAAGTTTTTTCGCAAAACGATTCTTCATGTGGAAAAAAAAATTAAAGTTACAAAAAATGTTTAACTATACATTAAATTATAATAAGTATTTAACGAAGGATATTTAGTTATTTAAAATACTATTCGGCTGCGTTAAAACTTAAAACAAATAAAGTTAACAATCTTTTTCAGAGCTAGATTAGTAGCCGAAACAAAAAGTAGAATGTTTTTAAAGAAAAAAGTTTTGAACAAAAACCAATTTTTTTACATAAGGAAAAAAGTTATCATAGCTACGTAAAATGTTTAACTTTGGCAGTAAAATATAGAAAGTATTTAATGAAGGATATTTTATTACTGAAAATACATTTCAGCATTACTATAATCACAGATAATTAAAGTAAATATTTTTTTTTTCATTTCGGTATTAACTTGGACAAAATAAAATGCAGAATTATTTTAAAGAAAAGTTTTGAACAAAAATCAAACAATATATCCATAAGAAAAAAAATTAGAATTACGAAAAATATTTAACTAGGAATTAAAGTATTATTAGTACTTAACGAATATAATATTTTACTATTTAAATTATAATTTGACTGTATTATAACTGCAGATAAATAAAGTAAAAATTTTTTTTTTACCTATCTAACAATAATAGGCAAAACAAAAGGTAGAATTAGTTTAAAGAATCAATTCTTAACAAACACCGAAGGATTTTTCAAGTAAGAAAAAAAGTATTAGAGTTACGAAAAATATAGTTAGCTAAACTTTAAAATAAAATAAGAAGGATATATTATTACTTGAAATGGAATCCGATTTTATGTTTGCAGTCAATTAAAGTAAACAATTTTTTTTTAATTCAGTATAAACTTAATAGGAGAAAAGAAATGCAGAATTATTTTAAAGAATGATTTTAAATAAAAATAAAACGATCTTTCACATAAGGGAGAAAAAATAGAATTAAATATTCACTAAGTTTATTAAAATATTTAAATATTCACTAAATAATTAAATACTCACTCATAATAAAATTAAAATATTTAAATATTCACTAAAGTACAACAAGTATTTAACGAAGAATATTTTATTCTTAAAATACAATTCGGTTGTATTACAACTGTAAACAATTACAGTAAAGAAGCTCATTTTTATTTGAAATGAACATCTTTTTAAGGCAATTTATTTTAACTCTCTCACATGTACATTCTTTCCTGACGGAAATAGCATTACATAATGGCTGAAAATGTAGAAGTCCCGGAATACTTTTAAATATTAATTTTACCTGAGTGGAAATAACAGAAAGTTCTGACAGTTAACATTTCTTCAGTGACTTATGAGAGTATTTAAACATGTCTAGAACCTGCGTTGAGGTGTATGGTACTTATCAGCAACCATTTCGAAGATAAACTTAGGTAGTTAACCTCCTTTTCGGGGAAAAAGGTTAACTATTTTATGGAAGATGGTTATGGTTCCAAGTGTAATATTTCTCTCCGGCATGGATTGTATAGTTATGCATCATACTGGTGTTAAAGATTAAAGCGAGTTTGTTTATTTTTATTTAAGGAAATTTGATCCTCCTATATTGCAAATGTTAAATTATTAAAAGTTCAAAAATTCTGAATTTTAAAATCTGTCTAGAAATAAGTCTTTTAACCTTATTTAAAATGAGCCAATAAGAATACAACTGTAATACTCTGAAATAAACAGTTTAATACAAGTATTTGAAAATTTTATGGTTTTTGCCCCGTTAACACGCTATTTTGTCTTTCAAGTAGTTTTATTATGGTTCCCTTAAATAAAAGTAATTGCTTGCAATATCAACTCCTAAAAATTGTGGTGTCGTAATCCTTATTTTTGCTTTTATGAAATTTCGATAGATCTTTTGTCCTGCAGCAACTCTCTTCAACAACAAAGACAGAAGTTAAAATGCCTTACTAACTAGCCAGAATGAGACGTCTTTTTCAGCCTAGTCGGTTAAGGCACAGCAAAAAGCGACTGGTCTACATTCTTTGGACCCACTGGTCCAAGGTTTGAAACAGCCATTTGCATTCAAGGCCAACAACTCTCTCCCCCTCCATGGGCCCCGGAGTTGAAAAACATCCCCTGACGTTTCAGAGAAAACGTCCAAAGCCGAAGTGGTGACTCAAGACTTGAATACTAGATAACAGCACAGCCTAGAACTACTAATTGAATACACCCCCGATGCAAAAACACTAGCCTCTGACATCTAACCGCACATAAATCACGACTAGTGATATTAAGACTCTGGTACACGTGTCGACGAGACCCGCCATTCAACTAAAGTCAACCGATGACGTCAAATGTAACACTGTTTCAAGCAAAACTCAATTCAACAGAGAAGGGATGTATATCAATTGCAGTAATAATAATAATAAAAAAAAAAACCACCTTTCTCTACAAATACCAGTGTTTCTCTTCGTATCATCCACGATGATACTGGATGGGGAATGTGCGGCAATTCTCTTTAACAACAATGCCAGAAGTAAAACGCCTTACTAACTTTCCAGAATGAGACTTCTTTTTCAGAATGAGTGGTTAAGGCACAACAAAATGTGGCCAATCAACTTTCTTCGGATCCACTGGACCAGGTTTCGAAAAAGCCACTGGCTCTTCGAGGTCAGACAACTCTCTCCCACTCCATGGGAACAGAAAATCACTTACACTGGAGTCCAAATGACGTCATGACTACCTGTTAAAGCCAGATATTAATATAAGTACCTTCTTTCCCCCTTTCTGTTTAAAATCACTATTTCTCGGGAAGTGAAATGATCCAGTTTGGATTTCTTTTTTGTTAGAGACTATTTTGAAAATCTCACGATCAATGAGATTAGCTGTACCCTCAACCATTTTGTATTGGTTAAATTTTAAGAGTTATAAAGTGTGATCGTTTTTCATTCCTACGAAAAATCCATAAATATGAATATTTTAATATTCCCATCACTTTTCCGGTCAATGAGACTACCTTTGCCTTCTTTGTAAATATTCACCAGGAAGCATCCCATTGAGTTAACTATTCCTTCGTTTTCTGTGTATAATGATGAATCCCGGTCTCCTCTTCGTTGACATCTAGGCGCAAAATAATTTCAACTAGTCACCGTGGCAACAGTCAAATTTTAATGTGGTCCGAAATGTCAACCAAATTAAAATATAACTTTGAATCCGTATCCGATTTGCTTTGACTCCTATCAAAGACAGCACACAATGGTAACACCAACTTGCCCCAGCAACGCTATCTTTCGTCAAAAATAGACACTGTTTGAATTATCTACTTTTTTTCAGGTAAAACCATGTTAAAAATGAAGTATTGATTGAACGTAATTTCTTAAAATTTAATCTTTGTACTTTTTTAAAATCATAATAATATTGCACACTGCACACCTGTTTATTTAAGTTGACTATTTTTCAGAAGCATATAAGCTTCTCAGTTTTTAGTCTTCATAACCAGAATCCAGAAAGTCAAGAAGCAATTTTGAGCTGATAATCGAATATGTGGGATTATTAATTACATATTATGGAATTTTTAATATCTTCGGGCTAGAAGAAGAAACATTTTTTTGTTCATAACTAAAGTTGGGAATTTACATTGTTAGTATAATATGTATACTTAATACATAACTCGTCCAGATAAACTTTTTTATTCCTCTTTTTCTCTAGATAGCAAATATTTTTATGACCTTATTATTAAACAATTCGTTTATTAACTTAGATATTTCGAATATTTCATGAGATGCACAGCTCTTACATTACAACAACGATTTTTGATTTGAAATCCTTGTGTGATCGTTGCTATGGAAACGCAGCCTCAACCATTTTAATTAGGGAAGTTTTGAAAAACAACATTTTAACTGACGCTCTTGAAGTAATTAATGAAATATTTTTATAAGTTTCCTAAAGATATGGCGAAAAGCTTTTTATTTCTTTTGAGAAAAAAAATTTATATTTATTGTAATCATTTTTAACTTTAAACATGCAGATGGAAATGGTTTTCACAGTACTCTCTGATAAATTAAGGCTTAACCTAATTATTAACAGCAACAAGGATATCAATTTAATTAGTAATTATATTTTTGTGCGCGCGCGCGCGCGCACACACACACACACACACACACACACATATAAATTTTTAATAAGAAATTTGTTCTTTTAAAAATCAGAAACGTTTTAAAAATAACATAATACAGTCTAAGAGAACAACTGATACTTAAATTGGGAAAGAAAATTCAAACAAGTTTACAATCTACCATACTATCAAAATTATCTCTTTGCCAAAAAAAAATTCAGTTAGAAATTTATTTAAGCTTTTACATTCAAAAATTATTATTCTTTGATACATTGAATTTATTTTGAATTATTTTACTTTAGTTCAGTGAGTAATGAACTAACCTAAAAATAAATTTATTTTATCCAAAAATAATAGTAAATTTCACTTTCTGTACTTAAAGGCATATTTTCTCTCAAAGAGTTTTTATTTGTTTCATGGTTTGCTGTAGCATTTCTTTACTAGTTAACTATTCTCAATTCCTTTTCTATAACTCCTTGTTCAAAAATATTTCATTCAATTTCCTTCTAGCGAATCTTTTGATACATTCAAAACTACTTTAAGCCTAATCCCTTGGAAAGAGTTTATACAGAGTCTTTCAATTTTAACGACTACCATTTTCTCCAGAACAAAATCATCTGACAATTCTGAATTCTCTATACATACGAAAAAAAAAAAGAAAAAGAAATGAGAGATAGGAAACAGAACCTACGAGCTTAAAAATTCAAGAATTATAATTTCATTTTAATGCCGATCACAATCTTTACATTTTTTTCCCACCACCTCTCAATTTTCGAAGCTTCTGGAAAGCTTCTTCACACTCGAACAGAATTTAAAATGTATCCATTCTTTTCTCTCCCTGTCTTTTTGACCCGAAATGAGAAACACATTTTTACTTACGTCTAGAAATGCATCAATTTAAAAATGAGAAATTTTCCGTATTTCGCAGACATCACCGATAGTCATTTCATTATTTATGCATTTCTCTCAGAGACCCCTCCCCCCCTTCCTCACTTCTTCCCAACTTTTTACCTTTTTCCTTTCCTTTAGCTTGAGCCGTCGTCTTGAATTCATTTTAAACCTGGTTGCTATAGAAACGGGGATTCATCTTTCCAAGTAGGATGCAAAATAGATGTATGCAGAAGAGAATCAAGATGTGATGGATTGTACAATTTAGCATTATGCTTGAGGGTGTTAAGTAAATTAAATTTTTTCCTTTCAATTTTTTTGTCAAATGAATCCTTTTATGAAATTCTATAAATATAAAAAAAATGAAATGGCCCTTTTTAATTAATCTAATCTATACCTATTAGTAGTTAATTAATTATTAGTCCAAGAAATGGAAAATAGAGCGCTATTAGCATCATTTGAAAGAAATTAATATTTTTCTAACCTAATAAAAATAGCAATTCATCTACCACAATACTTTCTCATTCAAGAGAATTAAGTTAAGGCATTCTTTTTTTTAAAATTTTCTGTTAAAAAAAAAAATCTGTCCCTATTATTAAATTGCTATGTTGTAAGTATAAAACGTTATATAAAATATTAATAATATATGCAATATATTATACTTTTTTTACATATAGGAAAGAAAGTGATAGTACTATTTTTTTCCTTTAAACGATAGAAAGAAATCATTTAAAGACTTATATAACTTCTTCATTCTATTCTCTACTCAGTTAAAATATACAAAAATTATTTTTTTAAATCTAAGAATCACCATTATAAATCAATGCTAATGTATCATTATAATCAGCAAATTAATCTCATTTTATGATAAAATAAATAATTTATAGAGTTCTTACCGAAAATTAGCTAGTAAATTTTACTTAAAAATTTAGCCATTACAATAAGCATGAAAAAACTTTTCGAAGCATTAAAAATAGCTTTTCGTACAAAAGAATATGATTTTTTTTACCTGTCATTATTTTTAGATTTGGTAAGACAAGAAAACGTTTTATAAAATCCAGTGCATACATTTATAGAACATTTTCTTTCATTATAACAGAAATTTTTTTCCTTTCTTAAAATTATATTTTCATAATTTCAATCAACTACTAAAAATTTCGCAATTTCGGTTACAAATATCTTAATCCATTACTGAATTCACTTCTAATCTATCAATTCAAAAGGCTGTAACACTATTTTAAAAACGGGCTAAATATCAAAATTTACAAAAAGCCATTTTGTATTCATTAATTAATGTCACAATTTACAAAAAACCATTTTGTATTCATTAATTGTTTTCATACAAGTACAAGCGTTTTATTGTAAGGTGTTGAAAAGAGAATAAAAATGAATCGTTTTATCTAATAATATATATTTTTGAATAATTTGAGTGTCTGATAATAATAATTAAAACATAAAAATAATAAATTTTCAGAACAAAGAGCCGTTACACAAAAGAATGTCTTGTTTTACAATCGCTGCAGATTCTTTGGTGTTGTAGAAAACTTATTCAGTGTGACAAAAAAGTAAACACAATGGGCATAAAACTCACAATTTACCGAACATCGCAAATATAACTTGGCAAGAAAAGCAAGTGTACAAGATTATATTAACCAACTAGGGTGTAGAATAATTTTTGACGCCTTGCAGCAATTTCACAGCTCCATTTCGTTCCAGTTCTTCCCATATTCCGACTGGTCCTGAAGTGTAGTGAAGCTAGGGTTTCCTAGGAATACGGAGCTGTTATCTGGTGGCCACAATATTGCGGCGGATGACGTCATTGATATTCCTAGTCAAGTCTTTCCTTGAAAACATTGACTTACCCGTTAGTTAAAGTTCCACTCGCATACATTCAACGCTCTTTAGGAAACCATGTCATTTTGTTTACATGGACAACGTTTTAGTGATGTCATCCACCGCAACATTACGGCCACCAAATAACGACTCCACATTCTTATCGAATCATAACTTAACCGTTCCTTAATCCGTTACATTTGGGTCCACATTCGCGCTAGAGTAGTGATTTCCCGAGATTTGCGAGAGTGACAATGGTTTTAACGCGGTACCAAAGATAAATCACGAAAGATAAAAATTTAAACGATTAAAACATGTTATTTAACGTGTTTCAGAGCATTCCGAACCTATATATATATAAATATATATCTAACAAAAAATTTCGTTTCATTCTTAACTACAAAATCGAATTCAAATATTGAACACTATTTTGATTGAATATTCTAGTATTGAAACAACATAATAGAAAAATTGATACAGTACAGTAATAGTTAAGACAAAGTGTGAAGATCTTCTTTAATCACCTGTTTACGCTTATTAGTTTTATTAACATTTGAAGAACATTTGTTGGGCATCTAGAAAATATTTTTCTGTACAGGATACCTCTATGTAGACAATTGTTATATTGAATAAAAGTGATACGTAACTCACTAGAAAACAAGAACCACTATACTGAAATGCAAATCGACATTTACTATAAACACCGTCCGAAAATGTGAGCAGCGCTGCTTTGATCTTCATCCCGGCGGTTAAGGTGAACAACCTCACAAATTCACATGAAAAACAACAACAACAATAGTAAATGGCTGTATTGGTGCCGAATTAATAAAAAATGCCGATTTATCGAATTTCGGATTAACGAAAGTTTTCTGTGGTTAATTTTCTTTCTTTTCGATGACAAATGTGAGCCCTGTAGAAGGAATCGTCTGTATCTTTATAGGTTCTTAAACTCGTGTTGTTTTTCGAAGCAGCCAATTTAGGCTAATTACGAGGCATGTTTTTTAAGTAAGTACTGTTTTGAAATTAAAAAAAGACTTGCAAAGATATCGCAATAATTTTATTTTTACATGAAAGCCTGTACCTTAATCTATTTTTCTACATAATTTCCGTGAATATTGAGGCACTTGTCATAACGTGGCACCAGTTTTTGAATACCCTCCTCATAAAATTCTGCCACCTGACTTGTTAACCACTGTATCACAAATGTTTTGACTTCGTTATCGTCTTGAAGACGCTGACCGCCCAGGTGTTTCTTCAAGTGCAGGAACAAATGGTAGTCGCTGGGCGCCAGATCAAGGCTGTATGGAGGATGATCTAGAGTTTCCCATTTAAAAGATTTGATGAGATCTTTGGTCCGATTAGCCACATGTGGACGGGCATTGTCATGCAGCAAAACGATACCCTTACTCAACTTGCCACGTCTTTTGTTCTGGATTGCACGACGCAGATTGTTCAATGTCTCACAATAAGACGCTGCATTGATTGTCTCATTGCGAGGCAGAAACTCCACTAGCAATACTCCTTTTCTGTCCCAAAAAAACTGTGCACATGATTTTCCGGGCAGAAATTGTTTGCTTAAACTTCACTCTTTTGGGTGATGGTGAATGTCGCCATTCCGTGGATTGTTGTTTCGATTCTGGTGTGACGTAGGCCACCCATGTTTCGTCACCAGTAACAATTTGGTCTAAAAAATCTTCACCTTCATTGGGGTACCGCTCAAGGAAAGTAAATGCACTGCCTAAACGTTGGGTTTTGTGCAAATCCGTCAACATTTTTGGAACCCAACGTGAACACAATTTCCGGTAATTCAAGTTCTCGGTCACAATGCGATACAAAACACTACGAGAACATTGAGGAAGCAGTCGGACAATGATGAAATTGTAAAGCGTCTGTTTTCTCTCACCTTTTCGTCCACTTTCTGCACCAAATCTTCATTAACGACCGAAGGACACCCACTCCGTTCTTCATTATGCACATTTGTGCGGCCATCTTTAAATGCTCTCACCCATTTCCTTACCATTCCATCACTCATAATGTTTTGTCCGTAAACTTCACAGATCTCACGATGAATATCGATCGGTTTTACGCCTTTAGTACTAAGAAATCGTATAACAGCCCGTACTTCACAATCAGCGGGACTCACGATTGTCGGAGGCATCTTAAACACTCAGTAAACAACGTATACAATGAAGAATCAGACTGTAATGGCGTCAGTGCGTAGACAAGAGATGTAGGTAACCAGCGAACATGCGCGGAACGCCGACCGGAGCGCTGCGGCAGCGGAATCGCAAAACGGTACTTACTTAAAAAACATGTCTCGTATCAATCAAAGGTAATGTAATAACATTAGCTCAATAGATATCATAAAAGTAATTAATCAATTTACCTGTAACAAGTATGATAAATCAAGAAAGTACAATAGAATAAATAAATCAATAACACTTTTATTATTTATAATATGTAAAAACAAAAATTGTTTTACATGAAAAATTAGATAAAAAATTACTTGAAAAACGAATACATTGTATTATGAGCTTAGTATAATTATACCAGCCAATTAGATACAATACTGTTTGGAATAATTTTTTTTTAAAATTAGAACGGTCTTATATATTTATTTGTAGTTTTTTTTTTATCTTTTTAATTTTTAGAATGTAGGATAAAATTACTTTACAGATAAACTGATTATTTTTCTTTGTTAATTATAAATCTTTCAAGAATAAAATGCTTTCCCAACATTTTTAAAAATTTAATGGTGTGTATTTTAGTTCGTTTTATATAAATAAAGATTCTAAAAGAGAAATTACTATCAAAATTTCTACTAATGAAAAATTATTAATAAATTACTTTTAAATTACAGAAGGGGAATAGTAAGATAATTTACTTAGTCAAAAGATATACTTTTCAAAAAAGATATATCAAATTTTACTTAGAGAAAAAGAGCAGCATTACCTGTTTTAATTAAAAACATCTGATCGTAATTTTCATTAAATATTTGGCCTTTCAGCTCTAAGAATCATATCTTCAGCAATTATTTAAATATAAAGCTGTGTATGGTTCCCAGTATATAATTTTTGAAAAATATTTTTTTTTATTATGGGATTATTAAAAGAAAAGTAAGGCTTCCACGATCATAACTTTTTTATTTGCTACGGGATTTTTAAAATTTTAATGTAACTGAAAGCTCTGTCTCTTCTTTGCCATGTGTTTTCTACATAACGCACTTGTTTCCTTTGTCCAGGGCGATGATATGAGAATTGAAGCAGGCAACGGCATATCTGCAGCAAAGGGTGGAGCAGCTAGATGTCGTTTTATACGACAGTGAGAAGTTAATCGAAATAAAAACCAAACTAACCATATCAGGATCCTTAAAAATTTTCAGCCCAATGCCTCAATGAAAATGGCTATTTATTAACAGAACAACATTTAAAAGAAATTTAAAAAAAATTAACAAAAATAGCAACTGATGATCTTAACAGCTAACAGAAAGAAATATGAATCAGTTTCAGAAGTAGTGCTAGTCGATGTTGAAACTGTTATTTCTATATCTGATGCAGAAGGACTTGAATTCACTTCTTTACAGTTGTACGTCTACTCTCGGCCCGCCTGCTTCTCCACAATTACCGCCTAGAATTCATGATGGTAGTTTCACAAGACGCCACACTTTCATTTCCTTCCAAAGATAAAAAAATCTTTAAGGAACATTACTTTCCTACTGGAAATGAGAAGGAAACTGTTATTAAGACTTGGTGGTGACAATCACCAGTGGAATTATTCTCCGACGGGTTTTCCCAACTAGTCAAGTTTTAACGGGAATGCCGGGAAGGGGTTGAAGACCATATCAAAATGTGATTATCGGACAGTGATACATGTAGCTTTAATATATAACAATAATTGTATAAACTGGGTAACAAATAACAAAAATGTGATAGTCATAAGGCATTACTTTTCAATAAATTATCGTAAACGTGTGCAAATATTTTCGATCAGTATTATTGATACATTTATTTGAGAATAAAAATAATACTGGACGCTATATAAGCTTTGTTTCATATAATATTTTTAACAAATCCATTTCTGAATGTATTTCTATGTTATTAATCATAAGAAATTTTGTATGAAATAGTTACAAAATTCCTTTTCGATCTCGTGTGAGTACATACGAGTAAAGTCATGTTCAATACGGAGGATAATGGCGAATGACGCTTTATTCTCAAGTATTCAAGATAAGAGGATGCACAGGTAGTAAAACGCGGACAAATTAAGAGCTAATGTAGTTAAAGAACGTTGTTAAAAGTAACATAACTCAATATATATATATATTTAAATATATTTATTGTTATTACTTTTAATAACGTTCACTGCCTCAACTTACGAGTTCATTAAACAGACAAATCTCTGATATGTAAACTTCGTATGGACACCTACAGTTCCGGAAATGCAGGCCGCTTCTCCGCTAACTCACTCTATTATACTAACGACAGTTTCTAGGCAGATTCACTCAACTAATACCGATAGTTTCCAATAGATTTCCCGATCGATTCCAAAAGCAGACTACTTCATCTCAGGATATCGACGAATTTATAGCTCTTCCGGCCAGGAAGAAGACACCTAGAGGAAAATTCAGAGAACCCATAATTTTCTTCCGTTGAGATTTCGCCAAAATTCTAGCATTTTCTTGAACTTTTCTTTTGTCGCCAAAGTTGCAGGTTCCCGTCAAGTTGCCAAAATGTTCGCCAAGGTTTAGGGCTCATTGTTTTAGCTTTCCGTGCCTGACTGTTAGAATCTCTACAAATGTCTCTTTTCCCTCACAAGAGAAAGTTGCAGGGAAGTGTGAGGCTTGCTACAATATTTAAATTTAAACATATATTAAGTTGAGTAATATTATGTACTATTAAACCTATATGTAAATAAGTATCAAAAAGCAATTAATTATATTAATTTAATTTTAGTATATACGTTTCTTTGAATAGTAATTTTTTTATTTGCAACTATGTGATATAATTTTGAAACTACTTGTTTTAACAAATATTTCAAAAGTAATTTTTATCAATACATAAATTGAACATTAATTATGAGATAAACAATTGGAATACACTGAAAAACTTGAATTTCATCATATTTTAGAATTAAATTCTTTTGAAAGCAATTACTAAACAGAACAAAAAAGTAGCAAATTTAATTCAGGTAAAAACTACAACAAGTATTTTTTGACTTAAATTAATGTCATTGAATTGATTTAAGTTATAAACTTAAAAAAAAATTCAGCTCAACAGATTTAAATTTTAAAATTGTTTATATCTGTTTCACACAAAACAAATATTAAAGTAAATCAAATGATTGTCAAATTATTAACCTTTTCAAAATTCTGAAAAAAAATGTAAATTATATTTATACAGTAATAATAAGAACACACACACATATATATATATATGTGTGTGTGTGTGTGTGTGTGTGTGTATTTGTGTGTTAACAAGATTATACGAAAATACAATTTATAACTAATAAAAACTTATTTAAAAAATTATTTAGAATTAAAAAACTAAAATATTACAGAATTAGTTGAAAAAACCAGTGCATTATCAAATTAACCAAAAATGAAATTAAAATTGTCTTCCTAAACTAAAAACTAAAAATAAACAAAATATTTTAATGATTATAAGCCAAAAATTTATTTAAATACTATAATAATAATAGTAATAAATCAAAACGAATATAAGCCATTCATTAAAAATTACAACTCATTTAAGAATATAACACCCTTAAACATCATAGCAAAAGTCAAAAGAAAAGAATAACTAATGAAACAAAAATAAATATAATATAATTTAATACTGTTCCATATTTAGGGTCCGGAAAAACTTTGTTTAAATTAGTTTTATGGATCCAACCATCACATCTGCAATAATGACATTATTATTAAAGGCATAGACGAATAATAAACAAAATCCAAAAACGAGCAGAAATTCAAAAATAGAAAAACGGAAGAAGGAAACAGATTCATTAGAACCGATGTAAAAAATTTAATTATTAAATCCATTAACAAGCATTTTTAAAATGTTATTTTTAAATGTAATAAAGTTAAACATTTAACTATAACACGCATACACACACACACACACGCATGCTCGAGAGCACACACATTTATATATGCCTTCCTTCTTTTCAAAATTGATTAACATTAATTTATTTTAAAGATGATATTAAGCTTGCTTTACAAGTTAATTATGAAGAATAAATGCATCATAAATGTGCCTCAAAGTATGCACCAAATCTTGGTAAATATTATAAATATATTGACGCATTATAGATAAATATTAAGATAAATAATATCGATAAATTTCAAGATAAATAATATCGATAAATTTCAAGATAAAAATTGATAAATATTGTTGATATAAAAATTCAGTTTATACGAATAATATAAATTAATATTTTATGGAAATGATATATAACTGAATATAGATAAATATTAAGTTAAAAATATAGATAAATATTAAGTTAAAAATATAGATAAATATTATACATATATTATAAATATAAAAGATATATAACTATTACTCCCTTTAACAAAATTCCTTATCCAAGCAGTGAAATTTCAAAAAAATAAATCTTATAGGCAAATGTAACGCATAAGCTTAAAATAGAACTTTTTTCTCTTCATGAAAGATACTTAATCGATTGGACAAAATTTCATTCAATAAAAATATAATGCACACATTCCTGCATTTTATTTCACTAAGCTAAAATTTGAGCTAACATAGAGTAAACATTTTATTTGAAAAAAAAAAAATATTTGTCAATATTTTCATATCCACCGAATTTTTGCTTCAATAAACAAACATCGAAATTCCAGGTTCCATTCTGAAAAACCTCCGACGCAATTCGAGAGTTCCAAAACCAGCGATTTAAATGTTACTTCAGGTAGATGTTTCATAAGTTCACAAAAAGCGATGTAAATAAGTAATGGAAAGCGGAATACGTAGATGATCTCAGGAGCAGCGGTATCATAAGATAAGTTTCCAGGCGGAAAAACCCATCTAATAATTGTGAGACATACAGAAAGAAATATTTTTGACAGTCAACTACGCTTTTGAAATGAAAACTCTAGGCAGCAATGTCAAATAGGAACAGGGGAGAAATTCAAGGAAGAGGAAGAAATTGTGGCTCGCATGACGTGTTGAATCAATAAAATATTGAAACAAACTAGAATTTAGGAGAAGGAAAAGATGAAATAAAAAAGATCTTGAAAATAAGTTCAATCATGTTTTAGAAGAACCGTGAAACTTATAGTTAATGTACTAGTTATATGTGCGTGCAGAAAAAGGCGAAAGAGAGGAAAGGGGATTTTTAAAAGTTATCTCATTATTTCATCCCCTTTTTTGGTATATGGTATTAATTACAAAGTTTTTAACTAAAAATTATCCTCATATTTAAGATAATAGCCCAATTACACTTCGACTGAAGATATAATAAAAGACAATTATTCCTTCAAATATCTAATTACGAAATAATTGAAGAAATAACAAGAAATTTTGTTTTGAAAAATAGTATGTTACATTATTTTCCATAATATATATATGTGTAAATATATATATATATATATATATATATAATGTTAAAATGATTACTTAATAAACATTTATCTAAGCTAATAATAATACAAAACAAGAGCAAAAACATTTTTTACCGCAATTAAAATGCAAAGTTAAGAAAAGCTGTTAATTAATAAATACTATTGTTACCATGTTAAAAATGTAAACTTATGGAACAAAACCGGAATCGAGAAAAACAAGACTACAATAAGGAAAAACAAGGAGATAAAACTGAACGTTATCGAAGACTTAAAGTCAAAAAAGGTAAAAAAAGAAATTTAAATTGGGGTTTCTGGCTTTTCACAGAAATGTGGGGGTATACTAGTATTATGAACACAACCATCTCACTCAGCGTAAATGCTGAATAACAAAATAGTAAAAACCGAAATTGAAACTAAAGTCCATGGTCAAAAACGTAGTTAAACTAAAGAAATAAAACAAACTAAAGGAATAAAAAGAAAGAAAACAAAATAGGAATCAAAATCCTTTTTAACCTTCAATAGATTATGGAACTTTTGCCTGCATCATTTAACTGTCTTTTAGTTATTTTAAAACTTATGGCATTGCATACATCTTATTCGCCCTCCAGATCTACTTGATTGTTTGAATTAATGGGATATAGAGCAATCCTCCTCTATTCTATTATCCGAATTAATTCTGCTTAAAACTGAAGAAAATTATAATACCAATAAAACTTAAATGAGCAATTACACAAATTCTAAATATATTTTTCCAGAAACAATTCCCTTTTTTTATGAACAAATTTAATCCTGTAAGTAATTAAATTAATTCAAAAAATGTCTAGATTTATAATTTTGTATTGCTGTCTAATGGGCTGAAAATTGAATAAATTAAAAATTTAAGTCATTATTTATTGTCATTATATTTCAGATAATATTTTATTTTAATTTATACTTATCAATTTTAAACGAGTTATAAAAAAAAACGAGCAGGATAATTTGCTTTAATGCAGCTGATATCAAACTTCTTATAACTGTCTTTTTTTTATAAAGTAATTCATACCAAGTTATTATTATATGAAATATAATTAATGGTAATGTTCTTGAGGAAGGAAATATGAATATCACTATTTCAGAAAAGTACTCCCTATTAACACACATATATATATAAAAGAAAAAAATAAGACATAAGAAAAAAATGAAGATGGATATCACAGTAATTCAAGTAGTGGATTCAAATTCAGGTCTTAATAGTTGGGTAACTAGCTTACCGAATCACCTTACCCATTCAGTCTGTTGCTGGTCAAAATCAGCAATTTTTTGGAGATATCCAGTACTGTATACTTCTATAATAACGAAAGACACTCATACATACACTTCCTAATGGAATATCAGAACGTAATGAAAACATACCTAAGTATCATAAACAAACTTAAATAAATATAATAAAATATTAATAGTTGATTACCATCATTATAAATTATAATTAAATTTATTATACACTGTTTAAATAATAAAAGTGATCAAAAATTTAATTGTGTATTATCAGTGTCATTATACGAGAATTGACTGAAAACATGTGCTTCTAAGGTCATATTTTTTTTTATTTCTTACCCCACTTTCCCGATTTGTATTGTACCTGAAAGATACATGTATCTTCTATGTAACACAATATTCTCTTTTCAACATAATCTTCATACCGTTCCAAGTACTGGCACCAACTTTCGACTAGTTGGGCAAACCTATCGGAGAAGGATTCCAGTAGTTGCAGAAGACACTTGTTTTTTATGGTAACTTTCTCCTCATCATCAGACCGAAAGTGATGTTCTTAAGGTGTTTTTTCATCTTGGGTAAGAGATGAAAGTCGCAGGCTGCAAGGGCGAGTGCAATGACAATTCACTGCAACCCTCATTTCCAAGTGGGTAGCTATCTTCTTCAGTTCTCAGCACACCAAAGACACTTGGGAACACAGAAAAATATATTACATAAAAGTCACATATAGTTTTCAGATAATGCAAGAATTATGAAAGTCGAATTACATACAAAAAGTATGTGGCTATGGGGGCATTATTTATCAATCTAGTATGAAATAATATTTTACTATATACCCAAACAATAAAGTAAATAACTTTCTAGACAATACTCATTGAATACATAATTCGTTGGCGTTTTGCATCAATTACCATAACTACCATAGATTTCAGATAGTCTTACGAAATCAGTTTCAAGACACATAGTATGGTACTATAGAACAAATACGAAAATCATCCAAAGAATGTATATTAAAGATTTTTCTTTTAAAATGTATCATGTATCCATACAGAAAACTTCACTTAAGATAGCTTATGGAATCCCCTTGGAACTTGTAATTATTTCTTCTGTTGTTATTGGCAATCCTCTAGAAATATCTCATGTTAACACCAAAGGACACAACATCAAAACTATGAATCCTACTTTAATGCTTTCGGTCACTTACATGAGTAATTTTTGTAATTTGTTTTTAAGTTTTGTATTGAAGTTTATAAAGACATAAAATTATATTTTTGGATTTTAATAAAACTTTCTTCTGTAACTTATTATTTTTATTCCTTCCCTCTCATTTTTGCATGTTTATTTTGTGTAGTAGGAATTAACAAAGAACCTTAACGGTCATGGCTGAAAATCACATATTATATGATGAAAAGCTATTAGCCACCCAAGGAGCTATTATTTTAATTGACAACAAAATGGTCCCTCGAGAACTTTTCAAAGAAAAAAGAATTTTTTGAGTATCCTTGCTATTTTAAATAAATAAATGAGTGTTAATGAGTGAGTAAATGAATCAGTAATTGGAAGAGTGAGCGAGTGAGTGAATGAATGATTTTGTGAAAAAACGAAAGTATGAATGAATGCATAAAGGAAGGAGTGAATGAATGAATAGTGAGTAAATGAATGAATAGTGAGTGAATGGAATAAATAAGAAAATTAATGAACGAATGAATGAATTAGTGAGTGAGTGAATTAATGATTAAATAAATGTGTGAATCAAAACTCCTTTCCATTGTCATATTATCGATTGCATTAATTCTAATATATAATTGAACAATTTAATAACTATAAGTAAAAAAAGATCACTTTGGGTGACTGATTTTTTTCTTATATATATATATATATATATTTGTCTTTCATATAAATTTTATACCGTATATCTTTCATATAAATTTTATACCTTATTCGGATAATATCAGTGATTGCAAATTTACCGATTTTTTTTCTATTACCAGTAAATAGGCGAAAATTTCATACGAAACTGGTAAATTACGAGGGAATTCTTAAACGGTAAATATAAAACAGAAATTTATGTTAATGAAACACTTGATTCTAAAAATGAGCACTACAACAAAAGTATTCGAAAATAAATTGTACTTTTTTCAACATACATATTTTAAATAAAATTCAACAATATTGTAATAAATTATAAGAAATATTAAATATGAATGATTTTTCACATCAATAAATTACTATAAAATATATAATTAAATACGTAATTTATTTGTCAAAATGTTTTGAAAATTAAGCATGTAAGTAAAAACTGATGAACACTTTAGTCTCCTAATTGTGATTTAATTTTTTATGGAAGATAATTCCTTCATAGAAAAGTCTCTCTGATATTCCTCACTTATTAGCTTAATAATTAAATAAAGAATCAAACAATCTGAATATATCTTCCCTTAAATTTTCCTTATGAAATTATTTCAGCTCTATTTTTAACGATTTTATTAATACTTATCGTTTTTTGAAGGCAATGGCTGATTATTATGTTGCATTTCTGTTTTTCTCTTGATGAATTAGTTAAGTTTCTCATTCACAGATAACCTTTTAGGAAATGTTGAAGGAAAATTTTCTTATAGTTATATGCATGATATACAGACTTAACGGAAATTTATGTCAAATAACCGGTAACAATTTTTAGGCTAATATCCATAATTTTTCTGTAAACAGGTTTACCGGTAATGCAATGTCTGGTTTTTTTATAACATGATATATTCTTACAGCTTTATATGCCTTCACACTTCTAATTTTCGAGAATATGTAGTAAACTTTTAAATTCATTCAATTAAGTGTTTTGACGGTAGATTTGTTAGAGTCCACCTGTAGAGGGCGCTTGGACACAGACACCTCAGAGAGATAAAGGAACGAAGGAAGAAGGCCTGTTGTCAGTTTCTCATTAGATATGTGATCTCAAGCATTTGAGTAATATGCCATTGTAATAAATTCATTGTAAATATTATAACAGTTTTAAAGTGGTTATTGTTTGAGAGTGTATTATTTGAGAAATACTATTCTGACTATCCTGATTATTAAGTGAGAATTAATTGTTAAGAAATTTAGAACACGTATTGGAGGTGATTTTAATTATATAAATATTTAAAAAAATATTCATAAGGATTTGCAATTGTACAATTTTAAGAATTTTCAATGATTTCTTATGAATATGTAATACTCTATGATTTAATATAGTGTGAGAAATGTGCCCTGTGTTAAGGAAAAATCAAGAGCTAAATTAATGTAATATATGTACTTTGCCATTCATTCTTCTTTCTTCCTTTTTATATCCCTTCACTCCAATAACGCATACTTCTCGAATTTAATTTCGTGTAAGTTGGGTTCTCATTTATTTCTTTGTTTGAGATCCATCCAAAAATGGATGCCTGTACTTCAAATTCCAACTCAATTTGCTCTTCTTTCGCTGTCTGAGTTTTATTTAATTTCAGCAAAATGTAAAGTCAATCAGGAATGAAAGACAAGATGGGAGGACAGAACAGCAAGAAGAAAAAGGAGAAAGAGAAAAAAAACCCGCTTAAACTTGACTGAACAGTGAAATTCTAAACGCTCTTCTTGGAAGAAAATTAATGGAAAGACCCCTAGGAATCGTCAAAGAGCCAGATTTCTTTTAAATAATAAAAAGACAGTTTTGACGACTTCCTCTTGCTGTCATACTTTTATCTGGGGCTTCTCTGGTTCTTTTTTGGTATATATCTATATACAAGCACACTAAAATTATTTTTGAAGAAAACTTTTGTTTGACGGGATAGGAGGTTTTTTTCTGTCCTTTTATTTTCTTTCTTTAGTATTTTGTTCACATTAAAATTTTTCCCTCTCCATTTATTTATGCAACGAATCACGGATACTTCAAGATTTCTGCATCGATAGGGAAAGTAAAGGGATTTATTGTGATTTTTTCCCCTTTTTATATCAGAGAAGGGGATTTTTTTTCTTTCAAATTATCTCGAAGGAAAAAGAGCTTGATGTGTGACTTTGAAGTAGTTTTGTTAAAAGAAATGATTTAAAGTAGCTTGTGGCGTTTGTACGGTGGAAATGTTTTGAATCAGCTAGAAAACGGTAAAAAGATGTTTTTCTTTCAATTTGGAAGCCGTTTTTTTTTAAACAAAGAAAAAATGTTTGGAATGCATTTTTTGAATTTCATTTTAAAGGTTTTAGATATCCTATACGAAACAATGACTCTGTTGGGACAATATAGCAATAACTTAAGCTTATTGCTATATTGTTTCCATTTTAATAACTCTGCTTTATTACACAATTATTTCTACAGTAAAAATACTGTAATATTCTCAAATTTTTTGACTAGAAAAAAATTAAATCAGTTGAGTGGAATGAGAAATAACAACTAAAATTATTCACTAAGTTTATATTTTTACTAAAACTTAAAAAGATCTAAATTATAGAAACATTGAAAATTTTATATTGTCACAACTGTTTTTCGTGAAAATGATAAGTAATTGGAAAAATTCTTAAACTTGTTCGACCACTGAATGATTTTCAACCCTGTGGAGGGGGAAGAGTTGAACTTGGCTTCTGGCGGCGTATTAAATCCTGGCCCTGTTGATTTGATGGAAAATTGACCAGTTGTTTTTTGTTGCCGCCTTTACCAACCAGACTAAAAAATGTCTCTCTCGGATAGTTATTAAGGCCCTTTAACTTGTGTTGAAGAGAGTCGCTGCATACTCTCCCTCTAGTATCACCATGATGATACGAAGAGAAACATTCTGAATGATATTTGTTGAGAAGGTCGCTTTTTCAGCCATTGCTGCAATTGATATTCATTCTCTTCTTGTTGAACTGAGTTTGCTTGGAACAGTTTCCATCTGACGTTATCGGCTGACTCTAGTTGTGTGGCGGGTCTCGTCGACATGGGCGTCGTAGCCTGAATATCACTAATTGTGATTTCTTATGTGCGGTTGTCTTCGTTAGACACTCAGAGGCAAGTGTTTTTCATCGATGATATATGCAACCAGTATTTCAAGGCTGTGCTCTCATCTAGTGTTCAAGTCCTGGGCCACAACTACGGCGTTGGTGGTTTTTTGACCCCATGGAGGGAGAGAAAGTTGTCCTTGAAGTACCAGTGGTGAATCAATCCCGGTTTCAGAGGGTCCGAAAAAAAAATTGAAAGGTCGCTTATTACCGGACCTCTACCAACTAGGCTAAAAAAGACGCCTCCCTCGGGCTAGTTATTAAGGTGTTTTAACTTCTGGCGTTTCAGTTGAAGAGATTTGCTGCACATGCTTCAACGAATACAAAATTTTTTAGTATATATATTATTTTACGATATTTACCCAAATATCTTATGCAAAATATACGTTAACCGTTCGCTTTGAATATTTAAACGAGATGTTTGTAAGATGTGTATAAATTTTAAAACATCATTTTATTTTCGAAGAATACATCAAATATAAATTTTGGTCTTAATGTTCATGTTTTATTTCTTTGTGTTAACAAAGAATTATATAAATTATTTAAGGGTTTCCTTAATAACTGATAGTTGAACAGAGTGCAAGTGTAATAAAACAGAAGTAAAATTAGGAGCAAATTCATGTAAAAATCATATTTATTTTAGTTTTCAGTAAATAAATAATATGTAATAATTAACAAAGTGATGTTAATTATTCCATAAAGCGCAGTAGAAATTTGAATTAAATCCTAAATTATATATATATATATATATATATATATATATATATATATGTGTGTGTGTGTGTGTGTGTGTGTGTGTACTGAAAATTTATGAAAGAATAATTTAAAATATTTAAAAAGACAAAAATCTAGAAAGAAATGTAACAATGAAAGAAAAATAAATGAAAATATGGAACCCAGCAAGTCAAAAAACAATATCGGGCTGAGGTCCGATTAAGCGGGGTTAAACTAGTTCAATGGTACCAACCTTCCCCCTTTGCGACTTGGTAGGCTGAATTAGGAAATCCAAATTGCAAAAGAGTTCATGATTAAAAGATGGAAACAAATTCAGCGATAAAATCTACAAAAATAAAATCTATAATTCCTGGTAGGCTGAATTGGGAAATCCAAATAACAAAAGAGTTCAATGATTAAAAAATGCAAAAAATTTTCAACGATAAAATTTACAAAATAAAATCTATCAATCTAAAAATTATCAACAAATCAAAATATAAAAATTACTTACAAAATTCAAAGAAATGAAGATTCAAATATGTGAGTAGTAAGACGGAATTGTCTTTAAGCTTCAAGATGTATATCACATACTCAAAATGAAAAAATATAACACATCATCACCATATAAATTGAAAAAAGATTTAAATCATTGTTTGATTGGTAATAAAATGTAAAAGGATGCAAACAATTGGTTGGTAATAAGTTGTATGGTAAAGGAGTATAACGGTCCAGAGAGTGAGTAAAAATGTAAGCTGTGTAAATGTAAATAAATAAATAAATTCTTAATATATATATATATATATATATATATATATATATATATATATATATAATAGTCTCCTGCAAAGTTTTGTTAAAAACAGAATTGGCCATCAAAAGAGCTAACTTTTAAAATTAATCATTCAATTTTTCAATTTAGAACTAAAGTAAAGATAATATGACAACAGAATGGAAATTTGACTGATAGGCTAACTTACTCACACGCTCACTCACTAATCACAAGCCCTCGCTAACTCACTTGCGTACTCACTAACGAATTCACCTACTCACTCAAGCAATCATTTACTTACTCACTTACTTATTCATGAATTCGTTCACTCACTTATGCTTACGTTGACTCACGCACGTACTCAATAGTTATAGATGCTGTTTATTTAATAGTTATAAATGCTACTGACCAGAAAAAATATACAGAAAATACTGCATTTTGAAATGTGATCGAGTGACCATTTTGTCATTGACTAAAATAATAGCCCCTAAGAAACTCTGAATTATTTAAATTAATTAATTAAAAACTGTGTTATCGAATAACAAATTTTTTTCATACATATTATATTAGTTATCTTTACAGTACTTATGTGAATAATACAAAATATATTCAATTTGTAATTGTTAAAGGCTTAAACGAATTTTTGGTAAGAAATGTTATATTAAAAAATAGTTTTAATTTTAGGAAATACACGAAACATAAATTCTAATCTAAATTTCCCCATTTTTTTTCTTTGGTGTTGTAACACTCATCTAATATTTTCTTCTTCGGCCATTAGTAATCGTAACTAAAAATTTCCAAACAATAGTCCGTAGTCATCGAGAATCCCCCCAGTTATGATGATAACCAATTTATTATCTTCAGAGTTATGATTATCAACTATTTTTATCTATTTTATTTTATCCGTACTTAAACGCGTCTAAAAGCTTAGAATACTAATTAAATCTATCTCTTACCAACTCCTAGAGTTCGAGTCCTTAACCCTAATCGAACCTTTCTGTCTGTGAACCGGAGACTCTTTAGACTAAGTACGGGTTGGTCCAGATATCTCCCTTTGATCACTTCAGTTCACTATATGCGTCTTCAACTAACTAGCTTGCAACACTATTATTCAAATCCTCGCTACTTATAAATGAAATTTATATAATCTATTCACTACATTTCATAGTTTTGATCTAATCTATACAAGTAACTTTTCGGAAGAATTTTAAATAAAAAAAAAAAAAAAAAGTCATCCACACAAAGGATTATTTAAAGGGAAAATCACCAAAATGCAAATGTGTCACAGTGGTAACGGGGAATTTTCAAAATTCTTCTTAAATGATTTTTGGGATATATTGTAGTTGAATTGAGTGATTGAGTGCAAAACCACAACAAAAAAATTTTTTTTCTTAAAAAAGGAAGAAATTTATGTAAATATTATATTTAATTTAGCAGAAAATAAAGAAATAACTTATGCTAATTAACAAAGAAATGAATATGAATCCATAAAATACCTAGAAATTTCAGATTCCCAAAATATAAAAAAAATAAACTCTCGAAATTAATTGCAACTTCACAAACTGCACACTCACGTACATTTTAGCTCTTTTAACCAAGAACAAAGGAAGACCACATAAAAAAGCAAACAAAAGCAACCACCAAATCAAGTCCCTATCCCTCCTGTAAGAGAGTGTCAAGAGTAAGAAGGCAGACGTCGGTCGACCCCTTCTGACAAATCAGCTTCGTGGATCAGACGAAAAAGAAGAGGATAGAGCTGGAAAATGAGATGTCCAGGTTGGAGAACAAAAGGGGTTGCCCGGATGAAGAATGGGATACATTCCCCCGGTACGGGGATGAATGAGAATCAAAGGGAGGATAGGGGTCTTTTCTCCCTCAAGGATTAAGGATGAATTCCTCCCACTTTCGTCTTTTTCCAACTTATTTTGTGTCACTGGCGACGTATTTGGATCCTTCTTCTGGATTTTGTGATCAGCCATGGTGACAAGCTTGTGTCATATGTCTGGGAGGTGTTAGAATGTTTTTTTTTTTAGAATGATTGGATCTGTCTAGCGGAGGGAATAAAACCAGTCTTAAGGCTTACATAGTAAAATCTCTTTGAAAAATATTATCTACAGTTCTTTTACTAATGCAAGAGTTTTGACAAATCTTTTTTTGACTTATTAAGGCTACATTTTTATAATATTAGGAAGCAGGATTTGAACTGAGAAAAATTTTCAAACAGAAAATATTTTAAAAATAATATAATTTTCTGACTTTGCTAACGTATACAGAACAGCATAGTTTAATATTGTATTAATTTTTATAAATAAATAAATTTGTTGGTATAATATATATATAATATTTCTCTCTTTTTCAATGACTTCTATACTTAAGAAGTAAAAATTATAGTATAAAAAATACTCATTCGTTAAATTACATCTTTAGAATTCATTATAGTAAACTAGCAAATATCTTATAACTACTGGAATTTAAATTAATAGACTTACTTAATAAACTTAAAAAATACTGATTTATAAACTTGCCCTAATTATAATTTATGCATATTTTTGTATTAATATGTATATTATTATTTTTCCATATGCGTGGCAATGGTTTTAGTTTCAAAACTATTCTTTGTCATTTTAGGCGAAGAATGAGTTAATTTAATTAAAAACTTACGGTACCTTTTAGAATATAAGCCGATCTGTGTATAATCCGAGATAGCGTTTTTTCCCAAAAATGTATTCAAAACTCAAATCCCTATATAAGCCGAAGCTAAAAAAATTCTGTAACAGGAATTTGATAACGTTAATTTCATGTAACATGATTTGAAATTTCCTAAATTTCCTAAATAATTCGGATTCTCATACATACTATAGATTTTTTGCATAAAAGTTGCGTTCAGAACATCCAAAATATAAGAAGATTATAGAAATATTCCTCTTCCATTACCTTCGGTATTCTTTTATTATTTTTAGTGTACGTTTTGGTACTTTTCCATTAACTAGATGCTAATTTCACAAACATCAGATATTTCATTTGGTCGAAGATTCAACAAACTATTAATACGTAGGGTATCATAAAGTTTTAATTATTGCTGAAAATAACCTAGATATCTGGATAAAATATATTTTGCATATTAATTGATCATTGTGCCCATATTGTTTTAATAAAAAGCTATTGATGTCGATTTTTTTTTGCTATCAGGAAGCCGTCGCTTGAAGTGATCCTCCTTTTGAAGAGTTCGGTCTACTTGTACTATAATGATGATTTTCAAAATGTCAAGAAACGCTGGGGGAAATGTATAACTCTGGATAGTAACTATGTAGCTAAGTCTTAAAATAACGAATAAAACTTAAGCCTCTATCTCGATTACTTTTAGAAAGAATTGATCAGGTTACGTCAATCTACAATCTGAAAAATTAACATTAATATAGTAGATTAATCTAAAAATCAATAATTTACAGCATTATGCATATAAGAATAAATTAATATGAAGAATAACTTTTCCTCATTAATCTGGGATGTTTCTTAATAATATTTAAAATTTAGCGATATCCCCTCGTAAAACCCCATTCGAAAATAAATCAGTTCATTTTCATAAAAAGAATGAATACTAAAGAGGCAGGCAAACTTGCTATATTTGGCGATTTATTGTTTTCGTGCGACTAATTGGAAAGCACCTACATTTTTTTGCTAACTACTGGACCCGGTATAAACCTTGAGCCGTAATTTAGCTTCGAAAAACTTCCAAAAATTATCGATTGAAAACGGAAATAAACAGTACTTCAATTTACAATGATATATACTCCTACTTTGCAATTTTTGTAGATTTGAAGTTTTGAAATAAAGCAAATGCAGTTATTTCAAGTCACTAAATCTGGCGTGTTAATCCGATTAGCCTCTATCCAGATATCAAACCAGACTTTAATAAACAATAGGTACTAAATAGGGATTTCTTTGTTCAGCAAATTTAGATACAAATCGTGCAATTTGGGAAACGACAGATTTAAAAACATTTAAAAAAGGCCATAAATCTATAAGCCAGACTTTCTGATATAAATTGGACTTCTAAAGAATACTTGCATGTATTACTCACTTCGAGCACATATTTCTATTCCGTCTCTATGTGCATATTTTTTTTAAAAAAATATATGTAATTAAAATGCAGTGAATTCTAATTAAATTCATCATAAAATGTTTGTTTTTTACATAAAATTTGCTACATAGTCTAATAAAATCAATTTTAAAATGATTTCAGTTTCAGATAAAAACTCATCTCAGTTCACATAATTTTTCATAACTTTTGCATTATCTGATTAAATCTATTGCTTTTTGCGAAAGATTATTTGAATGAAAAATTGTAATTTATGTTTGATTTTGAGAAAGAGAGAAAAAACGTTAAACCTTTTATAATTTGAGCTTTCATTTTAATAATATAAATTGGCTGCATATTCTGTAATATATCTGCAAGGTTTTGAAAGTTTCTTAATTTGTTCGAATTGTCCGAATCCTTTGTGTGTTTTTCGAATTTTCCCGAAAAGCACTGCCTCTAGCCTTTCCCAGCACAAATCGATTTCGAACTTTTTCTATGTATCACAATTAAGTTTAAAAAGTTTTCCAGGTGACAAAAATTATAATAATCTCTGGCTGTATAGCGATTTTTCCTTCAGTAAACACTTTGGGGATTTCTTATGATACAGTTAGAATTGCTGTGGTTGGTTGGTTTTATTAACGTCGTACTAGGAACAACACGAGGCCTATTGGCGACAGATCTCAAAATTTTGAACCTCGGTCAAGTGACGAGGATGACACCTGATCTGGCACCCCCTATTCGAACTTCCACAACGGGAAGATTTTGAGCTACGATAAATTTAACGTGCATTAGCTAGGCTACACGGCAGGTTTTTAGTGGCATCAAGGCTCGAACTTAGGATTGGATGAAAACCGCCAGCCGTGAGTCCACTACCATGACCACAGGCTACCGCGGCCACATGATATTGTTTGAATTGAAAGTATGTTGAAGTGTAATGAATAGAAGTGAGGAAATGTTTATATAAGCAGTGAAGCGCTTAATGTGATGGATGGTAGTCTAGAGAGAGATAAGGATGGTGAGCTAAAGTTATAAAATGAAACATTTGTATGACCTGTTTTGAATAAGGAGCTTCAGAAGTCTATCTAGATAGTATTTACAGAGGGGTCAAGGACTGTTTCCCTTATTTTCAATTCTTCTAAGTAGTCGAACCAGACTGGATCTGTAAGAAGAATTATCTTTCCTATAATTAAACGTTAAATCAGGAGCGTATTGGAATTCATTAATTAGATAAAGTAGATTAAATTTTAATATTCATTGTTCTAAATAAAATAACTTGATTATCATTTGATTATGTCTTTCAATTCATTTAGCGGTTTAATTGTGTGATTCTCTATGTAATTTTGGTATTGCCAGCAGAAGAAAATAACATCGGGGACTAACAAAAAGAGCGTAAAAATTTTGCTGTGTCATATTAAAGTTATATTTTTGGGAAAATTGCAATATTTTAAAATTTAAAAAAGACATTTCTAATTACAAAGAAAAAAGCATTGAAAATACTTTTATTCAAGCAAATTGAATATTCTGCCCTTTGAAAGAATGAAATTCGAAGAATATTTCTGCTTAAAATTCGAAACTTTATTTAATTAATTACACAGACAGACGAAGGAAATCCACCGTTGAAACGTTTTCGATGTAAAATTGAATTTTTATACATATTCAGAATTTATTACT
Source organism: Nephila pilipes (assembly GCA_019974015.1). Classification (NCBI taxonomy): domain Eukaryota; kingdom Metazoa; phylum Arthropoda; class Arachnida; order Araneae; family Nephilidae; genus Nephila; species Nephila pilipes. The sequence continues at coordinate 149,874 of BMAW01009785.1, read as the reverse complement.
TTCAAATACATCAATGAATTTGATATATAAATAAAAATAAAACTTATATTTATCGAGTATTACAAAATATTAAAAAAAATCTTTATTTCATAAAACCTATCAAAAGAAATAAGGCTCTCGAATTTTACGAAATAGTCTTTGCGAAACATATTATTAAGTAGAAATTTATAGATTTGCCAGACACTATAGCAATAGCCATCTATTTTACTTTTATTGTCTGCACTCATGCGGGAGGGGGGATTAAATCTATTCTATTAATTATATGTCTTTTTACGAAACTACATTTCCTTATAAGTTATTCTTTTGATTGTTTTACTGCATTTTTAAGAGTATAGTCCAAGAAATATTACTTCATACTCTGGAAATCTATATTTTTTGATTTCGGAAAGTGCATTTCAATTTAATTTTAGTAAAATGATGTAAAGCCTTATTTAGTTTGAGTGATTGGATAGAAATATCATGCTTCAGTTTGAATGAAATTATTTACTTGCAATATTTAATTCCATAGGAATAGAGTGTACTTATGTATATAATTCAGTTTTACATTTATTTTAAAATGTAGAATAAGCTTAATGGAAGTCTCTCTCTCTCTTTCTTTCTCTAGCTATATGTATAATCAATTACTTTTTGTATTACTTATCCTTGTACATATATATATATTTCTCCAGTAGAGCAACATTCACTGTGAATTAAATATTTTTTATTAGAATCAAAAAATATGTGATGCTAAGGGAAGGTGGAGTTTAATATCGTAAGAGAGTCAGATGGGGCTATGCTGCACCAAATAAGGATTAACTGTGATCTAAGTATTTGAAAAAAAAAAAATGGATAAAAAGCTAAAAATTTGCTGACAAGAAAAAAGGTCAAAAAGAAAGAGAAGGATCGCTGGGTATCTCAGGGGAGCATCACCAGTATTTACCAAAGACGAAAAATCCCATGGGAAATGAAAGATTACTAGGTACTTGGGTGCTAAGATCACTAAATAAATTTAATCGTAAGCTTTTTATGTTAATTAATAAGAAGCAATGTAAAATACGAACTTTATCAATGTAATGTACCTTTTAATGTATAATTATATATATATATATATATATATATATATATATTGACAGGTGATAGTACACACCAATACAAATAATGTTTATCAAAAAATACAAGGTCTAAAATAAAACACAAACGGGTTAGCTCGTTACGGGCTTTTTTTATTTAATGATAAGAAAACTACTTTCTGCTCGTGTTTTCTTCCATAAAAATATGCACCAATTTGACGTTTTCTAATATTTCCTTAAAACAAATTTTCCAAAATATAATGGATCGTGTAGAAGTAATATAGTTTTAATGGTTCCTTCTTTTGGTGTTAGATTTTTATAGATTAATTTTTCTAAAAAAATATGCAATCAGTTCCTTTTTTTTATTATTTGTTTGGCGAGTTTCGAGATCTAGATATCAGATCATTACCAATACATCGAACGTGAAAGTAAAATTAAAATAAGTTTTTAACATTAAGGTATAAAACCAAAAAGATGTCAACTCTACATTTTAAAATTTATTTCTTCATAGCAGTAAGAAATACAGCGGTGGAGTACATTAACTACTATCGAACTATCGAATGTTTTAATTACTTTTAGATGAATTGATATAAAAAAAATGTTACAGCACAAACTTAATCATTAGTTTGTTCTTGTCTAGACAACCTGTATTTTTTCTCGCAACTTAACTTTTTTTTATATGTATCGAATAGCCTTTTTTTTTTACCCGAACAGTTCGTTACTATTATTAATTGGAAGTGATAGTTATTCTTAACTAGATCTAAGGAAGAATAAACGTAGTTTAATAAAAAGAAAGATATTATGAAACTTTACCTTTTAAGAATTGGTTGTTAGTTTAGTTCTAATTGATAACATATACATATATATTTGAATTTAATTATCTTCTTTAAGGAACAATTATTATATTCTGCTGAAATAGTTAGAAGTTCGGAGAGTAGTTTTAATTACGTATAAATATATTCGAAGAAATAGTAAAAAATGTTAATGTATACTTAATCAAAAAATATAAAATAATATTTACTACACACATGTATTTTGAAGGAATATGAGAAATATTTTAACAGGCAAAAGGAAGATATTTTAGTAACAGCTTTATCGTATACTTTGTTAAACACTGGAAGTAAGGCAATGATATATAGAACATGTATAACTGGATAGAAGTTTAACATATGTATAGTCCGATCTACTTTACAAATAAAATAAAATAGAATTTCTTATTTTTTTATAAACGTTTTTACTGTTGGAGGCTTAAATTCCATGTTATTGCTTTGAAATATTTTTGGCTGTCTATTTTTTATAAAAGTAAAATTTGTTAAAAAACGCATGCATGTGAACAATTTCTCAAAAAATATATACATTGATATATTTTTCTTAAAGAGTATTATTCTATCTACCACAACTTTTCTTGTAGAAAAATATGCTGTTGAGAAATAGGAAAAGGATTTCATCAATTTAACTGAAAGGGATGAGATATTCACACATACACACAAAAACTTTATAAAAATTTAAAAAATTCTTGTAGGAGTATTTCTTATAATAATATAATTAATCAATGTTAATAAATGTATATATAGATCTAAGTATTCAAACACAGAAATTTTTTCCTTTCTAATAATATTTTAGATAATACATGTAACATAATTACGGTATATAATTCATAAAGATAATATATATATATACAAAAAGAAAAGAAATACAAAAAACTTAATAACAAGATGAATATTAAGAAAAAAAACATAAGATAATTGAAAAAAGTTGATCCATTAAAAATAAACAAAATGAAAATAAAGCTATATAATACGTCCTCAATATTAGGATAGAATTGCTCTGCTTAAACTTGCTTTAATGATCCAAACTTTTTAATCAGTAATAGCTCAATCACACAAAAATCACTGGCCTTTCAAAAAACAACATGTAAAAAATGAGGAAACGAAAGAAAAAGTATCAAAAAACTTTAAATTGCTTCCATATCTTGGTTATATGTATTAAGAAAATAATTATAACGAAATAATTAATTAGTTTGACAAGATACTGCTATTTTCAAGCGGAGATGATTATTTAGTTTTATTAATCGGTAGGATAGCTGTTTGGATCTCTTGATGAAGGCATAGAAATTCAAAATACGCATTTGAATACTGTACTGGCAGTTCTAAAATATCTGGCAATGTCGTGATTTTTTGTTAAATCTTGCTTTGCTGATGGTTCCATGAGTATAAATATGTTAAAACAAGATGACCTTGCAACGAAATTAAATACTAAATGTGCAAAAAATTTAATTTCTCATTGGAGAACGATGTTCTATTTCAGTGGCTCCCAACCTTTTTACCCTTTCGAACCCCTTCTAAGACTCGAAAGAAATCAATTGGCAGATTTCTTGTGTAGTCTTTTATAATAAGTAAGAAAAAAATTGTTAACAATAGTTCACATTACAAGAAACGAAAACTTAATCATAAAACATATGAATTAAAACAATAATATAAACTAAAGCGATAGGTAAAAGAAAATGAATACAAAATTAATTCAACAACCAAATAGTTCCTAGTTAAGTATATACATTAAATTTGAAAAAATCTTGGAGCAACTTGAGAGGGGAAATTGCAATGGATCTCCAATTTATCTACAGCCGAAGTTCTCTATAGGCTCTCAATAATACAGGTATATCTGTTCTCGTGTAATATATCCTAAATCAGTTTTGTTTTTAGCAAAAATATAGTCATATATTAGTCTTTTAGTAATTTGTTTACTTTATTCTTATTGTTTTAATTTTCTCTGATATACCATTGAAATAACCATCATTATACCTTTCCGTTATATTTACATTTTCATTAAAATTGAAATTTCCGTGCAAACTCACATTACGACAATGATTTATTACTGTCTTAATTTTCGTATTATTTTTAAATATGGTAGCATTTATAAAGTCAATTAATAGGTAAAACATTCGATAACCATTTAAACTTAAGAAAGCGTGTGGTAAGTCAGTCTTAATAAAATACATCTTGACCAGTCGATATATTTCATCTATTTTTAAATTCAAGTAAAAAGATTTGATTTGTTTAAATTGTTCCTTCAATTTGTTTTATTATTAAGTTTTAATTAGTGATTTGAGTCTTAGTGGGTTTGAATTTAATGTAATTCCCGATTCTGTTCGTATCAAGCATGAAATAGTAGCCTCTTATGAAATTAATTATTTACTTCAGTTGTGAGCATTTTCTTAAAACTGGTAACCATGACATAGAAGCAATTTAAGGTCAAAGCAGCAGCAACAGTAAAATTCATAAAAAGATGGTAGAGTGAAATGCATCAAATGGCAAGAAACAGAGAAAAGAGAAAATGTCTTTCCAATTGCGGTTTCTTATACTTGGGAAATTAATTCGCTTAAAATAGTTTCACAGGCTCAAAATCAACCAACAGAAAATGTTATAGAAAAAATGGAACTACCAGAGAATATTTCAAAAAGCATATAACAAGTTAATGAAACTCAAGTGTATAAATATATATATAAAAAAAGAAACTCATACATAGAACAAAGCATACTTTCCAATAAAAAACCAAAAAGATTCAAAATTACAAAGACAATTTCCATACATTAAACTACAAATTTTTTTTACCGCTGTTAAAACTTAAGTAAAGCATTGCTATCTATCAGAGAAAAATGGGGCTATTGGAAAAAATTAAATTTTAAAAGGCTTAGAACTAGTATTAAAACTAAATAATCAGTGGGAAAACATACATAAAACTAAATAATCAGTGGGAAAACATACATAAAACAAAATAATCATAAAATAAAAAAATACATATTCAAAAATAATTAAATTTAAACTTAAAAACAACAATTTTTTAAAACTAACTTATAAATATTTCACCTCCAATAAAACTTAATAAAGCATTGTTATCTATCAGAAAAAACGATACAATAGAAAAAAAAATAATAATAATTTTAATTTTAAATGTAATTATTTTAATTTTTAATTTAAATTCTGGAAATAGCAATTAAAGTTAAAAATTAAAATAAAATAAAGCGAAGAAACTTGCATAAAAATTATTTCTTTTTACAGAGAAAGAAAAACTAAAAATTATGATTGTATTTTTATTTTCTATTAATATAACTATTTGGAAAATTAGCATTCACAGATATTTTTTAAACTTATCTGTGTTATAGTAAATCTCCTATGTTTTTGACACCACTCTAATGTTCCTTAAAATTTGATTATATGTTAAATTTCTGAAAATATTAATATGTAATAATTTCTTAGAGAGGGGACTTTAGGAATATATTTTGAATGAGAATACACACACTCTCTTTCGCTCTCTCACACACATAGTGTATATATATATATATATATATATATATATATATATATATATATATATGTAAGTCCGAATTCTTTTACTAAGATCTCTCCGGATAACCCGGATCGGGCTGCCAAGGAATATATATATTTCGAAATTCAGAAGCAATCCACAAATTTTCATAAAAATATTTATTTGCTTCATCTTGAATTTTTTTCTTCTAGTAAATATCAACATATAAAAGAAAAGTGTATGGGGGGAGTACTTTATATATATTCTGTGTGCAAAAAGTCAACAAAACCTTAGTCACACCTCTTATCACCATTGACAAATGCATACAAAGCTACATTATCTAAATGGAAATTGCAATTAAATTATTTTAAGTGAACTCTTCTATTGTTTCCAGAGTAGATTGTGTCTGCATTCGGGGGAAGAGGATGAATTGTTATATTCTTTGTTTTAGTTAAAATTCATATTTAATATGGAAGGTCACAAAATTTCTCTTTGCTAATGAATAAATTATGATCTTTATTTGGGAGTCAACTCTGATAGGGTAATTAGAGAAAAAATTATTCCAAAAATCAGCATAAATTGAAATTTCTAAAACGTTGTGTGTGTATTTAAAGAAAGAATTTCTAAAAATGATCTAATTAATTGGATTTTTCTGCTTCCAAAATAATGAGTGAAAAAACGATATATTCTAGAATTGTTTACCTATCACTCACTCGTATTTTCCTCAAGTGATAAAAGCACATAAAACTAATAGTTGTAATTTTCTGAGCAAAATGATTACATACCGAGATATTTATTAAAATTCCTCTTTAATGTGTAATTATTTATTCCAAAAATATCATAGATTTGTCGACACCTGAAGAAAAATTAAATAATAATAATAATTAAAGAGCAATTTCTTAATTTTTTTTATCAACGCCTCCTTACAGTCTAAACCAATAATAACCTACAACCATTTTGTAGGTCACATCGCTATTTCTTAAAAAATTGCTATTACCTAAAAAATTTTTTAAAATGAAGTTGAAGGTATTAGCTCTTTAGAATCAGACAAATTACTGAAAATTAAATATAAATAATACTATTGTAGAATATATACAATTAGATAAAAAATTAACCTTTTTTTTCGCTTTATTTAATTATAACAGTAACTTAATACCATTAAAATATCAAGATGCGAAGAAAACAATCAGAAAGCGGTATGGTTATTTTATTATATATTTTTGTCGTTATGTATTTCTTTCTAGATCCCTATCCAATCTCAGATTCGAAATTCATTTCTGTAATTCAAAACATCATTGAAAACTAAGTAATTCGATACATTCAATTCATTTTTTAATTATTTCTTCCACATCAAACAGAATCCCACTTCTCGTCTTGCCGAGACGTCGTTACCTGATACCAAACGAGACAGAGAAAAAGCGTAGGCGTCTCCGAAATATTTTCTCATTTCAAACATGCAGGAAAGCTACACAATACGAACCCTAGTTTCCATTAGAATATCTGGCTCTGAGATCCGCCATTCCAACATATTCTCGCTGGTTCTAAACAAATAGAAGCCAAGACGACAGAAAATTTCATTCTCACCAGATTGAAGACCCCCCATGCAGCAATCCGAGAAGGATGACAATAACATATACTACCGACGAAAGAAAAACATATTTATCCATTTTTGTGAAGCATTCCGGAACGAAATATATTACAATTCCGGAACGCCTAGGGGTAGGAGAATAGAAAGCTAAGTTAAAATCAATAAGGATATTCTCGTTCCTTTTTCCGGGAAATGTTAGATTTTATACCAAGTTATACATCTTCGTATTTATTTTACTTGCCCAGAAATTTTCTATCAAGAGAGAGAAAAATGCCAGCGCTTTTGAATTTTTTTTCATCTTCTACTTCTTCCTTTCTTCTTCTTCTTTTTTTTTTGTTCTTTTGAATAGTGGAAAATTTTGTGTTGGTGTGGGGACATTTCTTGTCCATTTTTCATTAAATACAAGATTTACTCTGGAATTTTATTTGTTAAGTGATGGTTATTTTTTTTTCAAAAATTACATTTCTGTTTTATTGCGAGTTAAAAATCCATAAGATAAACACTATAAAGATTTTTCTTCTTACTATACCCTCCGGAAAAAATATTCGATTTTATAGCAAAGTATAAATTTCTGTCCTTGAGTTATTTTTTCTTAGTAAAAATTTTATATCAAGAGAGGAAATCAAACACAACAGAGCGATTGAAATTTTATATTGGCGTAAATGTTCTAAATAGTCACTTCTATGTGAAATATGTCTTTCACAAATTCTTTTTATTTAGAAGTAATACGTTTCAACTTTTTAATTTATTTATATCTTACATTGAATTAATGATCAATAGTACATCTTTGATCTTTATTTTTCTCGACGAAAATTGGATTACATTTAAAATACAAGTACTATGTTATTTTATTATTTAACTTTATCACTTTGGTATTTATTTTTGTTGCCAAAAACACTCTATGAAAAGAAAAATATATCATCTCAGCTCTTTTGAAAGATCGAAATTTTGTGTTAACAAAGATGTATAAATTTAATTGTAAAGAAATAAAATGTTTCATAAATTTTTCTTCCAGTTGTATTAAACTTTGATCTTTTAATTAATTTCTATTGTAAGTTGAATCAGTCATCAACATGGATAGTCAATAATTTTTTTTCTTTCTTTTTCTCTAGAAATATAGGATTACATTCAATGTACATAAACACAACATTTATTTTTCTATCTGGAAAAAAATGTCGGTTACAAAAACAATTCCCCACCTTTTTTGAAGGACTGAAATTTTGCGCTTACGTAGATGAACATTTTTTATTATCATATCAAATAAGATATTTCGCAATTTTTAAATTTATTAAAAATAAATTCTAATATTTTACAACAATTCTATTGTATGTTGAATTGATGATTAGCATAGATTACTAATAAATATTTATTCGTTCTTTTTTTATTCTATAAATGTTGGATTATGCACCATTTACAGATATTTTTGCATTTATTTTTTTTCTACACAAATTTCAATCAGAAAAGAGAAAGATGTCAACTCTTCTGAGAATTTAATGTGATTTCTTTTTTTTTTAAACAAATGAAATTTTGATCAGACATAGACGCAAGATATTTTATTACCTATTTTACAAAAAGCAAAATTTATTCAAGCTTTTTGTTTCGCAACGCTTTGTTTCTTAAACCTTATATGTTACATTCTAATTCTTAAGATATACATATGATGATTTTTTTGATACAGACACTAATTTTTAAATAAAAAAACACAGATACCATTTTGTTAATGAAATATGTATGTTTTTGTAAATCTTACATTGTAACTCAAACAGGTTTTGAAGCTGACTTCTAAAAGCCTCGAGTGTAAAATAAACATTCTTCTTTGAAAACATTCTTCTTATTTAAGACCATTCTTCGTCTTCAAGTCAATTCTAAAATGTAATATAAACGTGCCAATGAAATTATAAAAAGTGAATAATACTTTATTTCTTATGATGCTTTTGATTACATTTGAAGGATTTTATATATATAATAGAATATAATTCTCGAAACCAGTTTAATTTCAAATTTATTAATTTATTTATTTGTTTTGAAAGGAAACATTAGGACTGTTTTGATACATCGCTTTAATAGAGATAGAAAAAATTTCTTTTTTTAAATGAATAATATTTAAAACATTTTTTCGCCTTTAAATATAATTACGAATTTTACTAACAAAATTTAGTTATTACAATACTTCTGAAAAAAAAATCCCTCTTTATATTTCTTTTTTGGTAGCTTTAACCTAATGATTTTTACATATAGACTAAATATTATTTTGAATTGAACAGCGCATGCAGATTCTTATAGTTTGAAATTAGTTTTGTTTAATTAAACTTAGTTGTTGGAGTCAAGATAATTCTTAAATCTCAAATTAGCTTTACATTGCTATCTCAAGATTATTACTGAATTGTTAAGAAGATATAAATTATACATATGAGTAAATAAAGTTATTTCGCACTCTGCTCAGTTTTAAATTATATTGTGGAATTTAATGTATAGTTAAGAAGTCGTTTCTGATCATAAGAGAGAGATACCTAAGCTTTTATATCAAAAGAAGGAAGCAAGAATTCTAAAAACAGAAAAAAATATCACGTTGTATATATTTTTTTACTAAACATCTTTCTCTCTCGAAATATTCAAAAGCAATAAAAAAGGTTAGGTGGAGATAAAGCCTCCAATTTTTAAATTAAACGAAAAAGCCGAATTTCTTCCTAACAGCATCAGAATAAAAATTGATTTCATGTCATTATTTTAGCACAAACATCAAAACAAATGTATCTAAGTCATTGAATTTATTACAGAATTTTCATGTCACTGTCCAAAAACTTAATTTTTTAAATCAATTTTTGAATTTATTAATTAAATTTTCAATATAATTTACGCAAGCTTATTTGAACAAGAAATTAATAAGTATTCTGCTTCACCTCTGTTTTTATTTTTCTTAGACCCATTTGGCGCATGCGTACTTGCCACGAAAGGTTATCATTGAGCGATTTTCATGCAGCGGAAACTAATAATTTATCTTCTTACTAGAATACATTATCGTTTATTAACTTAGAGACTACTTCTGATGCGACATATGTTTAGACTACAACATCCTTTTAATGTTCCAGGTTCTACATCAACATAAATTTTCACGTTCGGCATAATTCTCGAATAAAAATAATGTTACTCATATTGCTTTATTTTTCCAGCTTGTGTTACATCTGTTTTCTATCATTTGCACTTGTTGAATTGCTGTCTTTTAAATGTACCATTCAAAACAGAGAATTTGGAGCCGAACAAATTTACATAAGAAAAAAATTGAATCTATTACCAACAAATAAGATCAAAATGGATAAAATTTGTACGTAACAGAAATATAATATTTAAACGCAACATTTCTAAGCATAACTATATTTCTTTATAATGATGCCGCTTGACAAAGAATGATGATTTTACAAATCTTGCGCTAAATATCACATTCTGTTAAATATGAGAAATATAATAATATGCATGTCTTAAATCCTATGAAAAATCAAAAGAAGTAGTGAAATGTATTCAGAAAATCTTATATATATATATATATATATATATATATATATATATATATATATATAACTCTTTTTACAT
>BMAW01009785.1:125135-136130 GCA_019974015.1 Nephila pilipes | reverse complement strand
ATATATATATATATATATATATATATATATATATATATATATATGAAAAGATACCTTTACAGAGATATCAGACGGCTAAGGAAAGTTTAAGCAATGATCTCTTTACCTTGGTGATAATTTGGGTGGCGACATATCGAAAATTCCAGAAACTGCTGGAATTAAAGAAAATGCTTATTGGGATAAGAGTTTTGGAATTTTCCTGTATTTTCTGGATCAGGTATAAATACCCCGAGAGCCTGAATCAATGTCTGTCGAGATTGGAGATCGATCGAAAAATCGATTGTGAAGCCGTTGGTACTTGGAAGCAGATTTGCCGAGGAAATGCCGGTAGTGTGCATGGTGAATTTGTGGAGAAACAGCGTAACTATATTTGCCGGTAGACGAAGTAGTCGGTCTTGGAAGTGCTGAGTATTACTGCGGAGGTTTATCCCTAGTAAGAATTCATAAGCTGGTGTGCTGAACGTTGCTGATTCAACTGTCATTGTGAGTAAAAATGCTGTTTTGGCCCAGTATTTGTGTCACTAGTCTGTACAAGTCCTGTGTTTTCTGTTTGTGTTGTTATTGTCCAAGCTTGGCTACATTTGTGTTATCCTGAAGATTTGTAAATAAAGCGTCATTTGTCATTATCCTCCGAGTTGAACTTGATTTCATTCCCACGCACTAAGGAAATGTTTTGTAATATTTTTGTCAGAAGTGATATTTCGGAGTAATTGCTAGTAACTCGTCTACAAGATAAAGTCATAGAAGACCAATAAAAGCCCTGATGGACATGATGAAAGATTTGAAGTCGGATATAAAATGGTCAAGAACAAATGAAAGATTTGAAATCAGGCATGACAGTAGGGCAAGAAGAAATGAAAAGTCATATAATCCAATGTGTTAAAGGAATGAGTAAAGAAGTATAGTACAAAGTTCATTGGAAGATGTTGTGAAGGGAGTAGAAGACAAGATTCAGAAGATAGAAGGAGTGAAGTTCCTTTTAATTGATGACAACGCAGAACTCATCTGGTCGACGAATTTCTGGAAAGTGAGGATATTCGGAAGATGCATTTTCCAGCCAGATCTTCAGACTTCAACCCTATAGAGCATGCCTGGGATGCTCTGGGGAGGTTATTGCAATTCGCAAACCTCCTCCGAGAACCATCCAAGACCTGAAAACAGTTTTGTTGAACGAATGGAACTATTTGCTACAGGAACTCATGAACTCTCTTATTTCCAGCTTAAAATTACGGTGCGAAGCCTGTATGCCTGTAAGAGGAGACCAAACCCCCTATTAACCCATTTTTATGTTCTATTATACAACTGCTGTTTTATACCTTGCGACTCCAATGAGAGTTACGCACAACCATGCGTGTGTATTACAATTGTAAAATGTTTATTTTTTTGTATTATATCAACCCTATGTACAAACCAAATTTTATTAAAATCTGTCCAGTTTCTAGAGATAATCGACCAAATCAGAATATTTTCTTAATTTTGAACACCAGTGTAGTTCTGTTTCATAATTTGGGTTATATATTACTAAACAGGTTTCTGAGAGAGCAATATTTAAGTTTATTAAAAGAATTTTTCTTCTCTTCCTCATTAAATCTAAATTTACAGTCTTTCTTCACAAGATCACTAAGGGGTTTAACAATAATAGGATAGTTATTGTTAAGTTATATTTAAACAATAATAGGATAGTTATTGTTAAGTTATATTTAACAATAATAGGATTAAATTTTCTAAAATATCTTTGCGTAGTATCTAAGCTTAAACATCTTTGGATTTGTTTCAAGTTAGTAGGTTCAGGAAAATTTAGAGCAGCTTCGGTTTTTAAAGCGGACGGATAAATACAAACTTTTTCGAACACATGTTCCAGAAATTTAATCCTTCCCTTCAAAAACTGAGATTTCTTAAAATTGGTTTCTAAACCATATTCACACGCAAGATTAAGACTAGCTTTAATCTTTCAATTCCTTCTTTTTTATTTGCAGGTAATATTATTACATCCTCCATATAGGGTAAAACAATGCCATCATTGATTAAAGGTCGAAAAAAGGTATTTATGAATCTTTGAAAAACTAATGGAAAGTTACATAGTCAATTCGCGATTTTTGTAATCGTTTTAAGATATCTTCAATCAATAGTAAAGGAAATATGTCTTTAACTACAATTTTATTTATCTTTCCATAATCTATACATATTAGTGGAACATTATCTTTTTTTCCTAACAACAACAACTGGCACTGGTATACTCAGAAGAACAAGATTCTATAATACCCTGTTTTAACCATTCAGTTTTGCATCAACAATCTTATTTTCCGAAAAAGGTCAGCGTCGCGGTCGTTGATATATTGGTTCGTTAGTTTTAGTTAAAATATTTAATTCTATGTTTGTTGATTTAATCTTCTTCGGTTGATAATTTAAAATAGATTGACGTACTTCATCTTTAATAGATATTGAAATATTATACCGTACATTTTCTTCAATTTCATTGAAATTAATGTTTACTGGTAAAACTGATAAAATATTGTTTTCTTCACACGGCGACTTATTTTTTTTAATTGTAAATCCACTTTCATTTATTATAACTTCACCTTGCAAAATTACATCAAGTCCTATAATACCATTATGTTATACCATTATGCGGTATAACATTGTTTTCAACAACACATATATCAGTAGTGCACTTAAAGATATCAATTTGTATCTCTTTTCAATTTGTAACTTTTCAAATATTTTTAGAAATTAACGTAGTTTGACTTCCAGTATTTGTCAATGAGTTAATATTTAAATTACCAAAATGAAAAATTTTGAACAGATTTCACATAAGTCTTTGCAACCGTACACAACTAATTTATTCTAATTTTTGTCATTGATACATCTTATAATATATTGCATTAATGCGACATCTTCAATTCTCCCTCAATTACCCAACTCTTTCATACAAAATAATATTCCTGTTTCGACTCAGATTCTTTCATTTCCAAATATTTCATGCTATTGGGCTGAATAAGTAGGGAATTTGAATTCATTTATTAACACTTCTTTCAGTTTCTCCCATGACGTAATATTCGATTAACTTTTTACAAATAATAAGGCATCACCACCAAGCGATCACTAAGTGAAAATGAATTTTTGAAGGTCAGATAAATTAAACATTAAGCAGCACATTCACATTGCTCGCACCAAACAGATATATTTCTCATACAATTCACCATAAAAAGAAGAAATGACTCTCTCTATATCAGAGAAGCTTACAGGGATGTTTTGATTTCGAGTCGCAACATAACGCCGCTCCTCTGAATGATTTTCTGATTCATTAACGTTCTGGCTCTGCACTGATAATTGTTGCTTTGTCTCTCCTCCCGTTTCGCTTTCCGATACAGATAAATTCGAATTTTGAATATATTGATAGACTGAGTTAATATCATTTAACAATTGTATTATTTTTTCGATTATTTCAGTTTCTGTTCTTTGGAATGAAATATTCAGAATATCACAAATGATAATCATGTAATGAAAAAGTGTATCATTAACAGTTTTTAATTTAGATTTAAAATTAGAGTCATTTACTGTGAATTCGAAACCATTGAAGTTTCGGATTATTTCCTTATTTTTAACAGCGCCTTAAGTATCAAAAATAAACTTATGTAAAGTTTTAAGTCTTTCTTTCTTCAGTGCACATTGCTTATCACATTAATTCCGTCAATCTTCATCTTTAAATTAGAAAATAAGAATAAATCTGACTCACTTGAAATTCTTGAATTAAATTTCTTTAGGGCACACATTAATCCAATAATCGAAGCACTTTTAAAAAAAATTCGATCAGATCGCAATTTAATTAGAAATAATTTTTTTTTCACAGTCATTTTTTATACTCATGGATTTTACATTACGCTGCTGAGATGTGGATCTGCCTATGTTACTAATTATTTTAATTAAAGAAATCAAACCTTGAACATTTAACACATTTAATTAAGACGTTTCACATCGACATTTATACACATTTGATAAGACATTTCACGTTAACATTTAAAAACATTTAAGCAAAAGTATACGTTTCCAATATCTGCATCATCAACAAAATCACAGATCGTCTTTATTGTTCTGATGTCCCCGTCATCTCTCTTTCGAGAACGTGTTCCCTTCACTACATAGGCAGCGCCCTATATAGTCGAGAGTTCATTCGAAATTCGGAATATACCCCAATAAATATATATATATATGTGTGTGTGTGTGTGTGTTTTATTGTATAAAAGTAAAATGAATTTATTAAAAATGCCAAACATACATTATATAATTAATACTTGGAAAAAACCAACTTTGGTTTTTATCACTGACGTGAAGTTTCCTTAAAATGATATTATAATTTCTATTAAATATAAATTAAAAATTTAAATTTGTGACAGCAGAAAATTTTTTTTCCTCAAAAAAAAAAAAATTCAAGACATAGAAATAAATCGTTTGGATTATTATTGTTAGAATGCCAGGTCTAAAAATTTAAAGCTGTTACTGCATATGTTTATCATATCGTTTGACAAATATCTGCCATATCGTTTTCGTGTTTAAAAGTAGAATAAATTTATTAAAAATGTGTAATAGAAATCATATCATAAAATTCAATTAAAGGTTAAAGTTCGGACATAACACATCGATCAATAACTCCCGAATCTAAAATTGAAAACAACATTTTTTTTGCAAAATTTTTTTTTATTCATCAACATAACACCTTTTGTTAATCACCTTTTAGGGTGATACAATCGTTCCAACGCTTTTCCAACTCTCCCCCCCCCAATTTTTCTTTTCTTTTTTTTTTTCTTTTTTCGCAAGAAATATTTTTTGTTGCGAGTAAATAGCGATAAACAGCTTTCTGAATTATCGACTCGTTGCTGTTTTTGTTCCATCGAAAGCAATCGCGGCACCCACTTGGAAAAAACCTTTGTCACTTCACTTCAAAAAACCTTTTTCCTGGTCCGATCGACTTAAAATTTTGACACGTTTCAAGCAAAGGTTAGTACTCTAGAAATACTTGGTTACTGGTTTACTACGAGCGCCATCTCTGGGTTAGTCTTTGGAGTTATTGATCGATGTGTTAGATCCAATAATTAAAATAATATTGAGAATGGTAAAGTAATATTATTTACGAGTATGCTATATAATTGATTATTTCGCTTTAACAACTGACAGCTTTAAACTGATTTACGAACCAGATTTTGAGTAACAATTTTTTAATTTTCTGATTTCAAGATTGCTTAATATGGAGATAATGATAGTATATTAGCAAGTGGTTTTCACATAAAACATCGATCCTTGATGTTTGAAGTAATTATTTAATAAATAAATTAATTAATCTGTACATTCCTTTAAATGTTAAGTAAAACTAAAAATTGATAAACGAAAGGAAAATATTTTAATACAATTTACAATTTGTTCAAAATCTCCTATATAATTTATTAAAATCACGGGAAACAATTAGTAATGAAGAATCAAAATTCTAAGTTTTGGAATTCAAAAATGCTATTTTGAATAAATTGTAGAATATTTTTCTAACAAAATGCTTTATTTACATTTATTGTAAAATTACGTTTATTTTAATATTTCTCTCCATTCATATAAAAAATATCAAAAAATATTTCACAATTTTTGGTTCAATTCAGTTTTTGACATAACATGTTTCATTCTGCTGGCAACTTGGCATTTGAATTTTTTTAAAAAAAATGTTCTGCTTATAACATACTTACAGAATTTCTACGACGCATCAATTCAATTTCTAAGTCTGCCATAGAATTCTACAATGAAATCAATTTATTTTTATGAACATTTGTGAGTAAACATTTTCTGCTGAATTCTCAAAATATTGAATCATATTTATATATTAATACAAAATTGAGGAACATAAATTATGTTTAAGGGTAAATGAAATTATAAATTGTATTTTGGTAACAAAATTCAGTTATACTTTTATTCTCATATTTTTTTTTTCATTCTGCTGACACTGAGAACATGTTTAGAATTGTAGAATAGCTAGATTCCCCCCCTCTCTAATATGGTGTATTGAATATTAAAAATGATGTTTTCAAGTAAACTGAATTACAATAACTGAATATAGATAATAAACTACCTCAAAAGTTGTTATTCACATCTTAACTAATTAGGCTTAAATTCAAAATACCAATATAAAAACAAATTTAATATTACTCAACTAAAAAAATTGTTTTATCTATATGAGTAAATAATTATAAACATAAATAAATGACATATATTTCTTAAAAATATAATATCTTAGTAGTTAACATAAAGTAAGACAATTTTTCTGGAATTTTTTAATAATTTAAATCAACGAGAAATTAGGGAAAATGAAAATAAATACAAATGAAAGGGGGGGGGGAAGGAAGTTTCATTTACATGCAAAATTATCTTAATTTGTGAGTGAATTTCTTTACCTGAAGAGATAAAAAGAAATAATTATTTAAAATCAAAATAATATCAAAATATTTATGTAAAATGTGTGTTGTCTTAAATATTCTTAATTATTTAAGACACTTAACAAGTATGTATTTTAAACAGTATGGGGAAAATAATTTATAAGAGTTGTCACTGAGTAATTTTGGAAATAAAAAGAATTAAATTGTATCATTCATCTGTAGAACTTGAAAAAAGATGTTTGAAAATTAAAAAAAAAGGACAGATTTTGCCCAGAGAAGTAACTTTTTGTTTAGCTTCTTTGTCTTAGTATTTTTCTTGTTTGTTAATATATTACTCATCTCTGGTTTTCTTTTGTTTGTTTGCAACTTTCTTTGAAAATAAGTCTTGTTTCTTGAAAATAAGTCTTTTATCCAAGTTTTTTATTCTTGCAGTATTTCACAATAAAAACAGATGAAAAGTTTTATTCATTAAAATAATATTTTTGATTTTGTGCGACAAAATAAATCGATTCATTCAACAATATTGAATATTTCTATAGAATTCTTAATTAATATTTCCTCAAAAAATTTTAAATTATTTAATTAATTTTGCATTAACGAAAATAACTGTTATTCTCTCAGATGTAAGATGCTATTCTCCATATAAATATATTTTCCCTTGTATAATTTTTTTGGATGGATAGGGGGAAAAACTATTTTCAGTGACATTTAGTGAACAATCGTAAATTCACATTTTAACGATATAATGAGATACATAAATACAAAATAAGAGTATTTCTTCTTTTAAAACTTCTAATAAACTTAACCAGGTTAATATATTTTATGTTAAACCAAGTCCTTACTTTTTAAGTTGAATCAAATCCACAATATTACGCTGAATATTTCTATTAATTACAGAAATAAGAAAGTATATATATATATAATTAAAAGTTAAAGACAACTTTAAAGATTAATGACTCGGAAAAAAAAGGTGAATTTCAAATTTATGGTTGTTTATTCATTTCTGCTAAGAGAGAGAGGCAACAAGTAATCATGAGGCAGGATACTTAGCTCCGCCGTCTAGATTACAACAGAAAAAAGTAGAAGAGAGAGAATTTTACTTTACAATTGACTTTATAGCAAGGAGTTTTATCGATTACGAGGGTAATTCACATGGTATATGATGAAGGAATTCTGGGTAGTTTCCTTTACATTACAATTGACTTTATAGCAAGATTATCTCTGACTGAATTATGACTATTGTAAAGTTGATTCAATAGATTTTATGAACATGTGATCTAATAAATAAAAGGATAATTTGGAATTGGATTGGAAAATATTAATGAACTCTTTATTTTTGCGTTAGAGAATGGGACAATCAGAAAATTAAATTAGTTTTATATGAGATCATATATGTCTTTGAATGATAAGTCATATAATAGTTTTGTTATAGATTCACTTTTTGAACCCGGCAAATATGTTTCAGATTTTACGTTAAATGTGAATGGATTCCATTTCTATTCTTTGTTGTTGTTGAAGTGAGAAAGAAAACATTTTCTTAAGACTAGTCTCTAGGCTTAGAAACTTTCAGTGTCAGCTGTTGAAATTTTATCTAGTATACTCATTCAGCAATTCAGTAAGACTTATAAAAGCCTTGTAATTACCAGCTTCCTTCCAGTGTGTTTTGGAGAGAGAAGGTATCGCCTTCGTCATTTGACCGAAGTTCATAATTACTCAGTCCGTCCCCATAAGCCCTTATGTTACTTCTAAGTACGAGTTTATTACGCAATCAATCAATCAATACCCCAGACGAGATCACAAATTGAGTTTTTTCGTTCCAGGCAACATCCTTCCCTTACACTTTGAAACAGTGTTATTGCTTCCTTGTATAGTTAAATTTAAATTATCCAAAAAATCAAAAATATTCCGAAGATACTACTCCGCTTCACTTTGAAAGTCATGTCATGAAGCGAATGTGATGCGACCCGGTATATATATATATATATACACTCAAGAGCCAAAACATTATGACCACCTGTCAATAACGAGTTAGCCCACCTTTGGCGCGCAACACAGCTTCAACCCGCCTTGGTATGGATGCCACAAATCCTTGGTAGATGACCATAGATAGATTGTACCAGATGTTAAGGTACAATCTGTCACTCAAATCCGAGATATTGTGAATTGGTGGTCCCATGACATCCCAAATGTGTTGTATCGGATTGAGATCCAGGGAGTTAGGCGGCCAGGACATTAAGTGGAATTCAGCATCCTGTTCCTGGAACCACTCCAACACAATTTAGTCTTGTGACACGGGGCGTTGTCCTGTTGGAACATTCCATTTCCAGCTGGAAAAACAGAGGCCATGTAAGGGTGCAACTGGTCCGCAATGATGTTCAGATACCCTGTAGCATTTATGGTCTGCTCTACCACAACCACGGGTCCCAGAGATGCTCAAGAGAACGTCCCCCAAAGCATAATACCGCCACCACCGGCCTGTGTATGACCTATTGTACATTGAGGGAGCAACTGTTCGCCTGGAAGACGGCGTATCCTGACCCGGCCATCGGCGTGATGAATGACAAACTGTGATTAATCTGACCAGGCAACTCTCTCCCAGTGATCCATGGACCAGTCGCGATGTTTCCGGGCCCAGCGCACGCGCAGTTGATGATGACACTTGGTCAGCAAAGGCACACGAGTGGGACTTTTGCTGCGCAACTCCATATCCAACAGTGTCCGCTGAACAGTGTGCTCCGATACTATTCTACTTAGCCCTGCATTGTATTGGGCTGTAAGATGAGCCACTGTCTGGTTCCGGTTTTGCTTCACCATGCGAGACAGTCTGTCAACGACCTTTTTCTTTGATAGCGTGTGGACGTCCAACACCATGTCGTCTACTGTTGGTTTCACCGTAATTCATCCACTTAATGTAGGGGTGGTCATAATGTTTTGGCTCTTGAGTGTATATATATTGTTATTTGGTGATGGAACAATAATCAAATAAGAAAAACAAGGAAGAGAGGGAGAGCGACGCCTTTCCTACTTCAATTATTTACACTCTCTACTTGCCAAATATACATAAACAAATATTTAAATTTATTTACAAAATATATTAAGATCTTCAAATAACCCATACTTTAACTAACCCTCTTTAGCAGTCAGAACAAATTACATCAAAACAAGTAAAATCCACTTTACGCGGTCAAGAACTAAATGTACTCTGAAATATTACCCATGAACCCGTGCGCTCTCACTTAAACGAGACAAGGCACCTCCTGGCGGTATCCAAATAAATTATTTCCAACACTTGGTATCTTGTTACATCTTGGTACTCACCATTTGGGAAAGCTGGATTAAAATAAAATTTTTCCATGCATACTTATGTTTTTATTTTAAAAAATTTATTAAACGACTAAAAGAATTTTTATTAGATTGAGCAACTCTATTATGTTCCTTTATTCTTCAATAAAATGGATGATTAGGGCTTTGAATTCAATTCCTTGTTAGAATAAATCTCAAGTGATTCTTTTTTACTTTTAAATTCCATAGTTATACAAAAATGGAATTTGGGAGACATATCGGTTTAGAAAAAAAATTAATGAATAGTATACAATATTTTATTTTATGAATTTTAGACTAAATTACTGGTTATAAATTATAATTTTCAAAAATGTGATTAAAATACCGAGGGACTGTAAAGAATGGTAATGAATCAGCTGTATATATAAGTTACAAGATGAAATTGTTTTATTAGAAACAATTATTAATATTTGTAATATTTAACGTCTGGTTTCGGGTCCTTGCCAATTTCAAAAGGATAATTAAATAATTAAAAGAGAAGTCTGTCCTTGACCACGTTATGATTAAAACGTCTGACTTCAGTGCAGACGATTTTTTTAATTGAATCCAAATGACAGACCCATACTTTTGCTTTGTAAAGCAGAAACACATAATAAACACCACAGGGGTTAAATTACTATATTACAATTTTTGCATGCATGTGTCTGCAATTAGAAACTGAAATATATGCATTGTTTTCAAATGTTTTTATGGAAAATTTGGTTAATATTAGAACTAATATAATTGCAATTGAGTAACACAATTACAATTACATTCTACAATGGGGGTAAGAGTTTTTAAAATCTCCGAAAATTATTTAAAAATCATTAGAATAACAATATTATGGCTATACAACGTTAAAATAATTCTTTGAAACTATTTAAACATCAGATTCAGAATAATTATAATAATTACAATAAAATTAAATGTTCTAAAATTATGAAAAATATATAGTTAAAAAAATACAGTTCTCTCATGAAATTTCATAATTTAGTTTCGGTTAAGAGATAGTATTTCTAAGATTATAGTACTTACAGCATTTTTGCATATATAAGTATTTAAGACACAAATTTTTATTTGTTTTATTACTGAGATGCTATAATTTAATTTTAGGTTTTATTTTTAATTTAATTTTAGTAATGAGATAAAATTAATCGTATTCGTTCTTTCAGAAGTTTTATATTATATATATTTTCTTTCAGAAGTTTTATATTTTATTTGGACCTTGATAGATTTAACGTGTATCACCCCGGCTATACGGTGG
>BMAW01009785.1:114423-124998 GCA_019974015.1 Nephila pilipes | reverse complement strand
GGTCTTATTTAAACATAAATGTAGCACTCGTTATTTTTTCAAAATAAAATTTCGGCAGTTTTATTATAGTTACCGCTTGAGAATGCCATATTTTTATTTTATCTATTGAAAATAATCTATTGAAGAGTGCAAATTTTTAAAAGAAACAAGTAGATGTGAGTAGTCTATTTTACAGAAAGAGTGGCAGATATATAATTAATTACTTATTATTTAATTGATATATTTTTTAGTTATTTTACTTAGATGTACATTAATACATAATTCCAAAAAATTAATTGTTTTTCAAAATGAAAAATTAAGCACATTTTGTATAATTTTGATTTCTTGAAGGAGGATTTTGCAAGGGTAGAAGAAGCTAAGAAATCACAAACAAAATATTTTATTTATAAATTTTTATAAAGTATTTTATAGTTTGGTCATAGGTAAGATTTTATTATTTTTTTTTCTGGGAGTTAAAAAAAAAGTTTTAAAAGGTGAGAAGGAATATAATTTTATTTTAATTATATGTTATGTTTGCAATTAAAAACAAATATGTTAGCGCCATTTATATTTTTGTACTCGAAATTAAAACATAAAAAAAATTCAATGCATAGAATTTTACTATAATGAATATTTATGTAATGAATATTTTACTATGAATTTTAGCTTCATTCTTATGTTGTAAAATAAATATTTATAACAAATAATAGATTACTGTCTGAAAATAAAAATGTTTTTGTAAAATATATCCTGCGCTTACAAATCCAATTCCTCAAAAGAAAAAATCAAAACCTCAATTTAGTTCGAACAATTCATTAACGAACTTTTTTTCGTTTAATATTGGTGCTAATTATATTTTTACATCTTTAAAGTTCGAATAAGCATATAAAGTGTCTTTTAAAATTTATATCAATCAATGTCAATTAATAAATTTGTTAATTTTGAATTCCTGAAAGAAGTGTTTTACCATTTATAAGGACAATAAAGTTTTCAAATCAAATCGTAGGACTTTGGGAAAAACAATTTAAATGAAAGATAAAATAAAAGAAGACCTTTATTAAAAGAATTTTTTTTTAATATTTCTATTCGATTCATTTCTCTCATAAATTGCTTTCAATTTTTCAGAAAATAATCTTTCATCTCTAATTATAATCTTTTAAATTTTCCTACCTTAAGTTCTTTTGAATCTTTCAAGAATCTTTACCTGAAGTTTTCGATTATAACTCTTAAACAATGCTTTGTAGAATAATGTCGGTGTATTTTTTCATTGGAGAACATTCTTGGTGTCTTATAACGTTTGCAAAATATCTTAAATCAATATGAATTTTTATAACATTCATATGAGTTGCTTTATTATTGAAAAATGTTCAAAGATAGCGAAGAACAAAAATGGTGAAAAAGGTTTGACTAAAAAAAAAAAAAAAACTGTACCAGATTTCACATAGGAAACCCGGGCTGGCAGTACGACTTAAACTTTGTTTAAATATCTTTCAGAACTATTTGACTTGTTAATTATTAATAATATAATCATTGTATCATATTTCCAGTTAAACGTCACCATCGAGAGAGGCTTGAAACATATATATTCCTTGTTTTTTTGTGTACAGTATACACATTCTCCATAATTTCGTAAATATAATTAAAAAAATTTAATTAAGAAAGTCGAATTTACTAAAGCAAATTTTTTTAAAAAAATTAGATCATGAAATTATCCCCCGTATGTTCTCGTCTCATAAATCTATCAAACACTTCACCTTAAATCCTTCATCTACAAATAACATTTTAAATGCTATCTAACCCAAAATATTCCTTGACCATAGTCGAAAATCTTAAAATGACATCAAACTTTTTTTTCTTTACTGAAGCAAAACAAAAACAAAACTTTTTTTCATCCAAATCATTCAACCCATTAATTCTCTTTCAAACTTTCCACCACTAAATCTCCCATCTCCAATAAAGTTTTTAACGTTACCCATACCCAAGAAGGAGCGGAACGTTAATATCTATTCATCCCTAACTGTTATTACCCAACTTCTTTCATTACGGCGCGCTGTTTAAGAAGACACATCGGGATAAATTACAAGAATGAAGATGACTATGGGCAAACAATGTAGAAAACCAATTGCTTTGGTGGCTTACATGCAGACATTTAGAACACCAATGGGCTTCTCGGTTGATGGCTCATATATCAGATGTTTCTTTTTATCCCAAAGGACAGACATTGACTGATTTGTAGGAGGCGTAATAAGTCTGGGTTTGGGCTCTTTCGCTCCGCGTTGGTCATCTTATTTTTCTGCTTGTCTTGACTGGTCCTTTTTTATTACTGCAGGGTTGGTTTCCTTTTTGTTGCTTCGTGGGAGATTATAGCATGGAGACAGTTAGTTTGCGAATTGTTAGAGTGGAGTTTGACTCAGGGGACTGTACCGGCACAAAGAAACTATATATGGTTGATGATTGGTATTAGGATGGGTCGTTGGACTGTAGACGTTTAAAAAATTGTAGATTTATTTTGGATTGTTTGGGAATATATTTCATTAGCAGGGGGTTTTATTGTACTGTTAGTTTTTTGAAATTCTATCACGTTTAAAAATGTGACAGTTCTTATGAAGATATTTAACAGGTTTTATGAGTAAAAGTATTAATTATTTTACTGATAATTGATATCATCTTATCCACAAATTGGTTTTAACAACGAAATTATAGTTTTAAAATATTTAATACTTCATTTCAGGATGGATTATTAGACTGCAGACGTTTAAAAAATTGTAGATTTACTTTTTACCAGTTAGGAATGTATATGATCAGAACGAAGAATTCGTATTCTATCGCACCGTTCGTTTTTTGAAATTCTATCACGTTTAAAAATGTGACAGTTCTTATGATGATATTTAACAGGTTTTATGAGTAAAAGTATTAATTATTTTAAAGATAATTGATATCATCTTATCCACAAATTGGTTTTAACAACGAAATTATAGTTTTAAAATATTTAATACTTCATTTCAGGATGGATTATTAGCCTGCAGACGTTTAAAAAATTGTAGATTTACTTTTTACCAGTTAGGAATGTATATGATCAGAACGAAGAATTCGTATTCTATCGCACCGTTCGTTTTTTGAAATTCTATTACGTTTAAAAATGTGACAGTTGTTATGATGATATTTATCAGGTCTTGTGAGTAAAAGTATTAAAAATTTCTGATACAAAGTTAATACAAAGTTTTGCAAATAACAGATTTAGCCACCCTAGGTGCATTTTTTATATAATTATTATTAAATCACTCAATTAAATATAAGAAAGTAAACGATGAAATTTGGAGAAATGGACAAAAATAAATTTTTCAATATTAAAATAAAAGAAAACGATAAATTATTAAATTAAATATATTTAAGCTAAATGTAATTAAAATTGAAGCAAACTATAAAAAAAAATTGAAAAGTTATCTCGTACGCCAAAAGGGAGCCAACTAAAACAATAGCCCCTTCGGTGGCTAAATATTTTCCTGGTAATTGATACCTTCTTATCCATAAATTGGTTTTAGCAACGAAATTATATTTTCAAATATTTAACGTTTCAATTCAGGATGGTTTGTTAGACTTCAGACATTTAAAAATTGTAAAATTATTTTTTACCGGTAGGTGATATATATGGTTAAAACAAAGAGTACGTGTTTTATTGTACCGTTCGTGCTTTGGAATTCTGTCACGTTTAAAAATGTGACATTTCAGATAAAGATATTTATAAAGTCGTGTGTGTACAAGTTTTAATTATTTTACTGATAACTGATACCTTCTTATCCTTAAATTGTTTTTAGCTAGGAAATGATATTTTTCAAATATTTATCGTTTGAACTTAAAATAGGTATTTAGACTGTTGACAGTTTAAAAAAATTGTAGGTTTATTTTGTGTTATTTGAAGATATATGTTTGAATAGAGTATGTATTTCAGCAGATCCTTCTTGCTTTGAAGCTACGTAACGTTCGAAAATTTGAGAATCGTTACGAAGATGGTTATCAGGTCATATATGTAACATTATTAACTATTTTACAAATAATTGATACATTTCTATCCTTTAAATTCTTCTTTTTGCAACGAAGAGATATTTAAAAAATAATTGTCGTTGCAATTCAATTTATGAGATATGATTGATATAAAATATATGCAACTAATTAAATGAGAGTTATTATTTGTTAAGATATTTTTCACCTAATGCTTAAAAATATAATCTAAACGCACGAAATAATTGTTTTGTTGGAAAAATATATTCTATATTAAAATCAGATTTTGATTTTATTTTCGTTTAATATTATAATGCAAAGCTAATTTTTACTTGAATAAGTTAAAGTCTATTTTTCCTTGATAAAATAGGTTCTTAATTTGTCTCCTATATTTAAATACAAAATTATTAAAATATTATGGGGATCCCTTCATGAAACCTTTTTCCTGTCTTCGTATTATTAAAAATGACTGAGTTTAAGGAAACATTTTACGAAATTGACTGACCGTATAGTCACCGATTTTTGTGTGTGCCTTTATTGTATTATACTAATTTTTAATACTAGTATTTTTTTAAAAAATTTTGATATTATTTTCCTTTAAGAAATCACACATGGAGTAGCATATGGAATGCTAAAAAAATAAAATCCATTAATGTTTTTTTTAAAAAATATTTCTTTTCACAAATTACTTTTTTAAAAATATTAAAATGTATTAAATGAATTCAAAAAATTAATGATAATACTGCCATTCAATATTTCTTAAAAAATGATACTTAGACTTGGATAATTTTAACAATAAGAGGATAAGGAAAATACTGTGTGAAGTGACCTCCTCTAAGTTGAAAATTATGCATTGATTAAATGCTCATAATTTTTAAGAACATAGCAGGATTAGCTGGTTGAAAATAAATAATTATACAATAGCGCACTTAGACAGATCACAACGAGAAATGCTGTATATTCGTTTCCTCTATAAAACAGTTCATTTTATTATAAGAAGAAATGGAGAAAATTAATTAAAGTCATGTAGGTGTGAACAATTGATAGTCACTTAACTCTATGATGTTGGACTATTCACGATTTTCTTTTTACCATACTCGGAGACCTTTTAGTAATGTGAATTGCATACAATTACAACTTCTTACCAAGCAAAATGAAACTTTCTTAGGTCAGTTAAATGAAGATAAGAAGAATAATGATTGAATCAGAAATAGTGATATTTAAGAGAAATAGAATTGAAAGGAAGGAAACGTAGACAGGGAATAACAGCAAGCTAATAGACATTGAATCATCGTAATAATAGCTCGAATAAAGTTTGTTTTTTGCGACTCTTTGGGTAACAAGAGCTAAAATCGTAATAAACAAGAAGCGTGTAAATCAAATCTAGTGATATGGTAAACATAGACTTTGTATAAAAGCTATTATTGACTAAGTTAAGAGGATTCAACAAAAAAAAGAGCTATCTAGCACGTTCTGTGTTGACAGATAATAAATTAGGTTGTCTTTTTAACGGGTTTTCTTAACTCACATTGTAACTTTGTCTTGGTCAAACCTTTGAAAGCTTTTTTTTTCACATTTAAAAACGCTAAACTGAGCTGAAATTTTCAAAACACGATTGTTTTGGATGACAATACGATAATTTAATTATAACTAATAAGAATAAAATGATTAAAACTAATTAGTTAAAGAACTAAAGTTAACGCCAAGTTCCTCGCTAAGTCGCCAAATGGTAACCAAATCCGTAGCCAAGGAGAAGGGGTCATTGCTTCAATTCTCTTTGGAGAATTATTATTTTGTTACAAAATTAATGAATAATCAATTATTAATTTTAATTTAATTTTTATGAAAAAATAATAAATATATTACGCAAAGTGTGAAGTTTGAAAAAAATCCCTTGTTCAAAAAACTCGTTTTTAATCTGTGCTATTATTCTGAAGTCTCTTCTATTAAATTTTGTTAATCTATTAACTTCAAGACGTCTGTCGAGTCACACACACACACACACATTTATATACTTGTTTTAAAAGGATGAATTCACTTCTTTCTCTTTGATTCTTCAGACTTAACCTGTTCATTTACCCACAACTGCCGGCTCAAATTCCAGGTGGTCAGCGTGCAAGGATTGTAAGAAACCTGAGTGAAAAACGATTAAAAGTTATTGTAATTAATAATAATTATTTTTTTATTTATTTGATATAAAAAGGGAAAAAAATGTTTAATTATTTTTATGATATTAGAAAGGAAAAAAAAAAGGCTCTTAACTGTGAATTATGGCAACCCTCTAGCTGATTCGTTATCCCATGCTTACTAAAAATGAGATAGAGCAATAAGTCACATGTTATGTAACATTATTGGAGTCTAAGTTCTTCTAGTGGCGGAAAATCTATATTAATATTCGGATATTTTTCTATCTGAAAAAAAAATCAGTGTTTTAATTTTGTTCTTTTACATAAGGTTAAACGAACTTAAACAAAAATAATTAAATCTAACCATATGATGTCTAAACTTTTAACATGACCATGATCAATGATTTAAAATGATTTTAAAAGCATCGAGATCATTAAGTAATATTTTAATAAAATATAATTAAAATCTAGAGATGCTTCTTATTGAGAAAAAGGGTAATAATAACATTTGTTTCTAAAAGAGTTTAATTTGTCTGAAAACAAGCATACCATTCTGACACTTTTTTGAATTAAAATCATGGTGATGAATTATTACTGATTAATTTGAAAAGTAAAATAATATCGAATTTCTGTTCTTCAAGTGATTACAATCAAAACAAAGGGACTTTCCAATTAAAATCTGACATATTTTTAATTTATGATGTGTCAGAAAAGTAACATGTAGGAAAAAACAGGCAACATTTACCAATAAAAATCATTTTATCAGATTTTTCATATTCTGTTTTCGCTATTTGAAATGCATTTGTGTGTTTCTGTTGTGTGTTTTTGTGTGAGTGAGAGAGAGTTTTGTTTAATTTAATTACATTCTAATTAAATTAAACAAAATTCTCTACATTATTGTTATTTTCTGTGAAATATGATTCTTTTTGTCGTAAAAATGTATTGATGACCTCTTTTTTTTAATATATTAATTTCAAAGTTTAAAATATTTTTCAAAACTTATTACAAAAAGAAAGATAATTTTTAAAGTTAAAAGCTTATTTAAATATGAATCTTTCCTTTAAAAATGGAACAAATTAGCTCTTTAAATTGATTTAATCCAAATATTAATAACATGATTCAATATACAGAGTGATTATAATTAAAGTTGCACTTTCAAATGGTCGTAAAAAAAAGAACAACTGGTCAGAATGACCTGATATTTCATTTGAGTTTACATGAAGCATTAGGAATATGTTTTGCGAAAAAAAAAACTAGTTCCAAAAGTATCCCTAATTGCGCTGTTCTAGTCATAAAAAAGTAAAAAATCTGTTGCTGAAAAATATACGCGAATTTAAAGATGCTAATTTAAAGACGTGGCATAAGCACCACACATGACATTCAAAAACAAGACGGAGAATATGTAGTTCCTCTTATTCTGCGTCTGAGAAGGTAGTCATGACTCTTATCATTAATGGATAAGGATCCGCTTCTGAAGCTTTTTTATAAAAACAGTGACTGCTGTCAATTTCATTAAAGAAATTCCGAACATTAAAGGGTTTAAAAAGGGTTTAAAACGGATTAAATTTGGTATAATGACTGCATTCGATCTGAAGAAAGAGATTTCTAAATTTAAAAAGACGGGTTTATTGTGGCAAAATGTGGTAGAGGAAGGAAATTAATTGCTTTGACGTCAGTGGAGGATGTGGCTATTGAATTGAAGAAAACGTCAAGCAGGGTTTTGGGAACGGAACGTGCAGTGTACAGGAAATTGCAGAAAATTGAACATGCCTGTCAGCAGGGTTCGTTAAATTTTACGAAACATCCTTCAATGCTATTATCCATTCAAAATTACGAATGTCCAAGTGTTGGCTCCTGCTAAAATGCCAAAAAGAGAAGCTTTCGCCCAGCGATTCCTTGCTCAAGGGGAAGTGAACAATGCATGGAAATGGAATATATTGTGGACAAAGGAAGTCCATTCCATTTCTAAGGTTCTAACAATACTTAAAATTGTCAAATATTGTAGAGAGAGAATCCATTCCAAATGCCATCGAAGTCTTTTCACTCTCAAAATTATCATTGGCTCTTTCTTTTTCGAGGAGATTGGTCTTTTGGGTCCTATTACTTATACACTCTACAGGACACGTTATGAATCTGTTTTGTGAAACCAGCACATTACAGCATTGCAACAGTGCTGCTGTGTGGATAGCACAATTTTTATGCAAGATGGCGCTCCTGTGCACGTTCCAAATCCAGCGAAGCAGCAGCATGCATTTTGGAAATGACAGAATTATCAGTCGTCCAACAGCCTGGTCATTCCGATCATCTAATATTAACCCTTGTGACTTCTGGCTGTGGGGTTACCTAATAGGGGGCTCCAATTTCGAACGTAGCTTGTGACATCAGATTATTCCTGTTCGCCTCTTGTGCCATAGCTAAACTCAAAGTACTAACGCTAAAAGTCAATAAAGCGTTCAATAAGACGTCACACAGGTTTCAACACTAAGTTTATTGAAAAATGGCTAGCGTAACGACAAATATAACAGGTTCTCCCCAGATAACGCCCTAAATATATTAACTTGATTTACCAATAACAAACAAACAGACTCTTACCACTAATGTCAAGTTGAGTCAGACTTGACTTCTAACTTTCATTAAGCAGCCGATAACTTGTAATAATTCTCCGCCTCGACTTCGACTCTGGAACAATTGCCAAACGTTATAATCACTCGACCTTTTTAGTGTGTCTGCAGTTTAATTTATATTATTCCTATCTCTGTCGTTTCACTTTATTTCTACCTGCTTGTAATTTGAATATTCACGTTTCATTTTTGGTTGGGCAAAGGTTGTTAAGCAAAATCAACCAATCTTAATTAAAAGTCCCCAAGATTTGTGAAGAGAAAACCGCGAATAGCCCAATGTCAGAAGCTCACTTATAAAAACTCATCTTTTAGTAAATTCATAACTTAAACATGATACACTACGATCTGTAGTAGGACATGCTAATTTTTGCGATTTAAACTTGAGGCAGGAAACTGTGGACAGCATATTGAACGTTTTTTAATCAAGTCATAGCAGCTCATTCACGATTTTCCTTTATGACTTCATCCTTTTTACACTTTCCTACACTTTGGCTGGAATAAAACCTATTTTTTCCTATCCGCTGTGGCACCACCTTGTCGCAAAGGAAAGGCTTTGAGCAAAGGGTGCTACAACATCATATGCCTTCTTTCAGTTCGACTAGTACAGCGCATTTCATCTCTCCATTTTTGAATTATTGTGTTTTTTTCTTTCGCAAAACAATTCCCATTCTTTCATGTATACTCAGATGAAATATCAGTTCACTCTCCCTCCATTCGTTCTTCCTTTCTTTTGAAAGAACAACTTTAATTATAATCACTTAGCAAGCATGTATATATATATATATATATATATATATATATGTGTGTGTGTGTGTGTGTGTGTGTGTACACTGTACAAATCTGATATTCTATGTATAATACAATGGTTTATAAATATTTATGCTATTTACAAACATTTTGCTTATTCTCTTCGAATGCGGATTTCTTGAAATACCTTCGTATTCAATATTATTATCTTACAAGATATCATAAATGTTATTTGTGAAAGAATATATTTAAAAAATGAATAATTTAGATCAAGAATTATAAATATGTTTGCCATTAACATGAAAATTAAAAAAAAAAAAATGAAATGATTTACTTATATACATAAATATTGTTTTTCTTATCGTAATATATATATATATATATATATAGATAGATAGATAGATAGATAGATAGATAGATAGATAGATAGATAGATAGATAGATAGATAGATAGATAGATAGATAGATAGATAAAAGAAATATTAAAAAAAAGATGTAGTATTTGAAAAAATGTAAAATACCAAAAATATGAAGAAAAACAAAAGTTTAGAAAATAATATATTTATAGTTATAACAGACTTTAGACCGTTAAGGTGGGCTATTCTGGAATTACTGGCCAAACTATTCACATCAATTCAATATATTATTAAAAAACTTTATTAAAAGTAAAAATTCTGAAAAAAATTCAAACTAGATTAAAAATCATTAAAAAATTTAAAAAGATAATATAAATTTAAATAATTTTTTTAAAACCAAAAACTATAATAACTTTAGTATTAAAACACAAAAATAATCTAAAAAGGAACAATTTTGTTTGCATGAACTTATCACTACGTTTACGACATTGCGAAACATGGTGAAAAATACACAAAGCTGTACAATTGGTTGTAATTAACTTTCAAAAACACTTTAAGTTTAAAAATATTGTTCACTTATAATAACTTATCTCTTATGAATGCATATGTTTCAAATTAAACACTATATTGAAGAAATAGATAACATAAAGCTAAATTGAATTCAAGCTTGTATCACACACATCTGAAAATATTCAAGCCCTTCGAATATATATATATATATATATATATATATATATATATATATAT
>BMAW01009785.1:102717-112913 GCA_019974015.1 Nephila pilipes | reverse complement strand
TATATATATATATATATATATATATATATATATATATATATATATGGAATTTTTCAAGCTTTGAGGTAAGAACACAGCTAGATTTCCTCATCCTATGGTAGCAAGTGTCAGCAGAGAAAGGCAACGTTAGAGCTGAAAGCTTTTACATTCTAGGGAAGAAAAAATTGTTTCTCCTTAAATCTTGCTAATTCAGTGCTTAAATCGAGTTCAGGATTTTTCTAGTAAATATAACACACGCAATTCTTAAAGAAGAAATCACATTAATTAAAAGTACCATTTCAATTAAAAAAAGTTATCATTTTAAAATATTTTAATTAAAAAGAAAGAGAGGATAAATTTAATGTATCATATATACGAGGGGGGACCTAAAAATAACGGGACTTATGCTCTGAAAAGTTACTTTATTAAGTTTTTTACAAAGTTCTTTCAAAGTACTCTCCATTCGAATAGATGCACTTGTCCAATCTTCTTTACCACTGTTTGAAGCACCTCTGGAACTCTTCAACTTTGATATCATCCAATGCCCTCTGTGAAGCTATTTTTATAACCTCTACATCATCGAAACACCTCAATTATAGAATTTTTTTCATTCTTCGGAATATTAAAAAGTAAAATAAGGCTAGCGAATACTGAGGGTGGGTATACCCACAAAGAACCCAAATAGCGATTCACAGACAAGGCGATGTGTGCTGGGGCGATGTCATGATGGAGGTATTAGTCACCTGATCGCAATAGTTCAGGGCTGTTCCACCACACATCCTTCCACAAATATCTTAAGCATTACAAATAAAAGTGTTGATCAATAGTTTGAGCTGGGGGTACGAATTCCAGGTTGCAATTCCATGAACATAAAAAAAAGACAATGATCATCGTTTTAACATTCGACCTCACTTCTCTTGCTTTTTTGGATCAAAGTGAGCTGGGGTCTTCCACTGTTTAGACCCTTGCTTATTCTCTCTCTCTTGGGGTCATATCGGTAACACCAGCTCCTACATTCTGTAATGAATTTGGTCAAAAAGTATGGGTCACTTTTAATCTGATTTTATTAAGACAAATGATTTTGACCCTGTGGGAGCAGTCGAGGAACAAACTTAGCAGCAACACGTCTCATTTGCAAATTCTCAGTCGAAATCCATTGACACGAGCTCCAACTCATTCCTGTCTGTTCTGAAATTTCGTGGATCATGCAACGACGATACTCGTCGATTTTTTGGTGGATTTTTTTCATTGTTTTCTTCATTTCAAGATGAATGCCCATAACGAGCAAGATCTTCAATACCCATCTCACCACATTTAAAACTTCCGAAACACTCAATAACTTGTGTTCGGCTCCAACTCTTCTTGAAATCCTGTTGAAAGATTTGATAAACTTCCTTTACCAATTTTTCAAGCAGGAAGCACAATTTGAAACACGATCTTTGTTCCCTTAAATTTGCCATAATTATTTCGCCGGCGGAAAGCGAGAACAGTTGGGAACATCGCTATTAACATCAAGCGTTAGTGTCGAACCCAGACTGCGCTCGGGCTATAGATTTAGGAAGGCCTCTACAAGAACCATCTAGTGTTAGAATTTTCTATTACGCCTAGAAACGGGTGCGCTTTCAATTCGGTTATTTTTGGGTCCCTTTGTATACATACATGCACAAACACACAAACAAAACACAAATTTAGCACATTTCAAATTTACATTTATAGCCTTATGTGAGACTGTTTATTAACTTCGCACTGAGAAGCAACACGGGGACTATTGGAGACGAACCTTGTAATTTTGAATCTTGGTTATGTGACAATTATGACACCTTCGTCTCCAAACTTCCTTGCCACGCCAACATGAGGATTTGGTACTTTGACCACATTTACCATAAATCTGAATCGCTATACGGCGATGTTGTGACATCAGTACTGAATGAAAAAATGTCAGCCATGATCCAGCGACCATAACTATTAGGCTACCACCCTCACATAGTCTTATGTGAGTGATTCAATAGCATATATTTTTTCTTTAATGTATTTAGTACATATTTCTTAGTAATTATTTAAGATATCAGCGAATGAATCTAATTGACTTAATCACATAAATAATATATCCGCATTTAAATAATTTTAAAATTTGAATTCTGAATTTTGCGATCATTATTCGTCTGTTTTTATAATTTTTGTACAGAAACTGTGTTAGACGTGTGTTTTCTGTAACGCATAAATGAACAAGATTTATTTTAAGCTTTACACAATACTCACATTATGTGAAGTGGTAAACGGAACAACAGGTGTTTAAATTGATCGATCTTTGAATAAACATATTGATTTATTCTAACATAAATTGATTTATTCATGATATAAATTCATGCCATCTTTTGAGAACGTGATTTTGAGAATTACCAAACTCCCATTTAAATTTTAAAAATACTTTTACAGCCTGTATGTTAAACATTTGATGGTTTTTGCCTTTGTTTTAAGGTGCGTATGTATAGATAACAAAAAAATTCTTAACGAAATCACAGCATTCTAACTATGAAAATCAAATACCTTGAGTCATTGATTCATACTGTACATTTGAAGGTGACAAAGCTTTCCTTTTATTTCTTTTATTTATGTATACTCCGTGTATAAGGTGAAAAACAGTAATTATCTTAATACATCCGGGCAGTGTAACTTTCCATTAAGTATGCATGTGGACCACACGCGAACAGCAGCTAGTGCTATGGTAACAACACCACTCATTTAGAATATCAAGTTAGGCCTAACATGGCGGAGTTTTAGAATTGTTTTCTTCTAAAGGAAGTTTTCTTTCCTGGATACAACACAACGTTTAATTTCCCCCATTAAGAGGATTTCCTGGACTCTCACTTGACTGCCAGCTAGGATTGTAATTAATCGGCCCAGGTGGGCTAAATTTAACTTTTAAGCGAGACTTTTGGAACAGGACGCATGATGAGATTTGTTCTTTTTGCTGAAAGCTTTACAAATTCGTCTTTTTTGATTTTCACACGTTTCCTCAGATCTCACGGAAAGTGTCGAGAGAATGCTTTGAAAAGGAAACACGGATTTCTCGTTCGCCATGGAGACAGAATGTAGCATTCTGATACACGGCCAAGAAATGCTATGTCAGGTTTAAAAATTCATTTAGCATTAGCAGCGAAATATTGCAAGTTATTTGAATCAGGATTCACTAATTTGCATTTTGAAAAGCAGTATATTAGTTGATGTCGAAGAATTTCACAGTGCTACAAAATGTAAAAAATAATGAATGAACGAAATGAAATATTTTTTTGAAGTTTAAATTGTTTTGATCATTGTACTGAAAAAGATGTTCAAAATTAATTCCAACCTGCTTTGTTGAATAATGATTGAGTTACTTCATTTATTGTTACTTTCTATGCATTTGCCGTATAATTCAATTACATTTATCAGTAAACAAATATGCATATGTAAATCTTTATTTACAGGACTATTATGAAAGCTGTTTTAAAATATCAGGTTTCCATGGACATTATAGTGAATAAGAAGTTTCATTAATATTTAAATGAACTACACTTTTAATTCTTAACCTTCGCTCTAAAAATTTAAAAAGTCTTCTCCTAAACTTAATTAAACAGAAAATTAGGTAAATATTGTACAACAAAGACAAATTAAATAAAATTAATGAAATAGTATCAAACTTACTTGTTATTAAATTGATTAAATATTAAATAATATTACTTACAGAGGAAAGCATTCCAAATCTTCTGGATAAAGTGAATAAACGAATTAGTTGCTTATTATATTCATATGGTTCCTTCTTTCTCAAAATGTTTTTAAAAAAAATGAAACTTGTGTTAATTTATTTGATATAATCTATTATGATTTTGTTAAAAATAAGAAGTTAAACATATATCTACCCTTTCTCCATAGAAAATAAGCAATTATTATAACAATTTAAATAATCTTTAAAAGGACTGATTTCAGTATGATATAGTTTAATTCATATGATGGAGTTGTTGAACCATTAACATTTATTATTTGGTAATTCAGGTTTTTAATTTCTTTAAGAAGTATATATGATACATATTTGAACGGTCGTACATTCACATCCAATCAAATCAATAGGTTGTGTATAACTTAATTGGTTTTACAGTTACCATTTTCCTCAACTGGGGTTTCCTTCTTTATTCATTTGTTGAAAAACATTCTGAAAGAATTTATAATAGTTTTACATAAAATACAGCAATTTATTTAGAATGTGTTTATTAAAAATGTTGCATTTCGAATTTAGCAATATACGATAGTGATTCAAAAAATAACATATTCCTGATTACAGGTAACATTTCTAATGGAAGTTTGTATTGCCATTGTGTTCTGACACTCACCTGTTAAAACTAATTTTAATATTGATTCACAGATTAGAATTGATTGAGACCGCGTCGAGTTGTCATCGTCCTTTTGCACTGAATTATCACCATGAATGAGATATTGGTTCATAATGATACACCGAAAACCAAACAGTAATAAAAACAGTGTGTTATTTTTGAAAATCTGTTCCAAAGAAGTCGAAGATAGTTTCACTGATAGGAAAAGTTGTGGCAATGAGTTTTTAAGATGTAATGGCGTCTTGCTCATGGAATTTTTAGAAAATTGGAAACAAATAAATGGAAAACGTTAATAGGGAATTATTCATTCCCTTTTCCATTTCAAGTACTTCAATTCTCCTTCTTAATACGGGTACTTTTTGAACTACTCTCGTATATACGTTGCTCAAATGACCGTTAAAAATCTGAGGAAGATATATGCTATATGTATATTAAGTAATGAAGGGGCTAAAACCACCGAATGTTGTTTATTTAACTTAGAAAAAAAGAATAAAGCCAGTGTACTAATATACTTTTTTGAGTTTATAAAACGTAGATCAAAGAAACTTAAGCAAACTTTTTGCACTGCTCATCAAAATTTCGAAATAGTAATTTTCTCTATTTATGTACTTTTAATTTCTTAGTACAAGTGTGTTATCTCTTTTAACTGAGATAAAATTATAAGAATTCTTTTTTTAAAAAAAAATTAGATTTTCTTAATAAGGAAAAAAATTTGATTTCATATTCGTCATAATTCTCACCTGAAATATTTAAATCTACTAACCCACTTTTATTTGCTTCTCAATCTAGAATGCAATCCTTCATACATACATATGTCAGGGAGTATTAGTTTAATTTGCTGTTATTTAACAACCCTTGATTAAAAATGAAAGCCTATTGATGACGAAAAGTATGTCTTCTTTAAAAAAAAATATTGAATAATTTCATTACAACGTATCACCGATATCTATTTCGCTACACTTGAATGATAATGAAACAATGAATAAAAAAAGTTATGCAATTGATAAAATATGCAAAAGGATATCAAAGTAATAGAAATATATGTAATGGAATGAAAACAAATGATTCTTAAGATCTAGTGTTGTTACAAATAAAATATGCAATAAAATTTTTCAAACGATTTCTTCAACAAATAACAATGAATGCTTTTAATCTCTATAAATATATAGCTCTTTTTATCAATTTCACAATACAACCACATACGTATTTTCAGTAGATACCTATTTCTTGTCGCACTCTTGAAAAATGTGCTATAAATTTCTAGTAAACATTTTCCAAGCATAGACATATTAGTTAAAATAATCATAAAATAAATTTTCCAAAAAAGCATAGATAAATTACTGTTTAAAGCATTATTTGTTATTTCTTCAAAAAAGGAACTCTGTCTGCTAGTTCGCTGTCCCTCAACATGGATTCTTACAGCTTCTATAAATATTAAAGGTTATACTTACCCGAATACTCGTATTTGATAAGGCTGAACAAATCTTGTAGCAGTAGCTCTGACCAGTATGAGTCGGGTCCTAGTTTCATCTAAATCACGCGGACACATAAGTAAATCCAGCGCACTATTCAGTTCCTTCATACCGTTGCTACGAGTGCCTTTTTACTACCTCAATCCTTCTATCTTCATATTTAATTCTCCGTAATTTTTATACGACTTCTTTGCATCTATTCACGACACTTTTAATATTTACCTAGGAAACGTAATCACGTTTCATTTGGTTGGAAAGGTGCTAGGAACTTAAATATAAAATCAGAAAGTAATCCAGGATGTTTGTTATGGTAAGGTTCGCGTAAAGCACATGTTACAAATCAATCCCCAAAAACTAAAAGAAGAATAATTATTCTATCGCAGCTAAGCCTACTAGGCTATCTGAGAGGTAAATCTTTTAAAAAAATGTCCGAGATCCACATATTAATATTGAAGTAAAAAATATGTTACTATAAACAATAATTAGTTAATATTAACCCTAACTGCGTCTTTGGATGAATGTGATAAATAACGCCTGTTAATAACACTTACCAGTAAATTTTCACCTTGCGTTGGGTACAATATATCCCGGAGGATTCAGTGCCATTAAATTTAATGCAATCAACCATTCTACGAATAAATAATAATTGCTAATGAAGTTTGGTCAACTTGATTAATTAAGCATAAAATAGATTGAAGCCTCTAAACTGTAAAGTTATTTTAACATCATGCAATATGAAGTATATGAAATTATAAACATTAACAGTTTTCAGCATTGAAATTTGGTCAACGTAAGAAACAGCTTTATATAATAATGATTATTGTTATTTAATATACTCTTGTTATTTATTACATTGAATAAATTACTTCACACACAAATACGTTATAGCCATAGCAGTACTGAAGAGAGATGATGTGGGGAAAATAAATCTCAAACTAAATCAATACAAAAACATTGAAAATTATTACACTTACCGTTTATTTTTGGAAATTTTAATAACAACCGATTAATGAGATAAATTTCATTAATTAGTCACTTTAACCGGCATAGTTTTGGTTAGTATTAGTAATAACCGATTAATGGTATCGATCGTAACATACGACAGGGTAACGTAAAGCTTAAAAGAGATATCTGGGAAACATTTATTCTACATTCAATTGATATCTATGTAAATAATGTTGTACATTACAGATATAAATGTTAATTTGTTTGGTTTCAGGAAGTCGAAGATTGAAGTAATTATAGTTCTGTAAAATTTTAATTATTATCCCGAGGAATCAAACAGTTTTAACTATTATCAAAAATAATCGAAAAAGAAACGCAATTTTTATTTATTATTCTTAAGACTTCTCTATGCAGATACAATGCGGGGTTATGCATTTTTCTTAGAGTTTCTTTCCTTTTCGAAGTACATAATCGTAGAATTCAACATACTGAGCTCATATCTTCTCTATACTGTTGGTTAATCCAATCTACGGCTTCCTCAAACTAAACAAATCAACATTAATAGCTGCAATTCACAACATTACGTACATAAATGTAATAAATTTCCTCCAAATATCTCGGTTGTTTCAGAGTGATAATTAAAACTTTACGATACCTCCCGTATTAGTATACTATTAACTATTATTTAAAGATTTTGACGAGTAATTCTTAATTTTATCCATTTATTCTCAATATAAGCTAACCAAGAAATCCACACGGAGGAAAATATTTATGGAACATACTGTACAGTAATCACCTATTCGGAAACAAAATGCGATGAATAATATCTCGATATTCTCAATTTATCCAAACAATTGCAGATAAAGAAGACAAGCAATTAAGTTGCTAATCCTCGCCATTTATCAGATGAGCTCACGATAGGATCATATTACGATAAATGACAAAATAACAACACCAAACGGAATTCTTCTGACAAGAGTTCTAAATCTTCTGAATAGTTTACGATATTTACTTCATATCCGTTCCATCGGCAAAAGAATCACCCTTCCGATACTTTATTGGGGGGCGATAAAAGAGCAACAAAAATCTTACTCGATCTTGTAGAATAAACTACCCATCCGAGCCGAGTAACGGAAAAGTAATCTCGTGAAACGACGCTTCAGTTCCACTGGCAAATTCAAGTTCCCCATAAGATAGACTTAAGAAGAAGTGCTTATCTTCTTCCATTCCATTTTGCACGGGATGAGAATTCGAAACGAAAATTACACGTCTGTTAGATTGAGAATTTTCGTTGCCTGCAACTTGTCTGTATCTTTCCCTGTTCGGGATTATCCTAGTGATTTGGTCTGCTAAATGGCCATTCGATACCGTAATTGTCGCGCGGTGGATTAGTTTTACCCCCTTTCATTTTCCCGAGAAGGGGATATCGTATTTATAAAATAATAAGAAACGGACCTCTTGAAGCGGAAGAGAGCAATTGGCGATCTTTGCGTGCCCTTTAAAAATATTTTCCGTCCATTTCTCTGATGGAAATAGTTTGTTTCTGAAACTTGAAAGAGACCATTCAAAGACCATCAGAAACTTGTTTACCATCAATAAAAGTGTTACAGAATTCGGAAGTCAATTTAGGGTTTATGTGTATAATTAGAAGGGTGAAGAGTACAGCTGAGTGTACTTTTGGTACCATGAAAAAATAATTTATGTCAGACAAAAACAGTTTCAACTAACAATTATATATATATATATATATATATATATATATATATATATATATATAAAAATTCTTTTTCAGTTATCTCTCAGCGAAAGACGGAAAGAGATAACTGAAAAAGAATTTTTTTTAAAAATAAACTAAATGGAATTAAAAGTATTTAGTACTGTCACTGGATTACGACAGTGGAAATCTGCTTATACATATATTAATGATCTAGCCTTTGCACTCAGTAAATAGCTTTACGATTTTAAATTTTTTTTCTAGATTTTATTAACATCGCACTAGAAGCAACACGAGGGCTATTGGAGACGGACTTCGTAATTTGGAACCTCGATCAAGTGACGAGGACGATACGTGAGCTGACCCCCCCCCTCCAAATAACTTTACGAAGAATAAGTGTAACCAAACGAGTCTATAGAATGAATATTTTGGGAGAAAAATATCCGTTCAACCACAAATTTTCAAATCTTATATCAAAGGAAACATAATCATTATAAAAAAAAGCCCCTCTAAAGCAAAGATAAATAAAACTTAAAAATAATACACAAAAAACAAAAAAAAAAGATACATAAAGTTTAATTACTTATTGCCAAAAAACAATATCAATAATCTAGAATCTAATACCATCTTCTATGTTTTAAATTTAGAATTAAAAAAACTAAACATCTATTATGAATTAAAGTTAAAAACTATTTAAAAAATAATACAAATTTTTAAAAAAAGTAATACAAAAAATCAAATGAAAAGAATGAACATGAAAAATGAAATTTAAAACAAAACAAAAAAAAAACAAACCTCTACAGAATAAAGATAAATTAAAAAAAAAAAAAAAAAACTTATTCTATTTAGTGATTTTTATATTTTAGTTTGGTTTATAGAAACGTATTTGGGAAATCAGCATGAACACATTGTGAAAGAATTTATTTAAATTATTTTGAAAACTTAAAGGTGTATTTAATATGTACTATCACATGGAATATAATTATGTAAAATATTATTAAAATATTTGAGTTTAAATTGCTAGCAAGGAACCATACTTTATTTTTGAGAAAACATAGCAATCTCTTTTATCAAATATATTTCTACAAATCCTATGATGTACTTCTTTTAAGTTAATATCTAAATAATTTGTCTCATGACAATATTCCCATTAGTTCATTTCAAAATAAGAAGGATAAATGGACAAATCAGGTTTAAGATTTG
This sequence comes from Nephila pilipes, assembly GCA_019974015.1. Classification (NCBI taxonomy): domain Eukaryota; kingdom Metazoa; phylum Arthropoda; class Arachnida; order Araneae; family Nephilidae; genus Nephila; species Nephila pilipes. The sequence goes on along the minus strand of BMAW01009785.1, from coordinate 103,233 downwards.
GATTAAATTTATTCTGAAAAATTATTAGGCCATCAATGTACTAAATTAAGTAAATTCTTCTTTTATGAAATTTTGTTCATAAAAGTGTAAGTATATATCGGCAAGAGTCTATTACTAGCTATTCACCTTGTGAAGTTCCTTTAATTTGTTTATATTTATTATCATATACAATTTCAATTGAAACAAGAATAATTAGAAATTCAATTTTTTCTTTGTGAAATGAAAGTATAATTTTAATTTTTTACAAAAATTGTATCCTTTTTCTTAAAAAAAAAGTTTGGAGACAGTAATATTAAACGCAGCAGTCAGCTGGCAAAGTCATGGCGTCAGTTTTTTGGGATACGCATGGCGTGATTTTCATTGACTACCTCGAAAAAGGTAAATCGATCAACAGTGATTATTATATTGACTTGCTGGTGCGTTTGAAGGAGGAAATCGCAAAAAAAACTACCGCACAGTCTCGGGACTTATTGATCCATGTGTTATATATATATATATATATATATATATATATAT
>BMAW01009785.1:0-102617 GCA_019974015.1 Nephila pilipes | reverse complement strand
ATATATATATATATATATATATAGTTATTCTTTCACCTGCAGGAGTGGCAACGGCGGCTGGGAGAACAGAAGTCAACAGATGGAATCACTACGTACGGAGAAAGCAGCGAAGGACCGTCGCGAAACGAGATGAGCGAGAGAGACATTTAAAAATTAAAAGAACATGGCAGATTGCTTTCGTATTTATCTCACTCTTTTTATTTTAATGCTATCTTATTTTTTGAAGCACCCGAAATGTTTTGTCCTTTTTCCTTAAACATTTAAAGTTAGTAAAATAATAAAAAATAAAGCTAATAAAAGTCTTTATTCAATTATAACCTCATCCCACATGGGGGCTCCGAGGAGGTGTTGGTTCTGGCCGATCGAATCTGGCTTTAAATTAATGTAATACCCTAGACAATGTTTTGAAAAATAACTGTGAATTATTCCAAACTACATTATTTATGGAATATTGCGCTTATAATGAATAGATTATTTGTGCAATTGTATACTTGCAGTACTGTGATGTCTGTCTCTAAACGAAGGAAAACATTCATCTTCTTAAAAGTGTGAATACAACTGAATTATCACTAAATATTTCAAAGAAAACGTTGATAGTTCAAAAAAAAAATGTTGATGTTTACTGAAATTTTCCTTTGAAATAATTACAGGATAAATTACTAAGGGCCATTTTGTTTATTAAAAAAAAATAAAAAATAGAAGTAAAATTACAAGGGTCTGTTGTTTAAAACATTTTTTTTTATTATTCCTCCTTAATGATCAAATCTGAAATCCTGGAAACATTAACGCTCTTTGGATTACTTGGCACATTAGAAAATATATAAATAATCTGTTAAAAATTTACCTTAAACAATTTGAAAAGTAATTTGTTTACTTAATCTTTTTAAAATTTCTAAGTATTCCTTTTTGAGGAGATTAGTTTATGTGTAGGTATGTGTTTAGATTTATTTTTAAAATATAATCTAAAGTTAAAAAAAAAGGTTTGATTATATATTCGTGACTATGAAGAATGATAGGTTTTGCTGATGAAAAAATTTTAATAATAGCATCTCATTACCAGACGTGTTTGTTCTTATACCTTTACTTTTTATATTTTCACGTTGATGTCGAAACAAACACTGTAATTAAAATAATATATTAAAATCTTTCTCAGTTTCTAAAGTACTATGTATGAATATAGAAAATAGTTAAAACAATAATAGTAAAGCATGGATAAATTATGTATTAGTTTTTGACAGCAATTATTTTTTTTATATAAAGAGACATGCTGTTTGTTGGAAAATACCTTTCAAGAGAAAATAAAGAAAAAAGAGAAGCTGAGTTTGTAATGTCGTAATTACAAAAATAATAGAGAAGTATTTACATTAAAATGAGATTATAAAGAAGCTAAATCTATAAAAGTAAGTTTTCATATCATGTAAATATTTTATCTTTTGTACAGATCTTTTTAATTTGTAGTTATTAAACTGACTTTTTCTTCTTGTATTATTAACTGAGAATTATTTTATGAAAGTAAAAATAATATTATTAATATCCTTCTAACGAATATTACAATATTTTATCGACAAAAGGGTTATGTATAAATTTAAATGTGTAATGAAAGTGCATTTAATACATTAGAATGAAACATACGAGAGAAAAATGTTAAGTAATATTTTTCAAAACAGAAAAAAAAAAATAAAATACAGAAATAAACACGAAGCATAATTTAACACGCTGCAAGAAAAAAAAACAATTAATAAAACAGGTTTTAAATACAATAAAAACATTTACTATAAGAAAAAAATAATTTAAGCGGCAAAGGTCATTTCTTCTAACATTAAAAATACCAGAACACAAACTATATTAAATATAAAACACAATTAAAATTTGATTTTTTTAAAAGAAAAAACTTTTTCTGATCTAATAGTGTTGAGAAAACTGTAATTAAAATTTCTAATATTTAGCTCTAATGTTTTTCAAGATGCTTATTTATTAGCTAATTAGTGACAGTTAAGTATTTATGTACATAATGAACATGGAATATGTTAATACCTAATAAAATGAGTGACTGTCATAGTTACATTTTTACTTTTAAATATAAAACATTATTTTATACGAATAATTATTAATACATATATAAAATCTGCGACATGTTTATATAGGCGCCAAATTTATTCACCAATACGCATAATTATGTCAAACAGGATACTTTTAGAGAAAATTTGCATGTTCTCTTTAGATATAATTACAGATTATGAAAGAATCAAATACTGACGGTAATTACTTCGTTTCGATTCAATTAGAATCAATGTCTAGCCAGTAATATTTGAGTACCAAATTATTTCGGTCTTTTTGTTGATTTTTAAATAATTTATTAGTATTTAATGTAATACTGAGAACACATGGAATCCATTTGTCACGGCAAAAATGATATTAACACCGATTGTTGCGAAACGTTACTCGCAATACTTGATATTTAAAGCAATCTAATTATAGCATTTGGCAAGATGACGCGGCATATTTTAGGGTTATTATATGCTTGCCAATTTCGATTCTTCAGCTGTGGTAACCTAGTGACCGTGGTCGTGAACTCACGGCAGGTATTGTTAACGTGGAGTCAAGAATTCGAGTCCAACTGCCACAAAAGACTGGGAGGGTAGCGGGACTGATGCACTTAAATTTGTTAGAGGTCCCAAGTTCTTCCATAGGCGTGGTGTGGAAGTTTGGAGAGAGTGTCATCCTCGTCACTTGACTGAGGTTCAAAATTAAGAGGTCTGTCGGCAATAATCCTCGAGTTGCTTCTAAGCGCTACGTTAAGAAGCAATAAATATTAACTTCTCATATTGTTTATAGGAACGAGGTGTTGCTAAAACCTTCCTTTCCTATAACATCCAATCAGAAGGTGTAGGCTATACAAATAAATAACTACGAAAGACTAAAAACAAGAAGAACTAACAATTTATTTAAAACTTAACGAGATCAACTTTTAACATTTTAACTATGAAACTCGACCTTCACAGGTCTGCTATCTGCGAAGCAAGTGTGTCTACAAAAGATCGCTCCTTCCTTTTCTACAAAACAGCTTGCAGTTCCGCAGACAAAAATGACGTCACAAGATGACGTAGGCAGCCGCCACATGTTTTGATAATTAAACTTTAATATGTATTTTGTATAACTTTAATCAATATATTATTACATCTGACTTCTGTTTATGTATTTCTAAAAAAAGTTGTATTGTCATTTGGATATTTACATTTTAACATTATTTTAAAGACGATTAACGTACGATAAATTATCTCTCACGATAGATGCAACGATAGTCTTTGTTTTAAGAATATCAAATAAATACAAATATAATATATAAAATAAATTTAATAATATCAAAATAATATCACGAAAAAATTAACTCTTTTAAGTCTGAATAATTGAAATATTTGCTTTTAGTGTTATGGGGTAAATTGGAAATATGATTTGTACCGGAAATGTATCTTGTAATGCCCATAATTTATTAAATTCCAAAATGCCTTTTCTCCGACTATTTACAATTAATTTAAAGATAATTGAGACAACTACTAGAGAAACTTTAAATTTATGTCATGTTTAAATAATATTTACTGTTTAAAATTCAAACCAATGAGGTCATTTTTTAACATTGCGATATCTGTATATTTATGTAAAGACAATCGTATATGTATACATAGTTGATTACACATGAACACTTAATCATCAATTGTTGTATTTATATTTGTATAAATCTTATACTTACATTTTTAAGTACGAATTACATAAATCCTACATCATTTATAACTTTAAAATTTGAAGAATATTTATAAATATTCTATACTCTGAACATACTAATAATATCAAAATTTTATGTGAGCAAAATTTATAACTTTGAAGACATTATGATTAAAATTTTAATAAGTTCTTACCAATATTGTGCAATACCTAAAATGTGTGTGTGTTAATTTGAAAAAAATAAATGCATCACATAGGAAAATAATTCCATTTTATAGCGGGAAAAATATCAGCAATGCGGATAAAGTACACTTTGAGAAAATAGTACCAGACTCCTTATACTACATTTTGAGAAAAACACGTGCAATTTATTTTCTGTGTGACCTAGCACATTTTTTTTTCAATTTTTAATTAAATTTTTTTTGATCATTCTATTTATTAAATTCTCATAATTATGCACCTATGGAATCAGCGAAGTACCATCTATTTTTTAAGGGCAGAACCAAAAATTGCCAAATTTGAAGCATTTTAAGGTCCCAGTTACCTTTTCCCCCCTTATAAACTATATTTCCAAATTTCTATAGAAACTTCTGAATTTATTATCAATAAGATAAGGCATATATATAATATCTCAGTTAAATCTTATAACACAAACACTAAAGTCATATTATTTGCTTATATGGCAATTTCTTTGATCACCATACAAAAAAGTGTAAGCTACAGTTCTTCAATGCAAAAGCAAATGTGGTTTGGCATTGCAACATCATTTATGCCATATCCCTCAAACGATAGTTGTTTGTTGCCAAAAAAAAGAAGAAATCATAAAAAAAAGAAACAAACAACAACCTTATAAATGCGAACGAACAACCTCACCAAAAAAGGGCTTCTTTAAGCCCACTTTCTCTTGAGGGCCTGGTTAGGGTAAAAATCGTCTCCTCCACCCCCTACCTTTTTTCTGGGAGTTAACAGTAAGAATGCAGACGATACGATAGATTCCAACCACACCCCCTTCTTCTCTTTTTCACAGTTCCGTTCCATTTTGCACGACGAAAGTGCTGCTGCATGCCACCGAAAGAGAGAAAGAACGGAATGGAATAAAAAGGGGGAATGCCAAGTAAGAAAAAGATATATAAAGAAGAAAAAGAGAGAGAAAAGAAAAGAGAAGAAAAAAAAATATAAAGGAATCCGGTTAAGAGGCGTCGAACATTAGGGTCATCATCATCATCATCATCAAGAGAGTCTTCCTGATGGGACGAGGGATTGTAAGAGGCAGGAGAGAAGAGAAGAGAGAAACATACCATCTGGAAGGTGATATATATTATTTTTCTCCTCCTTTGCCGTGATTGGATGGGATTGTGAACAGTAGTGGACATGCTTAAGGGTATGGATCTTATGATGCGTTACGTCTGCGGTGGATTTTGTTTTTGAAGTGTCGGAAGGCATAACATTTACATAAATTAATGTTTGATTAGTAAGAATTTTTCAACTTTTTTTAGAGAACTAGTAATATAAATGTACAGAAAATTTGAAAATGTGTGTACAATTCGATAATTATTATCCTAAGGTTATAGTTATACCCTTTGCAAAGATGAGATTGAATAATGGAAATATTTTTCAAAGTTTTTTTTTCTTTAAATGCATCAATAATTCCTCTACTGTTAAGACGACCAAAAAGAAGCAAAGAAAATAGTACAAAAATTATTGTTTACGCAGAAAACATCTATGAATTAAAATAAAGAGAATACAAATCTTTCAATTTTTTTTTATGTTCATCTGATTTCTAATTAGATATCTCATAATAATAATCTATCTATATTTTCTGGTCAAAGGAGAAAAACTAATCTTTTTTTTTAGTTCTTGAAGTATTCGTTATATTTGAATTAACAAGTTTCATAGACCCACACATCCGCAACATAATATTACAATTTTAAGACTTTATGTGCTAGAACTATTATTTTTTACTAAAAGAAACGATTATAATAAAAGTAATAATCCTTAACAACAACAACAAAAAATGAGGCAGCAAAACTTTAGTTGTTAGAATAACGAACTCCTAACCGATACGTAGCAGGCTCTAGCCTTCCAATAAAAGACGCCTCAATTTATACCAGGTATCCTAAAAGTTTCCGTACTGATGTTTTAAAAATTTACTATACAGAGACAACGAACGTTAAAATGATTATTTTTTTTGCTAATACTGTAAGGCACTTTTAACATGACGTAAGGAAAGTTTGAGACTACATCTTCAACATATAATCAGAATGTAGACCCTTTTCTGGGAGGTAAAATTTAGCTCGTTGAGAAACGTGGAGTTGCTGGAGATAACTTCTTGTGTCCTTTGAACAATACTCGTATATCAATTTTCAGATTATGTACTGTTTGGGGATGATTTTCAATAATTTTGTTCTTCACATACCCTACAGAAAACAAAGTCAGTGAATATTATCAGATTAAGAGAAATAGGTTGTTGGTTTTAAGATGAGGGTGCAATATTGATGTTACCAATTTTTTTACAATGAAAAGGAGGACGAAAAAATTTAAGAAAAAGGTACAGTGTTAATAAATGATACATTTTATTAACTCAAACAAAAATGCATTAATTATGCTTACATCTCTATTAATTATTAAATTAAACGAGTATTTTTCCATTGAATTAATATTTTTGTCAATATATCCTTTTCTAACAATATATTGGAAATTTCAGAACAAGAAATATCCTTCATATTGAATCCTATGGTAAGTGCTGCAACTAGATTATCAGCATTCAATCTAGATTTCTCACTTGTCCAAAAATCATCACCAATTGAAAAAACTTTTTTAAATGCTGCATTAGTTCTAGGGCAGCACAACGTATATTCAACAAGAATAACTAAAATTTTCATGTGGAATGTGTTTATTTTTGAAATGGTTAAATACTTTTATCAGTTTCAACCATCTTTTATTCCCCCATCTTTTATCAGTTTCAACACATTGATTTTGCCATTTTTCTAATTTATCAGAGTTTAAATATAAATTCAGTCTTCTAATTTCTTGAAACAGACAATTGTCATCGATTTTAATATGAGGTATTCCTTTCGAGAAAAACTCAACACAATTTTCAGTATCTGGCCAATTTACTTGCGATGAAGTCAAAAAACATCATTGAAAACTGTTATTTCCTGTGATATTTGTTTCAAACACGCTTCGACATATTGCAAAGATATTTGGTAAAAGTTCTGCACTTCTTTGGTGCCCTTTTCTATTATGCTCGGATTTGATTCCTCAATTTTCTTTTTATTTTTAAAGAAATGAATTTTTCTTCTACATGTCGTGATTTATATTGAAGGACAAAATCGTTCAAAATAAAACTAACTTCTGTAGCTGAAATACGTTCACCTTCAATCTTTTGAATCGTTTTGTGGGAAATAAATGCCTGAATATGTACAAAATACATTAATATTTCCGATTATTCATAATTAAAAAACATATTCAAGAATTTTTGGACATTTGTCTTAACTTAAGAAATAGGAACAGAAAGGCTCAAATAATTTTAAAAAATGGTTTATGGATAGGAGTTAGAGTGAGCCATCTAACTTACGAATTTCCTAAAAGTTTTTTGTATTCAACATTTGCTCAACTGTATGGCACGGCATCTCTGAATACAGAGATTAGCAGATCAATTTTAAAATATCGAAAAAGAGGAGAGGAAGGAGGACACTTTTCGAGGAAGGACAGAACCTACAAAAGGAGGACTGTTCTTCCCCAAGGAAGGACGATTGGTGACCTTATCATATGCCATAGGATTAATGAAACCATGAGTATGCTTCAAGCTTTTTTAGGACAATAGATTCATCTTCAGAAATATTTTTCCACCTTATTCCCTTGATCTTAGTATTCGTTGACTTTTTCTGTTGGAATATATAAAGAACGAAACGTATAAAAGCAATTTTCAAATACATCATCTGAAAATGCCATATAGCATTGCCAAAGGATATAGTACAAGAAGTCACTCCTATAATCTTGAGACGCATTTATCAATATATGGGTGAACGTGTTCAGTTTTGCTTTTTACAAAGAGGTGGACATTTTGAACGTTTGTTATAAGTGTAGGTTCAAATATTTTTAATTACGTCCAGTTAAAAGTTTTTATTATGTTATGTTTTTCTCTTAGTATAAAAGTAATTGTTTAAAAATTTGCTGTTTTTGAACAGTAAATTAAGGAATCGCCAGCACGGGAATTTTTAGGACGTTTCAGGTATAAAGTGGTTGAGGTAGGGGGAGGCAGTTCAAGTATAGTTTTGTGATCTGATTAAGGTTAATAACTATGAGATATATTTTTGGTGCAAAAGGATTTATACGGTTTCAAACAGGTAATAAGGAACTTTCAAAGCAGCAGCAACAACAACAATGATTTTAATATTGTTTAATTCTCGAAAAAGTAAATAAAAATTAAAAAAAAAAAAAAACATTAAAAGTAGTGTTAAATTAATCTTGTTTATAAATTTATTATTTAAAATTGTTTGTAAATAATATAAAAATAAATTAATATTGTTTTCGTCTTTTCTTTTAAATAATAAAAGAAGACGACCAAAATAATATTGCTTCTGTCATGAATTTTAATATCACTAATGCCTGAAATTTTTCAATCCTTCCGGTTCGATTCATAATAAATAACTTGACTTTTCAGATACAACAGTTTAAATAATTGCATTGTTGGCGGGAAAAATATTCCCTGTTATCCAAATGATTTAATCTGTGTAATGAAAAATATGCATAAGCATTATTTGTTAAAATTTCGACTTACAAAAAGAAAAAAAAAAACAATTTTTAGACGGGACTCTATCAAAACATATCTATTTGTTGTTGTATTTGTGTACAGGTATGAAAACCAGACTCTAGCAAATATTATAAGAAATATTTTTTTTCGTCAAATTGAGGTGCTTAATTCCCAGGCTGAGAAGCTGTCGCTGTAGCTGAGTTGTCAAGGTTGCGAACTCATGGCCGGCGTTGTTTCCTGCAAGTCGTACATCAAAACCTTGATGCTCCTAAAGACCTATCTTGTGGAGGGGCTGAAGCACGTTAAATCTATTGAAGTTAAAATATCCCAAGTTGGAATGGTGCGGAAGTTAGGCAAGTGGTATGCAAGTTAAGTTTTCGTTCTCGTCACTTGACCGTAGCTTAAAATTACAAGGTCCCTTGCCAATATTACAAGTGGTGCTTCTTCGTACGACGTTAATAAACAAACAATGTTTGCCAACCAGTTCGCTTTGATATTTATTTTGGTTCACTGTTATTATTTATAGATGTTTATGATTATAACAGGCTCTATATCACTAATCACACGTAAAAGGATTTTGAAAAATGTTAATTACTCTTTGAGTTAAATATTTTGTCATTTTTTGAAGGTAATTAAATTATTCCTTGTGATTTAAAATTCAAAATAAATTTTATGAAATTTATACTCGTGCTTAAACACAAAATAAAAAAATTGGGCACGAACGGGTATTGATTAGAATACTCAATCGAGAAGGGGAAATTTTTTTTTCTTTGAATATTTTCCAGCTGTAAATTGGTTAAAATAATATAAAAATAATATTTTAAAATGACGTTAGAGGAACATGTATTTTTATTACAACAAAGATATTATATAGTTAAAAGTTTAGTATCTTTCAAATAAAACGTTAATATAAAAAAAAAATTCTGAATACGAAAAAAAATCAATTTATGAAAAATGAATTCAGTTTTTTCAGAGCTACTGAACAAAGTTAAGTTCATTAAGACATAACACATTGCTTGATTGAATAGATAATACGATTTGATTAGATTTTTTAAATAATTGATAACTGTCTATAGTATTTTTTTCAATCAACTTTTTTCCTCACTGTATATTACCACGTTTGTGTCGCGTTTCACTTTAAATAATTTCACAATAAAGAGTAAGGAACCCATTTCTCGTTCGCATCATTTAGCTCATTGTTGAACTCTAAAAAGCGTTTTTAGGTGTGTTTATTTTGTTTATTTCAGTATCAACTTGTCCTCACAATCAAAACATAAAAGCTTCTGAAATACGAAAATAATACCAACTTTTGATAGCAAAAAGTTTGAAAACAAAGAATTTTGCGATAAGTATCTAATTAAGATTCAAATATTAAAATTCAAACATATGACAAAGTATTAAATTAAATACATCTTAAGCGAATACAACAATTGTTGCTATAAAACGAAAATAAAATAATTACCAACATACATAATTAATAACTGCAAAGCTTATCTATAATCAACTTTTACGCAATTTTGTGTGATAAATCTAACGAACTGTAAATAAGTCTGACGATTGATTTTGACTGCAAGGTATATAATAGAACCGTATTAATTAAATTTTAATTTATACATGATTATTAAGGTCGCAAACATTAAATTTTTGTGCTTCGTTAAAGTACTTGTTTTGTTTCATCCATACAAATATATTAAGAATGCTTCAGACTTATACATCTCTTTTTAAAATTGGAATTTATTTTATTTAGTTTAAGAAACATAATCACAATAAAAATGTTTTTAGGTTTAATAGGCATAACAATACTCAATAAATACTTCTTACACCAAACATACTTCAACTAAGAAGTAATATTCAATATAATGGTTCTTTTTTATGAAAATGACTAATGAACTTCAAACCTGCAAGCAAACACAAAAACTTAAATCTTAATAATCATTCCCATTCACATAATTGTTAAGGCAAAAGTCGAATTCGGGTGCAATGAGGCACACGAATGAAAAAAAAAAAAGAATCAAAAAATTACCACAAACAAGAACCCGAAGCTTTAATTAGAAACCTTAAAGGAACCGGAGATAAAAAAAATCAACCCACTGAACAAAGCAGAATTGCACAAAAGCCTTCTTTTTGTTCGTTCAAAAACTTCAGAAAACCACCTCATTAAAAAATACTCGAAATTCATTAGTATTAGTAAATTCTTCAGTAGAGAAGGCACACTGCTAGAAACAAGGCAGAGAAGTAGAGATAGAGGGAAAAAAAATTCGACAAAGAAACAATGTTAAAAAGTATGGGAGGGAAAAAAAATACCTCAAATAACGAATTCAATTATTTTCGCATTTTCTGGTGTTCGCGCTTTCAAGACGAGAGATCCCCTCTAGGAGATTCAGGACCAAAAAATCAATCGGCTCTCCACATGAACTAGAAAAAAAGTCCAAAGTCCAATAATGAAAGGCAGAGCCAAACGAAGATTTAAAGACTTCTTTTTACTTGATGTATACAAAGCGGCAGTAAAATAGTTCATTTTAAAATGACGCAAGTCAGTCAAGACAACGGCGACAAACTTGGCTTATTAAAATTTTCAATTTGGCGATTTTACAGTTAATTGATCGCCAAATTCGATATGAAAGGTATGTTATAAAACTTATCATTAATGCATTATACTAATTGGTGTGTTTTAAAATCACATTCTTATGACAAACCATAACAATAAGCGTAAATTTAAATATTCAATTCTGATTAAATAGAAGCAAATTAGTGCCAAAGATTTGTTTAGTATAGTTAAAATTGGTAAGTCTTAAGAACTTTTTTTTTCTCTGAAATGATAGAAGTTTGTTGAAGCAAATATAATATAGTATTAAAATTCAACTTTTGTAACTTATTTAAATGGTGCTGATTCAATGGAAATTTTCACATACTTATTGTCAAATTCAATGCCAAAAATTGAAGCAGAGTTTGGCGTTGACATAGTTATACATAGAGAATTTGAAAATTGCGATAAATGCTACCATTCTTAAGATTTCTTATATTTTTAATTTAAAAAAAAAATTTTAATTTAGATTACCAACTTGAATTTTTAGATGGTAACCAAAATATAGTACATTCGACGTGAAAATTGGCGTTTGGTTTGATTATAACTGATGAATGTTAGAGTCATTTATTTTACTTAAAATAAATAATTTGAATAATAGCCTTTGTTGTTTTATATACCGTAAAACCAAACAATCAATCTAAACTGACATAAATTAACTGAAAAATTAATCCATTTTACAGGCAATTATTAAAACTCCTCTAATGATCTCTAAGTAGTTTTTGATATCATAATTACTGAGTTGTAAAATCATTTATATCAATTAAGACACATAAATTTGCTGAAATATTAATTACAGTATTCAAATACAAATTTATCAACGACGATCAAACCAAATCTTACTCGATTTGGCAGTGGTATTTGATATGATCGGAAATTGTAATTTTTAAGGTTAAGTAAGTAGTAAGTCAATCAAAATTAATAATAAAATTAAAATCCAACTTGAACAATTGTAGATGATAATTGTAATATTTCTACTTTAGTTAATTGTCTGAAATTATGATAAATATTATGTTTACTGTATTTTATTTTAAAATGTTACGATGAATGATTCAAAAGGCATTCATAAATAAAATTTTTATTGACTATCTTAAGACTATAATTAATTTTTCTCCATAAACTCTGAATTACTCAGTTTATATTTGAGAATAGTTATGAGTATTGAATTTTCGCTGATGTTATATTTAAATAACACAATATAAAAACAAAATTATTATTGAATCTTGCTGGTTAGATAAGATACTTATTTATGTGAATTCTTCATTGATTTTAATTCGAGTTAAATTGTAGAATCATTGCTATTACCAGACCATTAATTATTCTAAAGATACGTAAAGTTAGCAAATGTATTTCCTTTGGAATTTAATAAAGTAGACATTTTTAAAACAATCATATCAGACACTTGCTTCTATTTGAGAGGTCTTAAACTACAACAAGATTTGACCTATTTTAAACATGTATAAGTATCGAGATTTACGTTTACTACGGTCACAGTAATTGTATTTTTTTTTTATTTAGACAGCACCATTAAGCAACAAAGTAAAACAAAAAAAATTTGAAACTCGAAACTTTGTATGGTAAGATAATTCTGTATCTATTCTTTTTACGAACCCGAATTGAAAATATATTCTTTTTTGAATATTTCCTCCTATAATTGTGAATGTAAAATGATTATTAACACACGTCCTCATCCCAAAGACCATAATTGAAAATTTTACTCATCCTAAAAACAGCAAAATTGGATCCAACGCTTGAGTAAACCCTTAAAAACTGGGTACGAGTTTAATTCAGCCCTGTAACGATCAGTTAACTTTCTTGCACAAATATCATGTGAACTACATTCTCGCCAACCTCCTACATTCTCTTAGCTTTTTATGTAATTTAGGGTCTGTATTTTATTACTTCCTATTTTTTGTACTTATAAAATAAATGCTAATTTACATTAGTCATGGTTTATTTCCAAATTGAGGCTCTCAAATTAAATAACATAATAAAGTAGTCCAAAAGTTTAGTTGGATGGGGAAACGCGTAAAAACCTGTTGTGGTACCATTAAAAGTATATGTACCACAGCTTGAAAATCCTTGGATAAAAATATATTTTATTAATAATTCGATAAGGTAAAGTCAAGAAAATTCAAGTAGATATGTTTAAAATGTAGTTTATATTTTAAAAAAAAACCCCATAAAAGTATATTGTAAATTCAAAATTCCTTAATTATTACCAACTTTCGATGTCAGAAAAATTAATGTTACTCAATACGTGCTCTAATACATTAAATAAATATTATAATCATACAAAGTAGTGAATTAGAACTTTCATGAAGTCTATATCAAAATTAATACTTACGATTGTAGAAATTAAAAGTGTGATTGGTAATCATATAAGATTATGTTACAAAAGAATTAATAATGAAGATAAATACGTTAATAAATGTGAAAATAGAAAAATGCAAAAATTCATCAAACCGTAGAATTCCCAGTCATGGATTTATTCGAATTAGTCAAGTTAAGGCTCCCATCTACCGGCCATTTTGATTTCGTGGCCGTAATATTAATCCTATGGAATTTCGTTTACCGTTCTCAAATCTTTGCTATTTGTCCATTTGAACACAATAAAGTACATCCGAAACAGCAAAAAATAATGAAGGTTTCTAAGGAATTACTTTTTTCCTTTGATTTTTCAAAATGTTTTAAAATATTATTTGAAGTTTCTGCCTAAGCATTTAAATAAGAAAGTAGTATAATATTTTGAATAAATATGTATAGAATTTCATTTTAAAAGTATTTCTTGTAGATAATACACCCCCCTCATATCTTCCTATATTATTTTGAGATATTTATTGTTTTTAGTTAAGAGTGCCTCGTTAAATAAATTAGTTGCTTTCCACCAAGACTTCCTTATTTCATTAACTAGATTGAAATAAACTGATGCATGAGAAATACTCGTATCTAACATTATTTAAACTAGAGGAAACTATTTGAAAAAAATGAATTAAGAATGATAATAATAACAGGAAGGAAGAACTTTCATAAAATATACTAAATGATATTTCTATCCAAATATGTAATTAGCGAATAAGAATTGATATGGTAAAAAATGTATTGAGCTATATTGCAATCGAACTACAGGAATTTAGTTCGTAAATTTCAACCGAAATTAATATAATTCTGGAGAGGAAACTTAAGATATGTAGTGTCAAGTTACTAGTTACGTGTCAGTAGGTTGTAACGGTATAATATTATCTGTTTCGTCTGTCATCATAAAATTAATCATAAAAAGTTAATAATTGAAGTTAATAATTAAAAATGAGCAATATAAAGCAATTTATTCTTACGGATTTATCGTTACATATGTATATTACTTTTATATGTTGAAATTCATTTGTATAAGAGAAAAAATTGAAATTGGCTTTTTTAAATTTCCTTTTCCCATGTGCTAACTTTTTTATTTCTGTTAAGTCCTCGAAAAAATAAGCTATTAGTTAGAGTAAAGAAAGCGTACTTCAGGCTCTACAGAAGAAATTACTATCAAGAAAATACATTTTTTCAAACTATTCTTAAGTACAAAAACGTTGCCATTGTTAACAACAAAAATAATAAGCAGACGATTCTTCCACAGAAATCTATTATTAAGTTAAATATTAAAATATATCAGTAAAAGAATAATTATTAAAGTAGACAATAATATTTTGTTCGGATTTTATTATAAAAGCAGACAATAAAATATAGAATTAACTACATCTTAGCAATGTAAATACGCTTTAAGCAACTAAATGCAATTATTGTAATCATAATGCATTATAATCTCAATCTTTTGAATCTAACACCATGTACCTATTATTTTAATCCCGTGAAATTCTGTTAATGCCATTTTCTCAAAACAACAGTTTTACGCATTGAATAAGGTTGCTTAATAAATTTATATGGAAACAGTTACTGCATTCCTATTAGAATTCCTGTCTCATAATGGAGTTTATAAAGGCAGTGGCTATTTTTGTTATTAGAAAGTTAAATGCTGGTCTGTTTATTATTTTCAAATAACTTAATTTCTGAAGCTATATTTTTTTACAGGATTGTCAAGTAAGGATTCCCCTGGTCACATTTTATTGCAGATCCCATAGAAATAATATTTCTTTCTAGGAATGCTTTCGTTCCATCTTCAAATATGTAACGTACTGCAACGTTCCCGTTTACGAAAAAGGTTCTAAGAGATCAAAATTCAATAAAAGATTCGTCAAAAAAAAAAAAAAAAAAAAAACTCGTCAGTGAAGAAATTTAAGCTTGATGGATGGGTTATTTATTAAAGTCACAATTAGAAGCAACACAGAAGCATTTGGGTTATCGCTTTCTCCCTTTATTATTAATAAAAACATCATGTATATACCCTTCCCAAAAAACTCCAGGGATTTGAATTTTAATCCAGTCTTAAAGCTTTGGTATCCATGCTCGTGAACTTTATAGCCGGCGATTAGATGTTTTAGTCGTTCTCGTTTTGGAGACCTGATTCAGTCAAATACTCATCAAGTGAAGTAACAGAGGCAGTTGTACAAAAGCTGATACTAGACCCGTGACGTTGGGCTATTAGCAGTTTTCTCTTCACTAACCTTAGGAACTTTTTGTAGTTTGAACTGCATAAAATTACAACTCATTGTCAACCAAATAAAACGTTATTAAATAAGTTAGATGAATACAAGAAGTGTAATGAGTTGAAATAGGAATAATGATATATAAGCTAAATAGAATTCAAAGGAAAGAGAAGAGAGACAAATGATAACGACGGACTTTGTAAATTGGGGTGTATTACTGTAATTAATAAGTGGTAGTAAAATTGGTTCGAAGTGACTCCTGATTAGAGTAATAGGAGTTGGATCTGCTGCATTCAAGATGTATCTTAATCAGAGCGAGTGAATAGGTAAGCTTAGATTTTATTATTTAATTATGAGCTGGATTAAAATGGGAAGGATTCGAGAGAGGGTGATCCTAAATATTCTGTGAAGATCATTAATTAACTGCGTTGCTTTTTTGGATTTGTGACCTTATTGGATATTTAATTAGATTTTAAGATGACTGTGGAATTTAATAAGAAAGAGCAGATGCTACAGACATCAAATCGTCATGTGGTGGGGAGTGGAAGTTAGGAGAGAGGAGTGTCATTATAGACGACATTCTTATCAATTGAATATGGCTGAAAATTTCAAGGGAGGGTGCTAATAATCCTCGTGTATCTCATGTGTTAATTAACAACGTCAATTAAACCCAAAATAACTCGAATTATGATTCTAGGAGAGACCCTAGTATGGATGACATAATCTCTTAAGTCTTTACATGGAGTGATGTGAAAACGGGGAGTTGAGGCATCCATTCGGGTGTCCTCTTCAAAGCGTTATGGTTTGAAATCATTAACTGCTTCGCTCTATTAATCTTACTTCAAATTCTTTATTTTTGTGTTGACATCGTTATGAATTAACATTTGTTACAAAAATAAATAGTTTGAAATGAATTAGATTTTCCATAACTGTTTCTGTTTTGATTTTGTAGCGAAAATAAAGAATGATAAGAAAAAATCAATGCAATTTTTTTTTAAATGTATTGTTTTTCCCATCTTAATTGCACCAACCACGCTCAAATATGTACAGATATATTTGTATGTTCTCATAACAGGAATGTATGCAATTTGATTTTCAAAATTTTTTATTTCATGATATTCTGTATCATTTTATCGATAAATATGAATCTATTACTCATACTATACAATAATTGAAATAGTAAAAATATTTTCATCTTGTTGGAGCTTTAACACAGTAAGTCTAAAACATTTCTTTTTTTTATATTGTAAATTATGCATTATAATGATAGACATTAATAGGATGTTTGTTTTTCCCCATTTCAAAAAGTTCTTTTTTGAATTATTTGAATTATATTGATAAATTTTTTTGAATTGTATGACGTATTAATTTCTTTTAAAGAAGATTTTTTTTCAGTATGTTACAAGTTAAACAAGTTAAATTATATGATAGCGAATACAATAAAAGCATGTTTTTTATTTCATCATTTTTAACCATGATTTTTTTTGAAAAATTTGCAACGCTATCAATGTTTCTAATGCTAAATATTCTTATTCTCAACAGAAATTATCAATAAGGTATATTAACAAGATAATTATACCTTTTCCCTAAGTTAAAAACATACATGATTGATTACCTTAGGTTAGCGTATACAACACATTCTGTTTTCTGTAATTATACCACTTTACCCAGCTTAATCTCTTTTTCTAAAAATTTCTAGTCCAGAAC
The DNA here is from genome assembly GCA_019974015.1 of Nephila pilipes. Classification (NCBI taxonomy): domain Eukaryota; kingdom Metazoa; phylum Arthropoda; class Arachnida; order Araneae; family Nephilidae; genus Nephila; species Nephila pilipes. The sequence continues at coordinate 85,264 of BMAW01009785.1, read as the reverse complement.
TCAGCATACATTTTAATACCATATGTTGTGGACACTGTTAGCGAAAACTTCGGACTTCTTTTTTTGTAAAAAAATAAAATAAATAAAAATTCACGTGTAGCTTTTCACAGCGGTCATTTTTATGTTTTCATATCGGAAAAAAATATCAGTGTTCAAATACAAAATAATAAGATGGTTCTAGCTATTTTTTTTTTTACTTTGCTGCTGAAGTAAACGAGAGTTGGTTTTAATTTATGTTCTATCGACCAATAATTTGTGAGAAACGATGCGAAAGTATTTCGAATTATTTTTCCTAGGTTACCTTAACGGGAATTTAAGTTGCGTGAAAAACTATTGAGAAACAATGCATCATGGGTAAAAGATACTTAATTTCGTATTCGTAGACTGTTTACTTTTTTTTTTAAACTTATGTAGAAAAACTAAAGGAAAGTTTGAATATTATATGGGGAGAGTACTGGTTTTGCCCAGTGATGAAAAATCTTTTTAATTAAAAGTAAAAGTTTGAGATTCAAACAAGAAGAGAAATTTAAAACGCATTAATTACGTTTACGTTCGCTACTCTTTCATAAATTTCTTTCCAAACGTGAATAAATATACATTTTTTAAAAAACTTATCATCCTTTTTCGTTTATTTTACTTATTTATTACTTTTTTACGTATTTTGTTACGGATAATTAAACCCAGTGTTTCGAAAGTATGGTTTTGAATTAAGAATGGGTTTTAATCTTTGTTATTGAACATTTATGTTCGCGAAGAGCCCGTGTAAATAAATAAACAGGTAATATTATAAATTAAAATTACTGTTTGCTTCAAAGTTTATTTTTATTATTTATAAAGTTAGTGATTTATCGAAAGAAATGAAATTAAATTTTTAGAATGAAATACGTGAAACCGTGTGCCAGCTTATGAATATTTCATGAAGTAATTTTTTTATTTAATCGCTATGGAGAGAAAGAAAATCTATTAGTTTTAATTACAGTAGCAATAAATTTTGATGCAATTTGTTATATGTATTTTTCATAAAAATGATTTTTTCGGAAACTTTTAAAGCATATTAATACTTGTTATTCAGATCGAAATCTTCGCGGCCAGAAATGTTTAAAATGAGTTACTAGATTCAAGTTCTGATTCCTCAAAAACCCGCTGTGTAAAATATAGAAATCGAAGATACTGAAAATCCTATTTTAAAATAAAGAGCGTACTTCCTCATTATTACTGAATTTAATTAAACATAATTGAAAGCTACTGAATCAAAATAAAACATTGAGATTTAATATTAAGAATTAAGTCCAAAGAATTTAAAAATTAAAATATGATGAGAAAAAAATTAACCTGAGTGTAACGCAGTGAAGTTCGATGTATTAAGAGTGAGCCAGATTGCAAGGGGTCCCAAAACTCCTCACCATTATTAGGTTTAAGAGAGAGATATTTTCTCTTTCCTCTGTTTTTTGTACTAATTGACACAAAATATAGTTTAACCAAAGCAAGAAAAACTCTGGCTCCACCCATTTTGAATGTTATCCAAAGATTCTATAGTCTCATTTTCGCTAAGTAAATATATAATGATCCCCTTAATGTAGTTTGTATATATTACACGTACATAGTACAAGACGAAGATTAAAAGAAACCGAATTAAGGCCATAAAAACCTCAAGTCCTAATTATTCTCAACTTTAACATTGTTTTCTTCAATATACATCCTTTCATAAGAATTTTCCTTAGGATAAAACAGTTAAGGAAGTCATTTTTTGAAAGCATGTTTATGGTATTCTCCGCTTTTTCTTTTACAGCTGGAACTGTCTCAAATCTCCTTCCTTTCAATGCTGATTTCTCCTTAGAGAATAGATGAAAGTCAAGTGGAATAAGGTCAAATGAATAGGGTGAATGTTTCAACACAGGGATGTTACGCTTTCTCAGAAACGGCTCAACAGATATTACAGTATGAGTTAGAGCGTTGTCCTGATGAAGAGTCCAAGACTTGTTTTTCCACAATTCGTACAAAATCTGGCTAACAAATTCTTTGTCGATTTCCATGGCCTCAGTAATTGAGCCAAAACTCATCCGACAGTTTTATGCTTAAATCTGGTTTTTTTTTTTCAAAATTTTTGTCCTCCGTTTGGTGCCGTAGGGTCGTCTTGAACGTGAGTCACCCTTTTTGAATTGGGTGAACCACTCCAAAATCTTAGTGCGTGCTGAACATTCATCACCGTATATTTCTTTCAACAAATCATGAATTCCTATGGCGGTTTTTCCAAGTTTCAGAAGAAATTTCACATTAACGTGTTGCCCTTTTAAAACAATTAAAATTTCCCCCCGACGCCCTGAAGATAAAAGGAAAGTCAAGACGAACGAAAGTCACGACCCAACTATGGGGTCAGCAGTAGACTATGGAGCAGGAATGAAAAGAGGAGATATCGCTTGACTTGACCATGTATTGTTTGATCTTGATACACACACTGCTTGTTTGCAGATTGATCAGTCGGGTTATTTTTTAGCCACACCTTGTTTTTAGAAAAGTAGAGAAACAAGGACTACAAAACTAGGAATAATCCACTAGAGTCTGAAACTATAAAAGCAAAATTAAATACATGCATCTGACACCACAAAGGCAAAGTTACTAATGCCTGTGAAGATTATTACGGCGGATCCGATAATTTCTATCCAAGGATTTGATAAAGTGACGAAGATTTAAAGCTTCCAGTTGATATCTCTCTCTTTTAATTTCCACACCACACCAATGGGAGCATTTTGAGTCACGATAGATTTAACGTGCATCAGCCCCGATTACACCACGGGTCTTTAGTGGCATCAAGGCTCGAATCTGCAACTCGACGAAAACAACGCCAGCTGCGAGTCCACTAATGATACTGAAACAAACTATGAGAGTTGTGAAAGTAATACTGTAAAATATTTTCATTATTCTGCTGATAATATTTAAGTAATATGCGTTCATCTTTCTATAATTTCGTGGATTTAGGCTTAGTAGCTAAAACCCCATCAGCCCTGGAGAGACACTGGTGAAAAAGACAGTTGGCCCCAGCTGTGTGCACAAACATGCCATCTAGAAACGGTTAATATGTAGCTTCCCGTTAACACTTATCTCTTAAAGGAATTTGGATTCGAACCCATGACTCGATGGAAACAACAACGCCCATGACCAATCAATTACTGCTGTCGCTTTTAACTCTTAACGTTCGAAAAGCTTCATTGCTTAAGTATATTTGTTACCGGTTATGTATGTAGATAAATAAGTCTTTTTATAACGTGCTAAACGCAGATATGTACGTAAGCTTATAAACACGCCAATTATGGTTGGAAGGTGTCACCTAATTAGCTTTGGAATGGTTTGGGAATTTGTACAGTTAATGCTCATATTCAGTACAAAGAAATAATCAAGAAAAACATTGAAAAACACTTAAATCACTGTGTATTTGTAAAATGGCTAATTATCTAATTGAGAGGAGATTTTTAAATGAAAATATAACCACAATATCTGTGTAGTATGATAGGAAAAAAGCGAAACTACATATTTTACATTTTGAAATTAAAAGCGTTTGTTGATTATGTTATAATAGACAAATTATTGGAGAATGTAAGTAAACAACCTCATATAATCCAATACGTTATGAAAGCTTAGGGATATAAACTTAGGAACAGTTTTGAAACACTTCATTTTATGAAAGATTATGAAATTATTTCAATAATAAAGGATTATAATTTTGATATTTTTAAAAATTTTGTTCCTTTTAAATAGGTTCCCAATTTTTCTTATTAACATGCATACACTATAATGATTTAACCACTTACTTTCGATATGTTGATATATATTTGAATAATAAATCTCGATTGATAGATTGCCAATTAACGTCGTACTTAGAAGCAACACGAGGGACATTCACGACTGACCTCATAATTTTCAAACTTGTTCAAGTGAGAGGACAACACCTGGACTGGCACACCCTTTTCCACATTTCCACAATACGCCAATGGGAAGACTTGGAGTCTCAATAGTTTTAACGTGCGATAGCCTTAACCGAAGGGTCCTTATTGGCATCAGAAACCGAACATATGACTTGACGGAAAAAATAACCAGTCATGAACATTAAGCGTTGAATCTATTATTTACAAATAAGTTGTAACAGGAGCCTTACCATACACACAACTGCTTTCCTGGATTTAATACTCATAATTCCTTTATAATAAAGAATCGACATCTCCGCTTAATATAACAAATGGTGATAGTTAGTCTAAAGCTAATATACATATGCAATGGGAGAAATACTAAGCAGCCTCAGAAAATTTAAATATTTCATAATATAGACTCATGATATGCTAAAGTGTTAAATCATTTCACAATTCGAATCACTATAACTTTAACCAATAATGGAATTTAAAGGGAATTTGAGTGTCAAAATATTATAGTTTTCATCACACAATTACAAACTAATATTTCTACAGATATATATTCTAAAGTCCGACGGCTATTTATTCCCCAAATATGGGTACTGTTCCATACATTGAAACCGAACCTTTACACATAAAGCTATTAAAATACATAACTATCTATGCGAGAAAAGGTTCAAGGCATTTGATATAGATATCTAGATCAAAGACAGACTAGGATGTTAGAAACTATTTCAAATAGAAGTCTAATGGAAAATCAGTGATGCCTCTAATGCATGATATAGTAATATTATTCAGAGCACTACACAGAACAGCCTTTGATGTTTGCGAACTCTAATGAGAAACTGCATTAGAAAATCTGACCAATAATGATCTCTTTGTGAATAGGCTGTTATGACGAAATAGTGTCAACCAATCAGAGTTGTTAATACGAATATATAGAGAAGTGTCGGAAATTATCTAGAAGATTTTCGGTGATGTGTAAATTCGGAGTTTGAAATGAATTCATAATTTGTAATTTTGTAAAGAATATAAATGCAAAGTTTTGTTATAATTTTTTTGTTACAATTAAGTCAATTTATCACAAAGATGAAAATTATCTGTTCTTATATAGAAGGATTTAGATAATTGCAAATATGATGCAAATATAATTGCAAATATGATGCAAATATAATAGCAAATATGATGCAAATATAAGTGCAAATATAATTGCAAATATGAGTGCTAAGTCTTATAATTTTTTTTTTGTTACAATAAAGTTAATTTTTACTATGATGAAAATTATCTGTTCTTATTTAGAAAGATTTTGATACAAACGTGGTTTAAAAAGCACTTGTATATTTAAAGGCAAATGGCATCATTTAAATAAACTGTTGTTACCATTGGATGCTGTCATCTATTAAATGAAGCAGAAACAAATTTGACATTGATTCATTAATTAATTTAGGTTTGGAACTCATTTGCAGCCAAATCAAAATTTGATATCTGCCTCATCGAAATGTCACCGTCGATGATAAATGGATTCATCATTATACACTGAAATCGAAGAAACAGCAAAAAAATGGATTCCTTCCGGTGAATCTGCTCCGAAGAAGGCGAGGATGATTGCATCGGCTGGAAAAGTTATGACAAGGAAATTTTGAGGCGCGAAAGGCGTCATAATCATGCATAAGTGTAACTGAAATAGTTGTCAAGCGATTCATGATGCTTAGTAAAAACTACCATCATTCGAAAAATTTCCTTACTGCAAGAATCCTTTCTTAGATTTTCTAATGACTTATTGAACGATCCTTGCAATTGAAAATATGACGCAAATATATTTGTAATTCTAAGTGCAAATTTTTATATATATTTTTTTACTATAAATTTAATTTGTTATTAAGATGAAAATTATCTGTTCCTTATTTGGAAAGATTTAGATAACTGCATATACGATGCACTGTTTTTTAAACGTTTTGATAATTTCAATTTTTTTGTTCTAATTAAGGATTAATAATTCAAGTTATTAAAGTGAAAATCTTTTTAAAGTAAAGTTAAAAATAAATGATGTTGAATTTTTCTTTAAAAAAGGAATACACTACTTTCAGTTTTTTAAAATGTTATTTCCTTTTTTTTATACCTATGAGGATTTTTTTTAAAAAAATAAAATATTCTGAAAAGCTAAGTGTAGTAAGCTAAAATGAGAAGCTTTGATCATATTTAAACAATTCCAGCATCTGAAAAGATTACAATTTTTATTTTCATCGATTTTTTATAATAATATATGCTGTTTGTTCAAGTTTAATTTACCTAATTTTCTGCTATGAACTTAATTACATTTTGACTTTTAAACTAAATTAATTTCACTGTATTTCCTATTATGAAAATGAAGTTTGTTTTATTTATTTTAATTAAGAAACAAGAAAATTAATTTCGCTCTCTTTTAGTAATAATCCATTTTAAATAATGAACATAATCCGTAAATAATCCAATTTAGCCGCGAAACATTTTTTTAAAAAATATTTTTCCCTTTAGTTAGCTGTCTGAATTTTTTTGTAATTCATAAATCATTTGAGTTTCTTTTTTTTACTATAAAAATAAATAATTTTATCTCCTTTTTGTTACGATTATAAAAATGGAAATGGACGGGAATTTCATCACACATTTTTTACATATTATTTAATCAAGTTATTTTATTTTTTATAAATTTATGTGATCAACAATAAGAAATCAATAATCTCTTCAATTATATTTTTCTTATTGAGTTTAGCAACTTGAACTGAATTAATGCATGTTCAGCAAATTCATTTTTGTGTGTGATAATAACATCTAACTAATAACATCATTTCTCATCAATACGATCTTAGAACATGTTTTAATAATATTTTAGTATGTTTGCTCTCAATTTATAAATGAAAGAGTTATTGATTGTTGTTTAAGATTTATGTAACATACGTAAAATGGTTGAGACTATATTCAGTTTGAAATTAATGGAACTTATCATTTATATTTAAATATACTCATTAGAGAATCACAACTTTATAGAATTATTTGCACGCACTACAATCGAAGATAAAATTAGTTGTTAAACATATTGAAAGTGAGATTAAAAAAGTACCCATATTAAGAACGGGAAATGAGAATAAGTAATTCTCTCTTTAGAAATTTTCTCTTAAAATAGCAGGAGTATGACACCCTTACACCCCACCAAACAATCATAATTTTTCCGGTCTATGAGATTGTTTTTACTCCCTTTTGGAACAGAATCACCGGAAGTAACTAGTTTTTTAATTGTTTCTTGATTTAGGGTATATAAATATGAATCCAGTCTAGTTTCTGATGACGTATGTAATTGTGATCGTTTGTTAACCTCGCACTAAAAAGCAACACGAGGGCTAATAGTGAAGGACTTCGTAGTTTTGAGTCTCAGTCAAGGGTCGAAGACGACACCTGAGTTGGCCCTCCTCTCTCTAAACTTCTACGTCACACCGACAGAAGAACACGGCATCCCGACCAGATTTAACATGCATCAGCCTCGCTACACTGCGGATCTTTAGTGACATCAGGACTCGAACTTTCGACTAGAAAAAAACAACGTCTGCCGCGAGTCCTCTACGTTACCTCTGCCACTCATTGAGGATGAAAATTCAACGTCTAATTGCTGCATTCAGGCTTTACTACCTAGAATCAGAGCCATATTAAAGTTCAGTAATGAGAATCAAACAGTCATATTTTTAAATTTAATTCTTATTTAAAAATAATCAAAAATAAATTTTAGTGGTACGAATGTGAAGTAGAGCCTAGCTTTAAATTCCTCGTTACTTATAAATGCCATTTGATCAGTGTTATACACTTTAATTCGACATACCTATTCTAATTTACATAGATCATGGTTCTCTCAGACGAACAGGTTTTCAAATCAAATAACGTCATTGAAGAATTTTATATAAAAGTCTAGTTATAGAGAAATATGGGAGATAACCTCGCTATAAAATGACAAATAGAACTCGAAAGGACAGTGTTACGGAGTTAGTTTTGATTTGGCAGTCAATTCAAAACTAATTTTTGAATCAGTATGACACAAGAATAAGACATTATAATTTTTGTGATTTCTTTGTATAAGTGGCTAGTCTAAATAAAATTAATCAATATTTCTCAAACTCCGAACTAGTCATAATTTAAATACTACATCTATATGTTAAAATTACCATAATTATTACCTAAAGTAAGAAATAAAAGAATGCGATAATCATAAATTATATTTAAATACAAATTCTTCTATCAAGTTTTAAGAAATATTCTCTTCATATATATATTTATAGTAATCAAATATTTCATAAATCCTTTTATAATCTTCCACTATTTGTTGAAATATATTTTCTAGTCCTTAGATTACGAAAAAATATAATTTTTTATCCCATATATTTACATCTCAAAACCCATCGAATGATTATTATTTCATTTGAGAACTTTAGAATAAAATAATATAATTTCATTAATATTTGCTTAAAACTCTATTTGAAAAGGAATCATAGATTTATATTTAATTTCCTGGATAGCATACTTTTCGAAATATTCCCTAAGGAATGATATTTAATTCATTATTTAGTTATTTACTATTAACGAACTCAATGGGTTGTATAATAAGCTATTTTATAACATAGTTTCCCTATTCTCAGTGTAATCATCTTATAAAATGGTGAAATGCATTTATTTCCTTAAACAATGTTTACTGGTAAAGTATTATAATTATAATACAAGCAACCCAAGTATAAACAATTATTCTAAGTTAAATTAATTTTAATTAATTCAAAATATTCATAACAATACATAGTTAGAAAATTAAGATTTTATTCAGTAGCTGTAAGTAACAGGCAACCTCCATAGGAATAAAATGTACATTGTTTCTATTCAAAATTATTTCAAAAGGAAAGTTAATATGCATCTCACAAAATTCTACTTTCGCTAAAAAGTGAGGAAGATATATTGTTCTAAGCATTATTTTAGAAGCTCTCTCCTAAATATCAAACGATAATTTTAAACCTTAGACTAAAATAGATGAAGTGTTCCTTTAAATTCTTGAGTTACGTGAAGAATTTTAGATTAAAAGCCCGCCTATATATGTACCGAATATATATACTCTGATTATTTTACATGTGTTGTGGTTACTAAGTATTTTCAATACTCTTTGAAGTTAAATTATTTTTTTTATTTGTTAGAAATATTCCAAGTTTTTTGGCTTAGGCCTAAGGCTACCAGGACATCAGCGGAATTCTGGAACATTAAATCTAAGACTTCTTGTTTTTGTGATGTATATCTTTACAAATTATTAGTAAAGCTTAGATTTTTTTGTGTGCCTAGTAAAAATATTTCAATCTTTTTATCAAACTATAAAGGTTATTTTTTGGTCATAAAGATTTTTTTTCCTCTCTCATTTGAATATGGACATGTTTTGCGAGGTATATCTGCATCTAGGTACCATTTTGAAAAATAATATTATATAAATATACAAAATATTTTACTCCTCATATAAAAAAAAAGCATACACAGAATATAGTGAACCTAATTTTCTAATGATATTACTGTATTTTTTCTTTGAAAAAACGATAGAACTTTACATTCATAATCATAACGATAGAACTTAATCATATTTCCTAATTTATTTTTCTTTTTTCATACACAAAATTATTCCTTAAAAATTAGATATTATTTAGAGAAAAAATGTTTTAGCTTTACCATATACATAAGTACCTTATGTAGAAGTATAAAAAATATGGAACCCATATTGTGTAACAGATTTTATTTAAAAATGGTACCTAAGTTCAAATATATCTCACAAAAAATATCCATATTCAAATAAGAAGGGAAAAAAATCTTTATGATGAAAAAATTATTTTTATAGTTCGTTAGAAAGATTGATATTTCACTATTAGGCAGAAAAAAAATCTAAGCTCTACTAATAATTTGCATATATATATATATATACATATATAAATTGATGCTATCAATAATGATTACAGCTTTGAAATAAAAATAGATGAAGGGCTGAAAATAAAATTCTTTAAACGTTTCTGGATAATTTTTAAAATCAGCTAATTTTTCATTATTTAATTATTTTTCATTATTTGAATTTAAGAGATCTATCATGATATAGATAACCTAAGGGAATGCATTCTAATTTTAATTTTTAAAGTAGCTGTGATAGCTAATGTTCGTGTACTATGACTTTTTCTTACTCTTGTTATATTCAAAAAGGCTTAGTAAAGAATCTGTCTTTGATAAATAGCAGCAGCATTTTATTTACATTTCACTGCCTCTCCTCTATCTCGGAGCTCGTTTTCATTCCTACCTCTTACGAGTATATGTTTTTACAACGTTTTTACGTATTTCATTTGGTGTGTGTGTGTATCAGTGTGTCATCAAATTTTCGATCGTTAATTTAACCAACTTTCCATCAAGCTAGAGCTCTGACACTTTGGGAATCGTTCATACTCGTCTAACAATGTAATATTTAGACATTTGTGACAATAATAATTTTTTTTAATTATGCAGTTTAGCCCAACCACTTGGCGCAATTTCAAAAATTGCCAAACTTGGCGATTTATTTTAACTGAATGTTAAGTCCACGAAGCGGACCAGGGTAGCCCCATTTGGCAAAATACCTCTAAATAATTCCAGTCACCAAGAGTGGTTGGGCTAAACAGTAGTGCAATCATTTAATTTAAGGGATGAATAAATTAATTTTAGTTAGTTTTAACGTTTTTATGTATTTCACTTGGTGTGTGTATCAGTGTGTCATCAAATTTTCGACCATTAATTTAACCAACTTCCCATCAAGCTAGAGCTCTGAAACTTTGGGAATCGTTCTTACTCGCCTAACAATGCAATATTTAGACATTTGTAACAAGTTTTAAGTAAAATTTCAATATTTTTTAAATAAACTTTGCAACTATATAAAAACGTTGGTTTTTATCTCGAATTATTTTCTCTGATCTTATTACATTAGCAACCCCTTTTCTCTAGAAAAAAAAAGGGGGAGCCAACATTTTCTCCCCCCAATAAGCATCATATATATATTACAGTAGTTGCATAAAGTAAAATTAAATTTGGTTAGAATTAGAATTTGGTTTGAAAATAAAATTTGATATCATCCCTCCCCACACCACATGTTTAACAGATACCATCAAAAATCAATTTATTGATAATATGCACTTTAAATAAATAGAATTATAGAATCAATCATGGATAAACCTAGCCAATGGAATTAACCACAATTCTAAATTTCAAGGAACAGAGTTAATGGGATCAATCGCGGCCTGCTTCTCAATAGAATGAACCACAATTCTAATTGTTAATGTACGGCAAAAAAACTTAAATAAGATTTTGATTTGTAATAAAACTCGACAAGTTTAAATAATAAAGTTAAAAATCAGTTTTTATTTTTGACCATTTATATACTTGTAATTGCATGAATCATGGAATTAATCTTGGTAATTCCATAATTTTATGTAATAAAAAATTGATCCAAGAATTAGCCAATGAATTGAACCTCAATTCTAAATATTAACATTCTTAGAAAAACCAAAATAATTTTAAAAAAATGCCATATGAGTGTATGGGATTATTATATGAATTTATGGGATTATATTACACGATTTTATTAGATTATGTCATATGAATTTCCGGGATTCATTTTGATAGATCTACCCATAGTATGAAACATATTTCTAATTTTTAAAGCAGCAACATTAAAACAAAACTTAATCATTGTTTAAAAATAAAATCTGATTTTATGTTTAAATGATAATGTTAAAAATCAATTTATGTTTCATCATTATGTTCTTATAATTTTCTTTTTGAATTTATAGAATCAATCAAGGTTAAGCCTTTAAAACCATTGGAGTAAGCCACAATTTTAAATGTTATTGCTCCCAGAAAAAATAATTAAAGCAGTTAAGTGGAGTACAGTGGATCACTTAGCAGGCCTTATAAGATTCATAGGTGAGCCCATTTGTAGTCTTAATATACTTTTGGGCAGCCTGGTTCAGGTCATGTTAAGTGACAGGATAGTATTTACACTACTTTATTGCAATATTAGATAAAGTGCTTGTTGCATTTACATTTGCAATGCAAATAGAACTTTTATAGGTGCGCGGTAGAAAGTTGTACAATTCCTTGAACACGACGTTTTAGTCGAACGTTTAAGACATCTTTGATGTCCCTACTCTTTGGAATCTTTGTGTGTGTTGAAATTGGCCAACCCCCTTCCAAAATGATGGGATACAATCCTTTCTTTTCTTTGGATAGCTGAATAAATTAACTTAGATATTGGTCACTGAACACCCCAACCGGGGAAGGAAATGGCTCCTTCAAACTGCAAAATATGGTACGGGGGGCTTTTGATTCTCTAGAGATCAGACTCAATATAGTCAAATCATGACCGTAAAGTTCATGGGAAACAGAAAGTAACTTGACTTTTCGCACGAGTTCAGTTGTCTTTAATGAGGATCTAGTCCGAATGTAAGGGAAAACACCAACAAACTTATTAACTGTGGTCGCCGCATATTCATTGTTAATATAATTTCTTTTAAAATTTAGTATTCAGAGTATAAGTGTAGAGATAACCGGAAGTTTTTTCTATCATACGTAGCCTACCAAATAAGTTGACAAATGGATTCAATATCAAAATCAGTTAAAAGTTTTATATAAGAATTTATGAACCACCAAAGGGGATTTTATCTTCGTATAACGACAAAATGTTGTTCTAGATCAATTTTCGAAATAAAGTTGGAAATGCATATGACTTGTTTAATTAAATTTGATTTCTACCAACAAATTTACAATACTCTCTGTTTGAATTGCAGTTGCCTCATTGAAGTATTAGTGCTAAGTATAGATTATAATACGAAATTATTTATTTTATTTTCATTTTACTGCAGCAACTATAGATTACATGGAGCTTAAAATATATTCCAATAAATGGTCTATCGTTTATTTTAATCTTAGTATCTGAAAAGTACATTATTTTCCGTTTCAGTACTGAATCTTTTATTTTTATTCTAAAATATTTAATCGAATAATTTGGCTTTTTTATCGTATAATCATCTGCTTTAATTTTTGTTCTTCTAAAATTGGTATTGTTTTAATACTTTATAGCCTTTATATTATGATTAAGACTACAAGATACGAAGAAAAATTAGTACATTTGTTGGCTAAATCTGTTATTTTCAAGGCTTTGCCTGTTTTTATAATTTCTCGTAAACGTTTCTATTTTCCTGAAAAAATTTCCAAATAATTTTGACTAGAGATAATTTTTCATGTGAAAACAAGTGCGTAATTTTGATTTTTGTTGAAGGAAAACATCTTAATCGTGATCTCTCTCTCTCTCTCCTCTCTCCCACCCTTTTTTCTATTCTAGCGCACAAAATACCGAAAATAAAAGTTCATTTCGTACAAAACATCAGATTCACCAAACCAGTAAATTTACAAAAATATTGTTAGACTCTCAAATTTTCAACTTAATTTATTACCACAAACACAAAATATTATAGTTTATAATCGAAGATAATAATTAAAATTAAGTAAAGAGAAGAGGTATTTAGGTGTTTTTTTTAAGGAATTAAAAATAATAACTAAAAGCAAGTATTTTGCCAAATAAGTTGGCCACGGTAGCCTAGTGTTCATGGTCACGGACTCGAGATTGGTGGTTGTCGTTGAATCGTGGGTTCGAGACTTGTTCCTCTAAAGACCCGCCGGGTAGCCGGGGCTGATGCACTTTAAATCTGCAGTCTCAAAGTCCTCCCATTGGCGTGGTGTGGAAGTTAAGAGGTGTCGTCCTTGTCACTTGACCAAGGTTCAAAATTACGTCAATTCAACACGTATTTTTTTATCTCTTTGTTTATATATATATATATATATATATATTCCTTTATTAATTTTCATTTACTCTTTTTTCATTTATTTATTTTTACTTATTTATTTTTATTTTTACTTAAATATATTTGCAAGAACAATATACAAGCGTATTTAATAAATTTAAAAGGAAATTAATTTTTACATGTTTAAGTATTTCAAGAGCTTTAGGAATTTCTCAAAAATAACTTAATTATTGACATTTTTCTCGAAGGCGTATTTGATTCTATATTACATTCTGCTTGAAAACCATTGTGAAGCATTTTAACTTTATAGTTTTTCTTGATTCAAAGTAAAAACATTTATACGGAAATTATTTTTTATTAGAATTTCTACAAGATATTTTACAGCAATTTTCCTCCCAAGTATATAAATTATTGCACTGTCTGATTAAGTTTGCGAATCCGCGAAATCTGGGTTTTTTTAAAATTACAAATGAATGTAATTTAACAAACTTTTTAAGCCTTTGCTCTGTTTTGATAATAAAAAAAAAAATTAAATTAAAGTAATAAAATGTAATATCAGAACAAGCAAAGGGAAGGGGAAAAAATGTAATGTATGTACTATTTATCTACGTCTTTTTTGAAAAACAACTATTCGTTATTTGCTTTATGATGTTTACTATACTAAATAAATGTTTGCAATGTTGATAATATTGAGAGAATATATTCTACAGTAATGAATAATCCTTTTAGACCTAAAACGAAGATTAAGTGAAGTTGGATTGCGCTACACGAATAGGAAATGATGGCAATTGGTTAAAAATCAAAGTTGATGAAATAAAAGAATTTTAATCTTACCCCCCTCCTTTTCCAAGAAATATACTTCGTTTGACTTTTAACTCAACTTGAATTTTCCCTTTATTCTGAAAAATTACCTCCCTTCTGTTTTGTATATATTTAATGAACGCCGTAATTTAATCATGATTATAAGAATATATTTCTTTTGATGATGATTGTTTAAATAATTTCAAAGTATGTTTAAAATTTATTTCAATATCATTTAGACGATTGCAAATGTTACTTTTAATGCTGCTTGATTTGAAAGTGTTAAATTATATCACTGCCAAACGATTATCTTTTATATCGATTCTTTTTACAATATGTATAATTTGTACTTTATTTTTTTAAAAAAAATATTTTCTTCATTCTTTCTCTTTTGAATGCCGTTCGTTTGTTGTTCGCAAGTGTAAAATCTACTATTAAGACTCCGTAATATTATCATTACGTGACATGTATTAGCATAACTATGATACACGTAGTTACATCGCAGTAGATTATTATATTGTCCATTTAGCTGCTAAGTGTAAATTATTTGGAATTTTCTGACTTTATGAAATAAATTTGATGAAACTAAATTGAAACTTATTAATTGATGAAATTGCTGTTGTGTGTGTGGTAAAAAAAATATGTGTGAATGCAACTTTTTCAACAATTAGCGTGGCTAATGCAGTTTAAAATGTTTATATAGAACAATGAGAGGTTTAAGATAAAATACATTGTATGAAAATTACAAGCATCTTTTATTCTCCATTAAAACAACAAAAATCTGAATTTTTTTTAAAATTTAAAGTATTACTTTTTGAAATATTATTACTATATATGTAATTATTAGTCCATATTATAAGATTATTTTTATCAAAATCAGATCACAAAAATAAATCCGCTTATAACTGAAATATAAAGAACAAAAATGAAGTAAACGAAATTTGTTGAAAACCCCTCAAAAGAGTAACTGCATCTTTCAGAACTAAACTAGCAGCTGCATTTTATAGTTGAAAAATTCAATATACGCAATTACGTCCTTTATTGGTTGCTGTTGTACGAGTAGGTTCCAATATAAACTCTTTCTTTCCTTTTGTTAAAATGTTCATAAGCTTCTGAGTCAGAGAAAGACATGCGCAGCTCGAAGCTCGATTCTAATTGATTCACGCAATAAACCGTAATATTTAGATACTCAAGAATTATATACGATATTAACTAGCTAATACTATCAATAATTGTTACTTGAGGGAAATATAAATAATTTAGAACTTCCTAGTTTTTAATTAAAGGATTGTGTCAATAAAATGCTAATCCAATTATTAAGAAATAGACAGATAACAAACACTTCGCAATCAAGCAAAAGTGGACAAATTGTCAATATGTTGCCGGGCAAATCAAAAGTCGTAATAAATACTAAAAATGAAAAAAAAAAGGCTTTGCTAGTTTTATTATTAAATTCCTGCTATTAGCTCACACTCTCCCTATATATATTTACATATATCGTTCAAATTTTCAATCGTTAATAAATTACATTTTATTCACCCACTCAAGTTCAAATACATTTTTTAAAACTTGTAGTGGATGACACTTCATGCTAATACAGGTTTTTCATACATTAATTCATTAATTAAATTTAATTGGTGAAAATGCAGTTTAGCAAAACAGTTTAGAGATTTCATAAATTGCCAAACTTGGCGATTCCTTTGGCTGAACGTTAACTCCGCGAAGTGGACCAGGATAGCCCCGTTTGGCAAAGTACCGCCAAATAATG
The DNA here is from genome assembly GCA_019974015.1 of Nephila pilipes. Taxonomy (NCBI): domain Eukaryota; kingdom Metazoa; phylum Arthropoda; class Arachnida; order Araneae; family Nephilidae; genus Nephila; species Nephila pilipes. The sequence goes on along the minus strand of BMAW01009785.1, from coordinate 68,936 downwards.
GTTGGGAGGATGGGCTAAACTGCATTCCAACAGTTTCATTTCCGGAGGAGTTAAGAAATAAGCCAATGCTTCTACTATGTCGTTTGTCTTGCTATGGCAAAGTCGGTAGAGCGTCGGCGTAGAATCTTCATGCCTTCGGGTCAAAGCGTAATTTTTTTTTTATTTAATTTTCAAATAATTAATTTTAGTTTTAAATGGGAGAAAAAAAAATTTCTCTTTTATTAGATATTTAGCAGCATATAAATTTAGGAATAAATACCATCAGTGACGAAGCGTGTATATCGCTGGAAAAAATTTTCTTTTGTCTCTTAATATTGTGAATCTATCATATGTAAATACATATTTATATTAATTATTATTATTTAATAATAAGTAACTAAAATAAAATTTTCTTTGTTGACCTAAGTAGGAATTGATTTAAAAAATCTTTTTTATATTATTTTAACATGTATTAACATATTTTAAAAATTTATTCGGGTTAGCGAGCTCATTCGTCGATGAAAGTTTCGAACCTTTACATTGGGTAACCATCCTCTTCCTAATCTGTATCACCAGTTGACTACAATGAATATTAATTAGAGTAAGATGAGCATACATCAGAGCTCCAGACTTCACAGAAGCAAAATTACTATAAAAAAGAGAATACCGTATTCATATCCCTGAAACATTTTTATTTTTACAATCAAAACATTTTTCAGTACAAGAAAATTGCTAGTGTTAACAACAAAAAGAATAAAAACAGACGATTCTGCCATAAAAATCAATTATTACATTAGATAATAAAATAATAGTAAACTGTAAATTATTAATATAGACAGTAATATTTGTTCGGATATTAAAATATCAACAGACTATGAAATTATATATATATATATATCCATAGTGTAAATATACCTTAAGATAACTAAATATACAAGTAATTATAATCATAATGTATTATAAAGTGGATATTTTAAACCTAACAACTTGTATCCTTAATTTAATGCTTAAGCATTTTTGTTGACTCTATTTTCTCAAAATAACATTTTGTATAGTAAATAAATTTGGAAAATATTAAATGCAGCCTTATTTACATTGTTGTCCTATCAAAGCAAAAATATGTTTAATAGTTTTTCTTTCTTCGTTAAGAATGTATAATTAATATATTATGTGCTACCTCAGTGTACTTTCATAGCTTAATTTTGATTTTTAAAAATAAATTTTAGTATTATTAACCTCTAACAATTTCTATAAGTGATTGATTTACTTGAAATAAAATCGCTTACGAACAACACTAGAGCTATTGTTGGAATCCCACGTCGTAATTTTGAGAACCTTTAATGCGACTAGGACAACACCCAAGGCTTACACTTTTAAGTATTAAGACTAACCAAAGAAATAATTTGAGGTAGTATTGCATTTAACCTAGAAAAAGACCTATTATTTTGCCTGGTGGAACTTTAATGCAACTAGAATTCAAACCCATTGCTTTATTTGAATATTAAGCTACGAAGATTTCTACATTGATTATTCTGTAATTAGAAGAGAAGCATTTATTTATTTAAATAGTTAATAATAATCCTTTCTCTCTGGTACGCAAAACTATTGACTATAAATTGAAAATGACTGGAAATATTTAAAAAAAAAAAAGAAGTGAAATGATCTTTTTGGAGACTTCTAAAACGACTCCCATTTCCCCTCCCTAGTACCGCATTTCAAAACCCTAACACGAATACTTATCTAATTGTTCACATAATCACGCAAAATTAAGAGTCTCAGAACTCTAAGGTATCATCTGTATAAGCAAAAAAACATCATCTTCCAAATCAATATAACTTAAAAATTAGGAAACGCAGAAAGCCCTGACACATTTACTATGTTATATTCATATTTTCTTGCATTAATTTTCATATTTTCTTGCATTAATTCTCATATTTTCAAGTAATTTTAAAGAAATCTTAAAAGTTATAAAGAAATATTCATTTGACACTTTTTCTAAATTACAAAAATCAGCATTTTACTGTACGTTGTGTTCTGAAGTGCAATATTAATTAAAATATACTAGAGTATTGTTATATAGGAAAAAAATTTTTAGTTCTGAAGTTGTTACACGATTTTCAAAAAAAATCAGTAGAAATTTTTTTTACTGTAATTATTTAGAAAATTTTGAAATTTTAAGAAAATATATAAGTAAAATTCACACGAAAAATGTTTGATAATAATTTGCCTAAAATTTATGTGTAAGTAATTAAAAATCTTATATTGAACATGTGTATGAAATGTCAAGCCGATATAATTAATAGTTTCTAAGAGATCCATCATGCATATAAGCTATTTTTTTGTTTTCAGAAAAAAAGAATTTAAAGTTTTAAAATAACAACAGCAAAAAAAAAAAAAAAAAAATGTTAAACAAGGTTTATTTTTTTCTCGATGACTTTTTAAGTTTTATAGTGTCATTACACTTTTTTTTTTATCAAAGTAATCAGCAAAGATGGATTTATAACATATATATCACCCCCCCTCCAATCCTAAATTTGGAAGGGTTCTGAAACTCCCTTAAAAATGAAATATAAGTCCCCGACTCAAACATTAGAATTGAAGCCATCGGTTTAAGAAACAATTTCAAGAGCATTCAGTAAAAGCGGTAAGAGAATCAAAACAAATTCAAAATGTTTCTCCCAAAACTCCGATGCAATAAGAACAAATGTTTTGATAATGTAATTTTGTAGGATTAATAATCATATTTCCTAATTAGGAATCCCTAAATAAAATTTCTAACGCTTCCTTAACGGGATAAAAAAATTACTATAAGTCACAATGCTTTTCCCAATCTCAAGCTACCATATGGAACAGGTATACTGAGCAGAAAGCAATGAAACTCATAAATTCTATTTATTAATTAGGATAAGTATCCCTGAGCCAGTAGGAAAGAAAAGATGGTCTTATAATTTCATAAAAATAAAGATGTTTTATCAGAAAGTGGTTTCAAATCGATGATAATGATCACAATAATTAAAGGATTCGGAACTCTTTTATAATAGAAAAAAAAAGGAGGGAAGGATAGTTGATGTTTAATATTTAGTTTATTTCAAACGAAAAATAAATTATTATTGTTCAAACCAATGAGGTTGAAAACTTGTTTTTGTTCTAGGTATTATAAAGTTTTTATTTCAATGTTAAATTTGATTGTAATTCGTGAAATCAATCAGAATATGGATAAAATAAGAAAAAAATTTGGCTTGTGTATACATTAAATAGGCTTTTAAACTATCTCTATTGAGCTAAATAAAAAAGAAATATTTTTCTGATATTCAAGAACTTTAATTCGAAGAGTTATTATAAAAAGTAATTAATTATCAATAATTAGTTGTAAACTAAGAGTTATGTAAATCAGTAGTGTTTATAAAGAACAGTATTTATCAATAATTAGTTGTAAAGTAAAAATAGTTTGCGATAAATTGATCAAAATGCATATTTTTGAGCAAGTAACATAATGTAATTAAATGATTATGTTTTGTCTGAATTTTTTTAAAAAAAACAACATATTATTTATACATTCAAACATAATTCACTTTCAAAATTTTTGAGAGTGCTTTTGTTGTTATTTTTATGTATAAAGCGTAACCTAATGTATAGAACTTGTTATCTGGTTTTCATTAGTATATTAGGAAAGTTACATTTTGCATTCCTCTTTACGAACTTATTCTTTACAAATAGATTTTGTCATTACAAAATAACATTGCGAATGCATTTACAAAATTACATTTTGAAAAATGACTCTAAAACAATATTTTTCTCAAAACAGTTTTGCCTGTACTTTGAAACCTTAAAATATAAAGACATTTCTCAAAAAGATCCATTAGGACACGTACAAAAATTTCCGTCTCAAAAGACCCATTTTCTACTTGTTTGAATATATTCTAATTCTTTTTTGTAAATTATGTATCAGTATCATTTAATAATCCAGAAAAAAATGGTTTTTTATAATCTTTCAGGGATATAAAATATGAAATGTACAAATTACGAAATTTTGTTTACTTTGAAAGAATTTTATTCAGATATTAATTTTTATCAGAAAGACGTTTTTCATCAGATTGGTATTTAAAAAAGACATTCTAAATTATATTATTTATAGAATTCACCGAATTTTTATCATGTTCTTCTTAACAATCGACTAAAAATACTTCAAAATCGACTAAAAATGTGCTCCAGATTTCTGTCGTAAGTAGCAACAAGCAACGGAAGGAGTAAAGTGTGTATAGTAACTGGACCGATAAGGAATTCCTTTTTGACTCGGTTGCTTAAGCCGCAACGACAGGGACACCAGGGACAAATTTTATCGGAACTTGAAGATAAGGAGTTTTCGAATCACCCTGTGATCAACCAATTTTTGCCAAAGCGAGTGAAAGATTTTCAGCTATAACCCTTTAAAACACTTTAGACTTGTTGTTTGGTAGTGTGTATATGTAATATGTATTTGTAAGACACACAACACAACACACACGCACATACATATTTGTTCGTAAACATCAAAATTTTTGTTTACCTTTAAAAAAAATCCAGTTTGTAATTCTATCTTAATTCAATGCTAGATGAAATGTATTATTAACGAAATGGAAAATAATTAAATTTTTTTTAAAATTAAGAGTTTCCAAATATATGTGTGTGAAATGTGGGAGCAAAAGCAATTCATCACAAAAATGAAGACTGTGATATCTGTTTGTATAAATTTTGAATAATTTATATTATGTTTATGACTGCCTTTTCTCACGTTTCAATTTTTTTTACCCAACCAAATTTAAAATGTTTCAAATTACCTAAATTGTTTATAGTTTATGCTTGGCAGTGCCTGAAAAAAAACGAAGATTTTAAATATTTATTGAAAATTTTAATAACTATTACTATTGCAAGAAAAATAAAATCTTATTTAGCAAATACATTACGAACTGCAAAAAGGTTTTTTTAAAAATATGATTTTAAAGCTCGAAGAAGGAGAGTTTGTAAGAAAACATATTTTTTTTTAAATATTTTAGATTTTTTTCATCCATTGAAGTATAGTTAAAAACGTTGTAAGAAACATTTTAAGTTTTTAGAAGAAAGATGAAATTTTTATGTATAAATTGAAAAACAATTTATCTCTTAAAATTTGAGGTATGTTTACGAATATTTTTTGAAAATGCTTTTATAAAGCTAAATAAAAATTCTGTAGGTAAATTTTACATTTAATGTATCTTTGTATCTTTTAAGACTTTTTCACAACAATCTTTAGTAATTTTTGGAAAAACTTTAGACGAGTAGAAAGAACAAAGAGAATTGAAATTCTTACAAATTATTAACAGTTTCTTAAATGAAATAATTTTATGAGATTTTTTTTCCCTCCAAACCTACATGCCATGTGTATGATATTTATAAACATATCAAATATTTTACTGAAGATGAACATTGTATTTCATATATGTACCTAAAAATATTTTCATAAATATATTTTACCTTTTTTTTTTTTTAAAAAAAAAGAGATTTAAACTTGTTCAACGGACTTAGGAAAATAGCGTGTATTTTCAAAGTTGATGTACAATTTTATTATTTTTTTTCTTGCAATGAGTAGTTCGTTTATATAAAAATTTATAATGTTCTATATTAATCTTTGATAACATTCATGTATGCTTTCATTTTACAAAAAATGAAATAAAAGCAAAACAAACATTAAAATTATATCTTCTGAGATATCAGAAATGCAAGAAATGCTTAGAAAAAAGAGGTTTAAAATATCATGATAAATTTTTAAAGAAATCTTCAGTGAATTACACTGTAGCCAATAAAGGTTTTCAAAAAAAGCTAGATAGAGTTTATTTATAATCTCAGTACACAACCTCTTGTTGTTTTGGTTTCGTTTTCTTCATAACAAACTGTTTCTGTTGTTTTAAGTTAAGATACTGGAAACAACCGAATAAGATGGCAGTTTGTATGTTTATTAAAATGATTGCGCTAATAATGCCACAACTTTAAGTACAACCTATGTCATAAAATACAGTAGCATTTATTGGTATTCCTGACAAAAAATATTGTTAAATTAAGTTACAACTTAAAAAAAATGGAAGCATTTTGGGAAGGAGGCAATTAACTAAAACGTATATTAGAACTTATATTGGGTATTTAAAAATCAAATACTTTACACTTGTTTATGTGTTTATTATTAAACATTTATTTGGTGATCAAAATTCAGTGAAAGTAATTAAGAGATTTTGATGTCAAAAATTCTAGAAATCGTGTTTTACTGTTGATCATAATTATAGATTTTATTTCCTCTAAAAACTTCTATTTGAGACTCAGCACAAATGCCCTATATTTGATTCTGAAATCTAAAATCAGTAAATCTAAATATCATTTTTGAAAACAAAATTCTGACCCAAAATCTTAATATAATTTTCTAAAACCTAAATTCTGAACCTGAAATCTAGATTTTAATTTCAATCAAAGAATTTTTGTTTGATTTTTGAGTGACTGTACCATTGATACCGTATATTTACTTTTAATTTATCTAATAAGTTTTTACGTAAAAATATTCAATGTGGTCTGGGATAACACACAAGAAAAAAAAGGCTCCTTACAGTTAATGATTTTCAAACTAAAGGCATTGTTTAAGCAATAAAAATGGTTCATTAAAAGTAAAAAAAAAATAGCGGTATTTTCTTTTGTTTATCATGTTACAATTTTTTTTTGTTATTTTCTGTACCAGCAATTACCAAATGATTATTAATTAACCAGGTATTATTTGAATTACATGAAAATAATTTACCGATTCTTCCAAAATTCTACTTGCATTTCTTATTTTTTGTATAGATCATTAAACATTTTAAACTATACATTCAATTAGCTTTCAAAACTAAATTACCGAAACTTTTGATATTCTGTTTACATTTCTCTCTCTCTCTCTCATTATCTTTCTCATTAAATTCCAATTAAAATAAGGCCAAATAAATATCATTTTTAATAAATAAAAAACTCTGAATTATACGTTTATAAAATTCTTGAAGATGTTTATTAACTTGAAAGATTTTAATGATTATTTATTTAAGTTTTCAGAATGAATAGAATTCTGAAGTATAATTTTAATCATAAAACAATTTTTTGTGAGCTCATCTTGGGTTAATTGTACGATAATTAAGTAAACGCAATATTTATAAGAGCAATTTAATTGAAATGATACATGTATGCTTGAAAATTAAATACGTTTTTATTATCTTTAGTCACATTAGTAGATGATATGTAACAAATAAAAGAATACATGGCATTATTTTTACGCATAAATACTAGAATATAGCTTATTTTTCGTTACTTTTACTTTTATTATTTGAAAATACAAAAATAAAAAATTAAAATTGTATTTTTTCATCGAATCGGCTTAAATTATTTTATTTTTTAAAAGTTATTATCAATGGATTATTTCTTTAGTTAACATTTGCATTTCAGAAGCACATATTTTAAGAATGTTTCGTTCTTAAATATGTTTATTTTAGCAAAATAATTCATTTTAACAGAAGTTGTTGCAAGAGCAACATTGGTATTTTATTTTAATCATTTTTAATACGAATCTATTCGTTTATTTTTTGTGGGAAATTCTAAATACTCCGATGAACTTCAAAAACTAAATTATTGAATTTAGTAATAAAATTTATTATCATTTACTAATCTTTCAACTGAGAAACGAAAAAATTCTAAAAACATTTTTACTGTCAGAATTTCCAGACATTCTTTCCTAAAATTGCTTCTATTTATTTATCTGCCTAACATAAGTGAACTTATTTTTTGCTCAGGTATGGATGACATACATTTACTTTACATTTACATTAATTAGGAAATAATACATTTACATATGACATACATTTAATATATTTACTTTATTAATGAAATGAATGTTACGTGTTCAATGTAGTATACAAATGGTATCAGAGAATATAAGAATAACTGTAATTTGTTTAAATGCATATAGGAATTTAAAATAATAGGAAACAAATTAATCTGCAATATTAAAATTATTATACTTTATACTTTTAAATTAAATGATTTCAAAATAGGCTTTTAAATAATTTCATTCAACCGATTTTTTTCTTCTTTTAATATCTTTTTCATCAAATTAATATCACATTTGCTTATGACCTATTTCGAGAAGTGATTTTAAAATGAACTGATTTTTTTTAAAAAAAATAGATATGTTGATTTTCCTTGATGTAATTCTGTAGTTACGACATGCAATTATGTAAGCAGTTTCCTACGTGTTTCTGATGGACTTATAATCTGTCGAGGCTGCATGCTCTCCCATTGGAGTGGAGTGCAAGTTTGGAAAGAGAGGTATCTCCTCAGGTTTCGTCGTAGTTATTTAACTAAGGTTCAAAATTATAAGGTCAGTTGCCAATATCTTTCGTGTTTCTTCCATGTGCAACATTAACCAACAGTTAGTCCCAACATGTTTCTGTTCTCAATTCCGTTGCTGATTCAGTTCCATTCCGCATGCTCACAAACCTGAATCTTCCAAGCACCCTTCCCTGGCACACTATCTGTTTCAACCATAACAAATAACAAATTACGAAAATCTTTCGAAATGGAAGCCATATAGAATTAAATTAATAGATCTATTTTTTCACTGTACAGTTTTCCATTTTTATTATTTTTATTTTTGAAGTGAGCAAAAATAAATTAGCACAAAGATTGGGAAAAGAAAAATTAATGAGATATTTGACACAGTATTGGATTCCAAAAGTTAATAATACTGGGCTCAAAGGAGGACAAATACAACCTCATATATGGGTCTTTGTTTAATTTGCTTCTATATTTACTTTTTTTTATTGATGTATGCGAAAAAAATACGCCCATTCGACAAGCTCTGTGCCAGTTAATTAAAAAAAAATACATTATGGTATTTTTAGAAAGTTCACTGTATTCATCACTGTGACAACCCACAAAATTTTCTGGATTCACTATACTAACATTAACGAGATCACATATCAATAACAATTAATATTACAACAGAGATAACATTGACAATTTTCGCCTTTCAGAAATAAATTATATTACAGCTGACAGTCAATATAAGACAACCTCTACCTACTGTAAAAAAATTTTAAAGTTGTTTTGTTCTTTGTTTCAATTGTATAATCACCACAACCAATTCATATTTCAAGTACCTCTTTAACGGTTTGAGGTACGCATACCTCTGATTGAGACCTGCTGTGTCACGTATTAGTTATAAATATTCCTTGAAATTTAAATTGCACTTTCGAACTTCTACTTAACATTCATAATTTTTACAACCACGCATTAATATAAAGTTTGGTTAAGATATTATGTAGCATTAACTATACATCCCATTATCTTGCTGATAACCTTCTATTCTCTATTTTATGTAGGTTATTTTACATACATTATACTCTCTTTTCAAAAGCGTCTTTAAATAATATTGTTTAGAGCTATCCACCATGAAAATCAGTGGCGGAAAACTTTTATATTCCCCAAATCCGAAGCTTTCGTACACTCGCCTGAACTCTTTTCTTAATTGGAAATGGAAGCTTTAGACCCGGAAAAATGCTGCTTTAATCCTCTGTAGCAGAAGTGCCTTCTTCGCAAAACTTTTATACCTTTTATTTTAAAATACAGGAGACATAATTACGCTAATTAATTCTAATAAGAACGTCTTAGAAAGCCCTTTTAAGATTCGTCATTGTAGAAACTTCCGGAAATATGCTTACAGGAAACGATTGTTATAATGTCTCTAATAAGGGATGAGTTCATATGCTAGTTTCCGGTAATTGGCGAAACTCTAGAAGAAACTAACAACTTAATTTTATGCAGAATTTTTAGAAATCCTTCGTGTTGTTGAAGATAATCGTTATGTCAACTGACTTACTGGAATGTCTTTGGAGAATTTTAAATTAGTTAAAACTGATGAAGTCGAAGGAATCCTTCATTATTTTATTACTTAGCCTTTGGTAGTGATTAAAGATATTCATAAGTTTTATGTAGGGAGGACTTTTGTCCATTTAAAAATCTTACACTACGAACCTTTTAATTAGATTTGAAGCTTATATTCATTTCGGTATTTGTCATATCTGTAACCTGATGTTGATTTTACTGTGAATATAAATAAGGTTTTAATGAGGGCTTATGCATAGTAGAACAATGTTTGACAAGGTCTATCTGATTTGTGTTTAAATTAGTATTTGAGACTGGGAGTGGTGATTACGTTGACAATGTTTTTGATTTATTCGTTAAAATTTATTTTATACTGTCACTGAAATTAACACTTGTCAGTGAATCAAAAAAGAATGTAGTAATTTTAAATTATAACCGAAAAAGTTTAGCGAGGGAAGAAAACAGAAATGAAACGTATTTGCTGTTGTTTGTGTTTCACGAAGAACATAATCTATAGTTTAACAAAAAGTAGAATTAAGAGTTGTTTGTTAAACAAAAATAAATTTACGTTGTTAACCCCATTTGAAACATGTTCTATAATGTGACATTGGAATTTAAATTTAAGTTATTGGAGTATAAAAAGCTATCCTATTTGTAATATTTTTCTAATTACATTAAAAAAGTAGAGATAACGAAAACATTGTTAGGACTTTTGAAAATTTAATCATTTAATGAGGCGATCGATGAAAATATTTCACATTTAATTTTATTTAATAAATGATACAATTGAAAAACAAAAATTTTTTAGGATCGAAATTGTTCCAGAATTAATATTATAAACTGATTTTATTTCCTGCAATATATTTTAATTTTCTATTCGTTTCTGTTCAATTTAAATCCATATTTCGATTCCTACTTAAAAGCAAATTGGATATTAGACTTCACTTGTTAAATCTTTACCAAATGATTTCACGACAGATGCTTGTATTGTCCTATTGTGTAGTTATTCGTGTGTGGAGCAAACGATATATGTTTTGAACTTATTGTTATATGTTTAATTGTTTTTGCGTATGATGCAGACAATATTATTTTAAAATTGATTTTTATATGTTTAATTGTTGGTGTTTGATTGAAACGATATTTCTTGAAAATGAATAACATTACATTATATTTAAATTTATTTTTCCGAATAAAGGCAACAAAAAGTCGCTTTTTTGGAATACCATATTTATTTTAGGTTGCTCTAAAATTTAATTAAGTGATGAAGTATAAGTGAGTTAGTATCAGTTATTTTAGTAACCAGCAGCGATGCATGTTAATGTGTAAAATTAAATTTTCTTTGAGTATTTATAAATTCTAAAGAAGCTGTATGATAAAGGGTTATATAATTTAATACTATATACATTTAAAAGTTAAAATTACAACATTTTTCTATATAGAAATGTACTACGATTTATATGTCCTACTTTCCAACATTAAGAATGAAAACTTTGAAGTACTTTTAGTAGCAGAAACCTTGCAAAATAAAATATATATTTCACTGGGAAAATTTATAAAATTAAACTCAGTCTTCAAATGCTTAAAAACTTATAATAATTTACAAATTAAACAGTTAATCTCAATATATCTCAACTAACAAATTATTCCAACAAAAACTGTCAGAATCCAGCTACAAAGAATTCTAAAAAGATCATTTTCATTCGACTCGTTGCCAAAACGGTGTTGTGCAAGTACGATTGTAATTCTGCTGTGGTAAAGCAAATGTGCCATAATAACATTAATAAGAATTATGAGTAATTTAAAAAGGTTACTTACGTGACATAAACAATTAGAGATTCCAATTACCACTTGCATAACGTTATTTTGAGAATTCGTGATTTGTATTCCAAGAGATTTGTTTTTCCAGGCCGTTGCTTTGTAATTTAATTTAATCATCTACTGTAGTTAGTTTCCTGTATTTTTTGGGTATTTAGTTCTTTTTATTTTGTTAAAAACTACGAGCATTTTCGAGGTTTAATGAGTTTTAGAGATGATTTGTAATTTCGAAGTATATAACATGATAAATCATTTTCTAGTATCAAAGTTCATTTAGAATTAGAAGCATTAAAGTACATGTTATGCTAAATTAAATGTTTCTTGTTTAGATATTGTTTCAACTTATTAATTCACCTGCATTATTCATAATGCAAAAAATAAAATGTTTTGTTACTAATATTTATTGCCAGACGGTAAATATTTCTATTTGTATAATAACTTGACAAATCAACAATTATTTCCAATACACAAGCTGTTTTACTATATTAAACTAATTAAAAATTAACTAATAGTAAATGCTAAAAGACAATATACTTTTTTTTCTTTTTAATGTCGATGAAAATCCATTTCATTTTAAAATAACAATTTACTCAATTGTTTTTATGTTGCTTATTTCTAAGTTACTAAAACATCAAAATATTTAATCTATTGAGTTGTTTTCTTAGAACAAATAATTTAATTAACATGTTCTAATTATTATTTCATATGAAAAAAAATCAAATATATATAAATGAACTCGGTATGTAGGCATGAAATATAAATTTGTAAGCATTTATTGATAAAGTGATTCGAATTGATCAGTTAATGCTTTAAAATATAATAGTTATTATTTATAATATTCATTATAATTATAATCAACAGATATCGAATTTAACTGAAATGTACATATTGTTACTGAAGAAGTTTCTAATAACTATAATAAAAAACAGTTCATAGCTATCGATTATTAACGTGCTTTGTATTAATTTTTTTGAAGTTACCTGCAAATCTACTTATCATTTTTATAAGTAAATTTATTACATCATTCAATCCAATAATAAAAATTATAAGTTAGCTTTCTTTAACTATCAAAAGGCCTTGATATCCCAGTGGTCTTAATCGCGAACTCCAGCCCGGCGTTGTTACTATTGAGTCGTAGATTCGAGCCCTGTTCGCCTTGTAGCGTGGTTGATGCACATTAAATATATTGAGGCTTTAAGTCCTATCACTGGTGAGGTGTGAAGTTTAGAGTGGGGGTACCAGCACAGTTGTCGTTCTTGTCACTAGACCGAAGTTCAAAATTACGAGATTTGTCGCCAATAGCTTTCGTGTAATTTCTCAGTGAGCTGTTGATAACCAATAACACAACAATCAATTGAATCATCAGCAGTGATAACAATTTTGTCTTGATGTAAAGAAAAATACGAATAGAGTATTATGTTAATTTTTTTACAAGCGTGCAATAAACAACAGCGTCCAAATAATGTAGGTGTTAGAATTTCATTATTTTATTTGCATTGTGTGCCCGCTAGAGTCCTGCTTCCCTACTATATATTTAAAACTAGTTATTGCTTAAATATAGAGTCCAGGTACAATAAAGTGGGACGTGTTGCAGAGTGAGATTGGTTACAGCGCCATCTGAAGGTAAGCAGTGGAGTTAGCATTTCTATCTGAAAAGTGGTAAGAGAAGGAGAATAAAAACAATAACAAATGTTGAGAGCATTCTCGATTTGGTTCGAAATGACACCTAGGGTACAATAACGCTTAGAAGCAAACTTGTAAAATGTTTGCTCATTTAGACACGATTTTTCATGTTTATGATGTTAAAAAATACGAAAATAAGGAGAAGAGATAATATTTTCGTCCAAAACTATTTTGCGTCGTTGTTCAGAGATATGGCTTACCAACACCTGAACGGAGAGGATATTGAAAACAGTACAATTTTGTAAGTTTATTTTGAATCGATTAGAACTGAAGCGAACGCTCCTGGAAAGACGTAATATGGACAAATAAGGCATGCTTTTCATGTCATGAAACGTACAACACGCATTACAGGGGGATGAGAAATCTTACACGTCCTGTTAATGTCGACCAAGCATATTGATCCAATAATATTTGGTAAGAAATCTTCAATAACAGGCTCATGGACTCTGTATTTTACGAGAGTACGATTACTGTAGCACGATATTTTGAGGTTCAACAGGGAGTAATATCCGATTTTCAAGCGAATCGTTCATTGCTTCAGCTCCGAAAATTCTTGTTTTTACATGAAGGCACCCCTCAGTATATTAAATCGAAAGTAAAACAGTACCTGGTGGAGACATTTCAACAATGAATCACCGGTTATAATGGTTGCGTAGAATTGTATCCACGCTCATCTAATCTGACCCCATTGGACATTTTTCCTGTGGGGATACCTGAAACAACAGGTGTATACAACTCCTCTTCCAGTGCTACATGATCTTAAACAACGTATTATAGATGCTTGAGCTAGGGTGTCACTTGATATTTTACAAAACATATAGCATTAAAATAAATAAAAGAATCGAGATATGCATTGTAACTGACGATGAGCACATTAAATACCAGAAGTATTAAAGGTCTTTGCTGATTACTAGCTATTATTTTTATGTTTCTTTCTAACACTTTTTGAGGCGTAAAAGTGTTGAAAACTAACTAGCATTTTACACGATTAATTTTTAGTACTGTTGCGTGCAAGATGTTTTTTACTTCTAAATCGAGGATGCTCTTCAACTTTACAATAGATTTCTCCTCCTATATATCTTATCGGTTTTTGAGATAGGATTGCTAATTCCTCTGCTTATCGTCATTTGGCACTGTAACTGATCTCTTCTTGGGGCATTTAGAGACTACTATAATTAGATTCTATATTTATGGTAATAACTATCGCTGTTCCTGAGTTAAGTGGGGGTGCAGGAATTTAGTGGGTACTCTATATATATAATCAGCCATTGTATAAAAAAATGCACAATGTGGCTAACTTTTGAAGACTTATTCTCTATATCATCGTGCAAGTTTTTTTTCCTGAAGTTTAAAATATCATAATAAAAAGATCAAATAGTTTCAAAAATCATTGTAAATAAAATAATAATTTTCAGTAAAATTAGAGTCTTGTCTATTTCATTTTATATTTATTTCACCACCGTCTGCTAATAGCTGTAATTAACACATCAATCAATAACTCCCGAGACTAACATTGAAAACAACATTTTTTTTGCAAATTTTTTTTTTATTCATCAACATAACACCTTTTGTTAATCACCTTTTAGGGTGATACAATCGTTCCAACGCTTTTCCAAATCTTTTTTTTTTTTTTCCCTCCCAAATATTTTTTTTCGCAAGAAATCTTTTTTGTTGCGAGTAAATAGCGATAAACAGCTTTCTGAATCATCGACTCGTTGCTGTTTTTGTTCCATCGAAAGCAATCGCGGCACCCACTTGGAAAAAATCTTTTTCACTTCACTTCAAAAAACCTTTTTCAGTAAATACACTTCCATATGATATCTGTGTCATCTCAGCAATCTCACGGAGCTTCACTTTACGATCTTTCATTATAATTTTTGTCACTTCACTCACATTTTCCAGTGTAACGGCTTCCACAGGTCTACCCGAGCGTTCCGCGTCATTTGTGTCGGTACGACCCCGTTTAAACTCGGCAAACCACCGACAAATCGTTGCTTTTGATGGACAAGAGTCCGGGTAACATTTTTCAATCCATTGTTTCGCTTGCACGGTGTTTTTACCCATTAAAAAACAATGTTTTATCAGAACACGAAACTCGGTTTCTTCCATTTTTTAAACAAACTACAAAACGACTTTACTCCAACCTCGATAACTCAGCTGTTTCTGGTCCGATCGACTTAACATTTTGACACGTTTCAAGCAAAGGTTAGTACTCTAGAAAGACCTGGTTACTGTTTACTACGAGTGCCATCTCTGGGTTAGTCTCGGGAGTTATTGATTTGTGACATTGGGCTATTCGCGGTTTCTCTTCACTAACCTTGGGGACTTTCAATTGAGATTGATTGCTTTCGCTAAACAACCTTTGCCCAACCAAAAATGAAACGTGATGAAGAACGTAATATGCAAAGCAGTTAGGAATGAAGTGAAGCGGTTAAATTAAGAAGTATATAAACTCCATCTGAAGGAGTAGAGTAGCTGAAGGAGGATCAGAGAGGCATTGTAGTGAGAGGAGGTGGAATCTAAGTGCTATATTATAGGAAGTTGGATTTACAGATTAGTATTGAGGTGAGGTCCGAGTAGAGATCTCACGGATTGAGAATTGTTCTAGTATTTTCAGTAGTTGTTCCAGATTCGGAGTTGCAGTTGATAAGAAATATTGGTAAGAAGTTGTTAGATTATTATTGGTGGGTTGAATTAAAGCGTTTGTACTCTTAACCTGGAGAGCGCTATTATTAATGTCATAATAGATATATATTAATAAATGTTGAAAGTTGTTTTGGTGGTTCTGTAATTATTGGTGTCGTAGTGTTTAATATTAGATATTAGAGATGGCACAAGATAACACCCGGGTCGACCGAGTGTTACAGATTGATGTGTTAGTCTGTTTATTTTTCACTCTTTAAAAATTGAAAAATAAATGATCTAGAACTTACAAAATTAGTACAATTTTCAGTACATAAAATGAATCGAATTTCTTTTTCTGATAAATGAAATGCCAACAAATTTAGAGAGAATATTATATATTTGTTGCAGAATAAAAATATGCAAGAGTGATGTTTCTGTCAAGTGATACAAACGTATGGTCATGACAATTACCGACAAAATATTTACCAATAATTTTCTTTTTCATCTTCATATAGAGGGATCCTGCTTAATTTTTACTAAGAAATAATTAAGATTTCTGGATAAAATTTATTCTATCCAGATATCTCTGCATAATTCATCCTTTTGTATATAATGTTGCAAATTAATGTTATTAATGTTGATTTTTATTGTAAAATTTTAATTCCTATGGTCCAGTAGTAAAGTATAATGCCCTAAGGTAAATCAAATGTTTAATTATTACTAACATAATCATGATTATAATCATTTATTATTCTTAAGACTTTTCTTCAAAGTCACTATCAACCATCACCATCATCAGCATTTCTTGACTTTTCGAAAGCCATCTTATAGAACTAAGTAGATTAAATATTAAATCTTCTCCATACTGCGAGTTATTTCAATCTACGAAAACAAACAAAGTAAGATTAACAGTTATAATTTTCAGCATTATCTACATAAAGATTAATTAATTTGAGGAATAAATTTTATTCAGAAAATTTTATCCAAAGCAAGACTTTACGATACTCCCTCTCCATATTATTACAAGCGACACCAAGAGAATTATTCACGTCCATTATCCAACTAAAAGTCTCAAAAATTTCATCAAAAGATAACCTATAATTACAATATGTTTATAAGTAACTATATTCCTGTAGTAAACTTTCAAAAGATATTTAAAAACAGAAAGCAAAATGACAGAAAAGCATAGCAAAGATAGTTTAATTTAAGAACTCAAAGTGCCATTTACAATTCAAATCGCAAAAGCAAAACTGTCTTAATTATATAAACCTTGCCTTATTGGCGACTCATCAAAACACTCAAAACTTAGAGAGATTTTTTAGCGTTTAATTTATCCCCTTTTCACCATGAGTAATGGTGTGCAACGCCTCTTATTTACTAGCAAAAATGTTATCTTTTTATCAGGAAACATTCTTTTATTGGAGTAGAAGATTTTTCTAACGGTGAAGTTAGATTTAATTCCGATTGAACTATAAAATTTAAACAAGTAATTATTTTAAGAGCTGGCACTTGATGCTTTTGTCAGTTAAAATTCCTCCTCACCTCTCCTTTTGTCTTGCTATCAATTTTTCCATTTTGTAAAATGTTTACACAAGTGTCACTACTTTATAATTGAAGAATCAACATTCTTATGTTCTTTATTACCCTTTTGTTTATAGTACGTGGTTTTCATTAGAGTTTTAAAGCATTGATAAGAAAATTTATTTTTTGTGTATTATTTTACTCTAGGATTCAGAAATTTAAATATATATTACATAATATTGTTACGAATCCGAGAGGATACTTCCCTACAATGTTTCTCTCATAGGGAAAGAAGACATTTACATAGATTGCGTCAGTCATCCAAGATAAACTTAAGCAACGATCCCTTTATATAATATTACATTTTGGTCACTCGGCGAGAAACGATGACTTAGGAGACAAAATGAAGATTCCAGACAGAGTTGGAATCTTGAGGAAATCTCGACTGGTAAGAAAATAACGGACTTTTCCTGAGTTTCCCATGTGATGGCACACCTGGCTGGCGTGGCTATAAATACAGAAGCCGGAGTGAATAAATTGGAATCGGATTGGAAACGATTGGCTAAGGGTATCTTCCGTGGAGTCTGTCGGTAACTTGGACGAACAAATCTGCCGGGAAGCGATCTGTATCTTCCGGGAACAAATGGAGTCTGCCTTCAAAGTGCAGAGTTAATTTGTCCATCATATGAACCAGAAAGCTGGTGAGCTGATCGCTATTCAAAGAGCTATGTGTATGTAGCTGCTATTACAAGTGCTGCTTTGTGTTCCTTTTATGTCGCTAATCTGTACTGATGCGGAGTTTCCTGATTGTGCTGTTAATCCGTCCAGGTTTTTCTACCTGTGTTCATTTTGTCCTGAATATTTGTGAATAAAGTTTCATTTGCCGTTATCCTCCGTATTGGACTGATATCACACGATACACCCATATTTTTGTAACAATATTTTGTAGAATTGTAAAAATTGTTGTTATGAAGAAAAAAATATCTTTAGACACAACTAAAGATGATTTGTCTCTTTTACTGTCTGTTTTTACACTGGACTATTTATTATATAAATGTAATGCTTTATTTTCTGCTTTTTTATTTAAAAAAGGGAAATTTTTTTGAAGTAAGCTATAATAGAATTTTCTCATATTGTACGCATTAAATATTAGTTTTTACTTCACGATTCCGTTCAAATAGAGGGAAAAGGAAGAAAATTCAAAGTAACAATAAATTACAAAAAAAAAAAATACAAAAGAAGGAATACATCAGAATTCATGTAGCAAAAAGAAGAGTTAATTTGTGACAAAATAATTATAAGTAAATTACTTTCTTAATCACGTAGATTACCCGTGGTAATTATTCACATCCAAGATCTGACAAATGATTTGATTTTTTCGCCAAAATAACTTCTTTTGCAATATGTTACTCAGCAACTATCTTTTCGTAGAAAAATTTGAAAAGAAATTTAAAAATGACAAGCAAGACCGGAAAGAAAAGTATCAGAAGTAGTTTTATTCAAACGTTAAAAGTATCACTCACATGATTAAATTGTGGAAAACAGAATCTCTCATGTCGTTATTATATTGATCTTCCATATTACTAACACATCAAAGGACTCGAAACTTGGCGATATTCTTTTAGCGTTTTATTTTATACCTTATTACTCATGGCAAGCATAGCCTCACTTGGGCGCATAAATAGTACACTTTCCTCGCTTCTTATTCTTCTAGTGAAAGGAAGAAATTGCGGAAAGTGAAACAAGATTTTATTCTAGATGAACTATAACATTTAAACAATGAAACAGTTTTGGCAGAAACACTTGATGCGATGGTTAGTTAAAATTCTTTTCCTTTCTGTTTTACCGTAAGGTTTTTTATTTCCTTTTTAATGTTCACACTAGTGTTATTCAGTAAATTAACATTATTTCGTGTTAATTAGTCTTTTCCTACAATTTAAACTCTGTTCTTGTCTCAAAATAAAAATTACACCGCATTTTTGTATACTCGGTTGAATAATAATAATAATAATAATAGTTAAGTCTTAAAGGCAATTTTTGTAAATAATACTTGTTTATAAATATACGGCATTGTTTCCGTCGAATTATGGGGTCTCGTCGTGTTGCTGGACTGATGTACGTTAAATCCGCAGAGGCTTTAAGTCTTCCAGAGTCGTGGTGGGAAAATGTGGAGAGTAAGGTACCATTTAAGGTTTCAACCTCATCATTTAACCGAGACTCAAAATTACGAGGTCCGTCACCATCAGTTTGATGTTGCTCCTAAGTGAGAGATGTTAATAAGCAATGCATCTATAATTATAAGTTAAAATTTGTTGATGAAGATTATATAATATTGATTGAAATCTAGCTGTGTGTGTGTTTTCTATGCTAAAAATAATATACAAATTATTATTAAGAAGTACTTCATAGATCAAAATCATATTTTTACAGACATTCACATTCAATAACATCTTTTTCTGCTGTTGACTACATGGATCTTTTTTGATAATATGGATAAACAAGCATTTTAATCTGCCTATGGGTGTGGATATCTTTGATTCAAGCACACACACACACATTTATTAAACTAAATGTTTTCATTCACTGTCTTGTTCACTTTCTCATTCCTACAAATTCACATTCTCTATCACTCATACATACACTCTCCTCTTCATACATACATACAAACAATATTGCAATATTTCATTGATACCCTCATGCATTCTCAATCACTAATATATATATATATATATATATATATATATATATATATATATATATATATGATTGGCTCTGGGGGCCCAGTTGGTCGGGCTGTGTCTCCGAAGCCCTGTTTGAGTACCGTTCGGACTGGGATCCTCGGGTTCTGGACTGATATGTGCCTGCGGGGTTGAAGTACGCAGTTTTTGCTCTTGGACTCTTTCTTAGGGAACTCGGGCGTGTCGACAGACGCTATGGGGCCGACTCAGAACTGGCACGGACCCTGGGAATCCGACTGTCTAATTAAAACAAAGCATTGCAATGGTCTGTGAGAGATGTTGACGCAATGTGATTTCTGCCCAGTGCTCTGAATGTCAAAGTGAAGAAATTCAATGAAGCTCGGGTAAACGGCGAGAGTAACTATGACTCTCTTTTTTTTAAGGTAGCCAAAGCTTCGTCATCTAATTAGTGACGCCCATGAATGGATTAACGAGATTCCCAACTGTCCCTATCTACTACCAGTAGTGCACTATGTGCGGAGCGGGGGGATGGTCTCTCGAATTATGTCCCTATCTACTATCTAGCGGTATATATATATATATATATATATATATATATATATATATATATATATATATATATCCTCTCGCTCATAATAATTTCAATAATTTCACGCTCTCACAATCGTACATACGAGTGAATGTACTAGCTTACTTCACTCTTACATACTCATATATACGTTTTGACACAAACATTTACTCTCTCATTCATACACATTCTCACTTTCATACGATTGTATGTATGGGTATATTTTCCTTTTATATGCTCATATACATGTGCTGACTCATACATTCACCCTCTCCTTCATATACATTTTCTCTCACTCATACATACCCTCATGTTCATAATACTCTCTATGTCTCTCATTCATATACACACTACCACTCTCTCACTCGTATATACGAGAGTATGTAAGAACGTATCACTCATTTATACTCATACACGTACATGTACAAGTACTTTCATTCTCTGTTTCATATAAATTCTCAATCACTCACATACACACACGGAATGAAAATTAGAGAGTCTAAATTTACGAGTTTCTAAATTAAGTAAAATTGATATTTATATTATGAATGAAATTATAATAAAATAAAGGAATTATTTACACTTATTTTAAAACTGATATTATTACTATACATTAAACTTCATTGAGGAGAATATAAACAACAGCAACAAAAATTTTACCATGAGTTAAGTAAGAATTCTGCTTTTATTTAGAAAATACCTTATATAAACCTTGATAACAAAAACAAAAACCGTGTTTTATATAAATGAATAATAGGTAAATGTTTAACAACAAATGGTTTTAACATAGTTAAACTCAGCGACTAAAGTGAACAAAGTTCTAAAAGCTTTGAATTTGATGTTTCTTTTCGGTGCATTTAGTGATTCAGTATCACCATTTTTCTTTATATACTAATAACACACAAACTATCATAAAGTTTCACTATCAGAACATTATCACAGCACCTTGAAACTTGATTTATTTTCCATCTGTGAAAATGCTTTTAGCTTTAAACACAGAAAACCATTAAGAGCGCTATTTCTAAGATAAAACAAAAATTTTCTTCCTCTAAAATAAATTTTTACGGTCCTTTTTAACATTTTTCTGAGAGAAAATTTTATATTTTGAGTTTTATTTTTACCTAACTTTCTCGATTAAATTATTCATGATGCATATAATTCCTAGTGTTACGTTTGACTAACATATCGCGTATACGTAGAATAGCGTTGTCAAATGAAGGATGAATATTTCAAAAGGAGTGAAAAATGAATTTCGTAGAACACATGTGTCGTAAGATCATAAAATAACATATAATGATGGTCGCTTAGCCCAAGATGGTTGCTTAGTGTATGGAATTTTATAAAGAGACTATTATAAATGATACATAAATAGCTTCCCAAAAAATTCAAAATTAGATTCGATAAAAAAAGGAATTTAGTTTCAATTTTAGAATTGTACTGATACCTTGGTACAAAGATTTTAAACATAAATTAAACGTAATTCAAATAGATTTTGTTATCAGTGAAACACTGAGTTAATCAGTTATAATATGAGAAAATACTGATAAATAATTTGATGCAAATAATTCATACAACTCTAGAGTAATTTATGAAACTCTCTACAATATATTTCCTAAATTTCGAAAGATACTGAAGTGATAAGGGAGTATAACCTGGATATTCTTGGTAGGGAGTTTTGTGATTGGCGATTTTTAAGTTCGATTCGTATTTCCTCTAAATATACAGCGTGTGGAGTAATTGAGGTTGGGGTGGGGGTACAACTTGAAATTGAACAGAACCTGAAAGTCGTGCCGTAATGTAAGGTAAAGTGAAGAATCGGCTTACATGTCCTCCACTCACTTGACTATAGTTCAAATTGAGTAGATCGGCACCATTAATTCTCGCTTTGCTCTAGTGTAATATTAACATAATCTTACAAGACAATAAAATTACGATGAAGATAGGAATATGTATAACGATTTTTGTGTTAGTAGATTTCTCAAAATAATTGCTAAACCTCTCTCGTACATACCCTTTCACGTATACGTACTCTAATTATCTTACTCAAACATACTTTTTCACTTACACATACACCCACAATCTTCAACTCGTACACACTTACTCTCTCACTAAAATATTCATATCCTCACCTTTACCACATGACCACACATAAATTGGTCAGAAAGACAACGATGACCAGTTTATTTTTAAGTACAGTAATGCTCATTTTATGATATGATAGTTTTTGACGAGATTGAGTTTCAAACCTGAGATTGTCTGATTGCTTAATTTTTCTCACCCAATTGTGCAAATGATGTCTTAGTATGAAAGTATGTTGTTTTAAGTTATTTGTACCTAATGTTATATAAAATGTACAAATTAAAATGAAATTATTTTTCACCTTTATTAATGACTGACAGTTTTCGAATTGTTCTTGATTAAAAAAAAAATGACTAGTTTTTCAAACTTTATCCACAAATTGATAATTTTGTATTTTGACGGCTTTTTTTCATAACGAAAGAAGTTAAAACACTTTATAGCTGATCCGATGGAGAATCCCTTTTGGTTTAATTATCTAAGGCGTCAACACAGATGTCAGGACGAGTTTTCTTCAG
This sequence comes from Nephila pilipes, assembly GCA_019974015.1. Lineage (NCBI taxonomy): Eukaryota > Metazoa > Arthropoda > Arachnida > Araneae > Nephilidae > Nephila > Nephila pilipes. The sequence goes on along the minus strand of BMAW01009785.1, from coordinate 45,546 downwards.
GCCGAGAAATCTAAGTTTCGAATGGCTTCAGTCACAAAGGCAACCTACTCCTCTGCTGTGAGGTGAAAAATAATTTTCCAAAACGGTGGAGCTAAAATTAACGGCAGCTGTCTGTGATACATATGTTCGTGTGCTATTTACTTTTCTTACTCTTGTTAGACTCGATAAAGATCCCATCTTTAACAAATAACAACACAATTTATTTCCAATTCATCGTTTATCTCGGAGCTCGCTTCTGTTCCTACCTCTCTCATGAGTACATGTTCCCTCAGACTCTGGCAACTCCTTTTCTTATGAAAAAGGGAGGGGAGCCACAATTTTCTCACGCCAGCAATCGTCATATATGTTATACTATCTTCTACAACATTGGGTATAAAAATCTCTGACAAAACATTCAATGGGGAATCCTTGTTGATTTAGTTGTCTGAGGCGCCATTTAAGGTGACAGGATGAATTTTTTCTGGAACCACAAATGGAAGGTTCGAATCATCTATCACTAAAGGTCAATAGAGCTCCTCCACCACGAGGTGAAAAAGAAACCTCTAAGAGACGAAACTATCTTTTCGCCGAATTATAAACAAAAGTATAACTACTCTAATAGCCTTTGATGTTGTAACGTCATAAAATAAAATTTATACTTTTAAACGTAAGATACCTTAAGTCATCTTAGAATCTATTTTAGAGGTTGTATAAAGATCTTTTAATTGAATACATAGGGAAGATCAAAATTTAGATTAGATTTTCTCATGCTTTTTCACAAATGTTCTATTAGAAACTAATTGAGCACATTTTTATAAATTATATGTCATATCCTAGATGTTACATATTATTAAAAGATTTTCATCCTTGATTATTTGTTTCAGAGAAGTAAAAAAATCACTGCCTCACAATTCTACATTAATGCTACCTTCCCACCTTGAAATCTTAAGCATCCAACAGATTAAGCAGAAGATAATTAATCATCTATCCTTGATTATTACCATAAGCAATAAACTTCTATTGTGCTAATTTTTACGAAATTTCTTAATTTACTTCCTTTAATGAACAGCAATATTTTATATTTTTCTGAGTAGAATGCTACATTCAACAGATTGTTCTTTAAGAAATTTCTTCGAATATCTTTTGGTTAGTTTTAAAAATGAACCGATTAATAATCTGATGTAATAGATTGAGGATAAAAAAATAAACCTGCATAAATATTACCCAGATTTAAGTGTCGTAGTCTCAATTAATACCGAAAGTGAACTTAACCCTGACAATAAAAATGTGTATGCAGGTTTTAGTACAAACGATATACAGAATAGACGTAAGTCAATTCCACTTTCATTAAGAAATAATAAAAAAACTTGTAAAAATAAGTCTTAAAAAATCTACCTTCTTAATTTCTACATTGCCACTTTGGTGAATAATGATATCTAATTTCTAATTCATAATAAGATAAGAAGTTTTTTTAAAAAAATTGTATCATTTATAACGATATTTTGCTTAAGGTTCTTTAAACAGCATGTAATTCCCTTTTACATTTTTCGTACTCCATCTACTTTTACAATTTTTGTACTCCATCTACATTTACATTTTTCGTACTCCATTCACTTTCACATTTTTCCTATATCATACGTCGTTTGTGTAACCAGGTAGAAATAGTAATAGTAATACGCTTTTTTTAGGAACTAAAGGAAAAAACTGTGTCTGAAAGTTATTGATGATGTCTCATAGGAATTGCAGTTCTTGTTTCGTATGTTAGAGGGTGGTCCTGGGGGTGTTGGGATACGAATCTCTTCCCTATGATACGCTAATGGAGTTTTATATTTCGTCATTCATCATCGCAGTTTCGAGTACCGAGTAATTTCAAACAGCCATTGAAATAGGGTTAAATCATATGATGGATTGAATTTGCTGTAAAATGTAGATTAAACACCGCTGGAAGAGAAATCTTTCTTTGTCTCTTATCTATATGAATGTTCTAAAATTCGATTGGTTTTTGAAAAGAACAGGAGAATGATGGATACGTTCGATCACACTTCGGGAAACATGTAAATTCCATTCTAACTCTGAGAATCTCTCTTGAATTGTGTGTTCTTGACAACTGCTTGAAGGAAAGTTCTTTGTACAAGATTCTACCATTCAGCGATTTGTAATAGTTAATCTGCTGCACGAGACCTATGTACTGCCCTAATTTTAGGTAAAACTTCAATTTAGTATTAATGAAGAACAAAAAAATGTATTTTTTAATATTACTCATATTTACAATCCAGACGTAAATGTATAATTCATTATAGGAATTAGTTATACATAACTGCACTAAAATACATTGAGTGTATGATTTATTTAAATATACTTGTATATAATAAACGCCTTTTGGAAAACGATGAAACTTATATCTTCTTACCCATATTTTTTACTATTAAAACAAAATAGTCAGAAAATTCATTGATTGGTTTTATTAACATCGTACTAGAAACAACACGAAGGCTATTGTTGATGGACCTCGTAACTTTGAACCTCGGTAAAGAGACGAGGAGGACATCTGAGCTGACATCTTCTTCTCCTAACTTCCACACCATTGGGAAGACTTTGGGCTTCGACATATTTAACGTGCCTCGGCTACACGGATGGGACTTCAGAGGCATCCAGACTCGAATCCACGGTTGTTCGAAAATTGCCGGTCGTGAGGCCACGACCACTATGCTACTGCGGCCAAATAACATAAAAATAAGAGAATCGAAACTCAATAAATAAAATCCATTAAAACAATAAAATGTTTTATTTAGTACTAAATGGAGGGAAAGCATATATAATAAGATGTGATAATATTAAAAATATACTTCTTCAATCCAATTTTTATGAAACACCGATTTGGGGAATAATGGTAATACTAATAATAATAATCAAGTTTTAATAAACCGTCTCTCAAGTTAGTTCTATCAAAAAAGTGTGTAACAGTGAGTTTTTTAAGCAATCATCAGAGAGAGAGTGTAGTGCAACAAAGAAACAAACCTTACCTCAATTGTTCTAATATCGGGCGTTTTAAAAGTTTCCGCACTGACGATTAGTAAATTAACTATACAAAAACAACGCTGCTTAAACAATTATTTTTATGTTAATGGTGAGAAATATTTCAAATATAAAGTAGAAAATATTTTGTTCCTACATTTACACGAAATGATCAAATTGTCTCCCCTTTTATTGGAGGCAAGATGTATGGAGTGATTTCTTGTATCATTTGTGTAATATGATCATTTTTAGATCATATGTTGTTTGGGGATTGTTTTCGTAAACTTTGTTCTGTAAATTTCCCCGTTCGAAAAAGTAATGGAATGCTTAGATAATAGGTATCCGGTTCATGGTTCAAAGAAGACAGTGTAATATACCATATCAATAAGGAAACCATGGGTAAGCTTCAAGATATTTTTAGATTATTAATTCTTCATCTCAAGAAATCTTTGGCCACCTCACACCCCTCTAGTCAAGTATTCCCGAACTTTCCCCCCTTAGGGGTTATATATAGAATAAAGCTTGTGAAGATAATATCCAAATATTGTATAATATGAAAATTGTAATATTGCATAAAAGATGTAAGAAGTCGCTCTCAGTACCTTGAAGCGTGTTTCTCAAAATAAGCGCAGACGAGTTCACCTATGCCTCCTAGAAAGGTGTAAACATTTTGAGCATTTGTTGCAAATATAGATTGTTCTCCATTAAATTAAATACTTTTCATCAGTAGCATAAAATAATTGTTTTAAAGTTAGGTTGTTTTTGTAAAGTTAATTCTTAAACAGTCAACACGGGAGATTTTAAGACATCTAGTAAATTAAGACATTTGCTTACACGACAGTAACACTTCATTGGCCTGTGAATCTATTGCCCACCACTAATTAATAAATAATGTCAATTCTTATGTCTGGCATATTAACGAAATTCTTATGCATTTATTTTTCACGTCTGTATCTTTCGGTTGAATTTGAATCAATGTTTTTATTATGAGACAACATTGTATATAACTCGAAATATATAAGAGTGAAAAACGAAATTAAGCTAAAAACATCAGATGAGTGATAAACAAATGTGTTTTTATGTTTTGTGTTTCAATCAAACGGTAATTTTTTTTAATTAAATGACGCAGCTATAAATTTAATATTTTTTCACAAACCTGCTTGCCTGAAATATATTTACATAATACTTCATGGCAAATATTGTCTATATAATTCGTCTAAATGTGTAAACTACAACATAATTATTATAATGAAATTATTTCAATTATTTAATCTTCGTGTGACTGAAGTGTTGAAATTTTAAGACACGATTTTCTTTCAATATTTTCATCCAATTGATATTCACATAAAATGTTTTCAAGGTAGATTATATTATAACGAATTCTAAAACATTTTGAAACAGCAAGCCAATGATATTGACTGTAAAATCTATCCCAGTACAAATATATTTTATTAGAATAAAAAAAAACTAAAAATATTCAACGTAACGCAAAATTCCCCATTCATATAAAATGAATCTTGATCGCTCATTAATATTTAATTACCGAATATAAATTTATTTTCTAAAAATTAAAAAAAATTAAGTCCACAACTCGTAATTTTTCATCAAGCGTTCTCCTTCCGAACTATCTCCACAGCATTCGACAAAAATCTATAAGGAACTGAACGCAAAAACAAAAAGTTCCACAAAACGCCATAATAACAAGAACAAATGTTCTACTAATGTAATTTTCCGGGATTAATAATCCTATCCCCGTATTAGGAATCCCTAAATGAAATTTCTAATGCTTCCCTAACGGGATAAAAAAAATGACGATAAGCCAGAGTACTTTTTCCTGATCTCTTAAGCTACAATATGGAACAGTCAAGCTGAAAGCAATGGAAACTAATAAGTTCTACTTATTAATGAAAATAAATATCTTTTAGCAAGTAAGAAAAGAAAAAAAAGATGGCCTCATAATTTCATAAAAATAGAGAAGTAATATCGGGAAATGTTTTCAAATCGATAATAATGATCATAACAATTAGAGAAAAGGTAGTTCTTTTGAAAAAATGTAGTTGAGTTGAGAATAAAGGAATCTGTTTTGTATCTCATGGTTAGTTTTTAACTAAAATCAAATATGGTGGTTTTGATATTAATAGATTAGAAGAAGTTCCATGTTTTATATTAGGTAACAGTTATAATTTTGTTTGAAAGCATTCCAATGGAAATTAGAAAGAAACATATGCTTAAATGTACATGAAAGTGGGTTTTAATATAGCTCTGGAAAACGAAAGGAAAATATTTTAAAAAAATGTTTATTCCGAATTATCTTTACTATAATATACTTTAAGAATACATATTTGATAAAATAACGTGTTTTAGAACTGCTGAAAAACATAGAAAAATTATGTTTTATTTCAATTTTTAAAAAGTTACATTTTTATGTAAATAATAAGAATAATTTTTTGATTTTTATCCAAAAAATTAACAGCTGTAAGTGTTATGTAATCGCATTATAATGTTTCAGTTTGAGAAATGCATTAATAAAATATTTTTTCAAACAGTTATTGAACAGTCTTTAAAACTTTAGAAATATATCTGATATGTTCAAAGAACTGTTAAAGGATAGCAAATTTCTCTTTCATAGGTATCTTAAATGCACAATGAACCCATTTTATTCTTTTTATAAATAATTTATCAATACTATTTTTCTTAGAATTACAAAGTCATGAAATGAAACAGTGTTTTTAATAATTTATGAAATTAAATACTATAGATGTGCTAACTTCAAGAACTTTTGGCGTGAAAATATTTTAAAATGATATTGGGTTTTATAGAAAATATTGATAGAAAATATTGTCTATTGGATTAGCGTCTATATAATTTATGATTTTTCTGAATTATTATTTTGTAAAATTCTCTTTCGCCTCTACTTCTTCCAAATATTTCTTAGCCAATAGTATCAAAAATTTTCTTATTTTATTCAATTATTGAAAATTTTGAAAAATTATTTTAAGGTAGACTTGTCAATGAAAAAAAAATATTTTACTCATATTATTCAAAAGAATTGAATTTCAAAAATAAAAGAATAGTTTGTTCGATAAGTAAATAAATTTTCAAATAAGCTCAAATAAACTTCAATAGAAATTTTGTAAAACTTATTTGTTGTTATCATTCTATAAAATAAAATATTAGGTAGTGTCAGATAATTTCTGGGGTGGAGCTGGGTAGAATCTATTAGTCGGATCTACCCGCTGTGAATCATCAATACAAACAAGGTTTTGCTTTCACTAAATAGATAAGGATTCAATTAGTCTTCTGACTACTGTTTTTAAAGGTACACGGTGCATTAAACTGTTGTTCCTAGCCCGTAAAATGGAGAGTGAAAAAGTGTATAGCGATTCTTTTGGAATGGAAGCACGGTAATAGTGTTAAGGGGAGAGTTGAAAAAATATGCATTGTATATGGTGAAGTACTAATAAATGATCGGGAAGCTAGAAATTGGTTTGCTAAATTCTATTTTGTAGATATGGCCTTAAAAGATGATTCAAGGGCGGAATGTCCGTCTGACCTTGATGACAACTTTTAAAGGAAGTATTGGAGCAAATGTTACGTCAATGAACTAGAGATATAATAGAAAGGTTGAATACGTTACAATCAACAGATCCCTGGAGAAATTAGGGAAAGTTAACAGATTAGGAGTATGGATACCATAATTTCAGTGAACGAAATAAAGTAGACTTCAAAGTCATCATTCACAGATTAATATCAAATAATTTTATACAGGATTATAACAGGTGATGAAAAATTGATAAGTTATGACAATGTCATTCGCAAAAGACAGTGGCTTGACAAGAATCATTCATCCTTAACAGATCTGAAAGCTAGTATGCATGGAAAAAAGATTTCATTTTGTGTATGGTGGGATTGTAAAGGTGTAATTCATCACCAATTCTTGAAGTAAAATTTAACCATTGCTCGTATACATATTTTCTGTAGCTGCAAAGAGTCAAACAGAAACTCCACAAAAAGGATCCTACTATCGTGAATCGCAAAAACATTTTTATAGGTACTCTCTGGATCTTAGAAGGTCTTCTGCCTCGACATACTACCACCTTTTCTGAAAATTTCTTCCAGTCCAAACCAATCACCTTTTACAAGGAAGGTGTTGAGAAGTTGCTTGAAAGAGAGATGGGAGGTCATACATAATAGCGGTGAATTCCTAATTATTTGTTATTTAATGAAAGCAAAATAAAAATTTCTGATAAAAATATAAAAGTTATTAGTGACTCAACCTAATATTATAATAAAATATACATTAAATAAATTGTTTGACAAAAGCGTAGTACTAGTTAGTTACAGAAAATTCATTAAGAATAAATGTACTTAAATAGAAAAGTATTTACAAGGTGCTAAATTTTTTATATAAGAAAAGGATGTAGTGTTTTATTCAAAAAAAAAAAAAAATTAAATAAAAATATTGAAAAGCTTTTTTCAAAACTAGTCGTTGTAAAATTAAGCCTTTTAGAAGACATCCTAGAAAGAAAACGAAATTCAGTAATGGCAGAATTTAAATTTTATTTTATATGTTTCGTATGCTTAACATACAATTTAAAACGAAGATATTTTTGGAAATATATATCAACAGTTTTGGAAAACAATGTTTTAAAATACCAAAAAAGGCATAAATTTTGTAATGTTTAAAACATAAGTTCTAATAATTTCTATTTAATTTTAGTCTTTCTCTGTATCTATTTTTGATCTTTGCCTCTTATTTTTCTAATACTTCTGTGTTTCTGTGAACTAAAAAAATGATTTTTTTCTCAATATTTTGAATCAACCAGAATTATGCAGTACCATTTAATTACAATTAAACTGTCTGTTTCATTTTTTTAAAAATATATATCAGTTATTATCCTGTGGTTAAGATAATTGAACCATGGTTTTAACATATAGATAAATAAATTTTTTACATGAATTTTACAGTACCGTTTAATAACAATTAAACTGCCTGATTTTTGTTTAGAAAAACAATTTTTATATCAGTTATTACCCTTATGGTTAAGATGAATTATGGTTTTAACATACAAATAATTTAATTTTAATTCAAAAAATAATATTCCATTTTTAATTTGAATTGTAGTGTTCATGTAGTATTAGCATAAAATAGTAATAATGATTTTACAGGATGCATTTTAGTTTTTAAATAACCGTGTAAAAACAGATGTCAAAGTGAAGTAATGTATGCCTTAAAGAACTTTATTTTTATTACCAGTATTTTGTTTAAGGTACTCGAATGTTAGATTTTGCTTGTAGTTGACTTATTGTTTGCATATTTGGGATTTATTGATATCATTATTTTTGTTTTAAAAATTTAATTTTTCTATAGCTCGATACAACTGTAAAATTTTGAAATTTTTTTAACTAGTAAAATTGATTCCTTGTGCATTTCATTAAGTGAATCAAATTATATTTTCTAGTTAAAACTTTAAAGTCTATTATTTTTAACATCCTAAAGTTTGGTTAAGATAATATTTGATATCAGCTATATAGCACATTAGATACACACACTTTTTAACATACATCACGTTAATTATACATTTGTGCCCCTTTCAATACTAACTTTATAAACCTTTTTAAAGCACATTAAAATCTGTTTTGCTTACAACTATTAACTATGAAGATATATATTAAAAAACATATTCTCTTATTCTTCATTACTTTTGCTCAAAACATTTCTGAATTGAAAGAATTTTCTTAAACTACAGAAATTCTGAAAAAATACTTCTTCATGTCCTATATTGATTATAATATCTAATAAAATGTTAAAATTTATCATTATAGAAACTAAACGCCTTTATAAAAATATGCTTATAGAAAAGGGTTGTTAGAATGTCTATAATAAGTAATAAATTCATTTTTCAGATTTTGATTAAGTACCTAACAATAGCAGAAACATCAAACTGAGCTTATGTAAATTTTTAAAAGCAATTCCTGATATGCTTGTTGCATATAATCGAAATGTCAACATACACTCTAGAAAGTTGCATCTTTGTAGAATTTTCAATGAGTTATAACCACGAATTCGATATAGCTTTACATTACTTTCTCTTTTTAATATTTGTTAAAACATACAAGTTGTCCCTGAACTCACGGGACAGACTTTAAGGTAGAGTACGATGCACATAAAGAAGCTAATGTGGAGTCAGAAATGAAAAATGGTGAAGAAACAGGAAATGCTGAGAGAATGAATAAAAAAACTTTTGAATTACATCAGTGTAAAAACCTTGCTACGAATGTTTCCATTCAATTGAATGCTGAAACATCCAATCATTAACGCTGATAAATCCCTTGCATTGATTGATGGACATGGAGAGAATCTTTGTTAATTTGTTGGCGTATATAATGAATTATTTCCTAATAGTCCATACTGGGGACAATTAGGAAGCATGAACTCAATGACATCATGTATTATATGTTTCTGGAAGAGGTTCGACTGCTAGGTTTGCATATTCAGTTGTTAAACTTAAGTAGGTTACGTTGAATGACAGGATACCTAGAGAGAATAAATGACACTAATTTATTATAATTAATTATCTAAGTATTAAAGTTTATATTTACAATCAGCTAAAGTGCCAGCGGCACTTACGTTTGTTTTGCAAGTATGACTTATTTTTGGTGCAAGTCTCACTCTAGGAATAGTAGTACAATATAGTTGGACACGACGTTCTAATCGAACCTTTAGTAAATCTATAATTTTCCTTCCCTTCGGAAATTTTGTGTGAAAAGAAAATGCCACACCTCTTCCAAACCCATGGGACATAAACCTTTCTTTTGTTTAGATATCTGAATTAATAAACTAATAAACTCAGTTGTTGGTCCTGTACTATATATACCCCAACAGGGAATGGAAATGGAACCTGCAAAAAATGTTTCATCTGGTGCAGGGGTGCATTTGATTTCCAGGGGTTCGGAGTTTTTGGTCAAAAATCATGGGAAATAGAAATGTTGTATTTCCTTTTACACGAATCCAGCAGTCTTTAATGAGGATCTTGACTAATTATATGGGAGATCACTAAAGAGCTTCTTATGTATGGTCGCAGTAAGGAATAAACAGAATTAATTTTTATTGCTCTAGTTACCGTTCTAAATGCCACTGTGTTTCTATACGATAAGGCTCTAGTCCATTAAGGTGCATTACCTCATTACATTAATAGGCATATTACCTCAATGCCTCGTTTGGTATTCTATGGATAACACAAGGTGGATTAGTCGCTTGGCTAATGGTTTCACCCGATTTGTTAATTATCGATTTTTTATAGTGGGGATACCTCAAGGCACACAACTGAAAGACTCCAATTCTCTCTGATTCGCCCTCATGGCAAAACTTGCAAGCATTGCTGCAACTGTTCGGGAAACAACTGGCATCTTCGAAAGGGTATGCCAATCACTTGCAAGAGCTTCCAGGCTTATATCAATGGTGGTGGTACACGTAAAAATCTAATCTAAATATAAATATAAATACGAAAATTCGTTTCATTCGCATTTCTTGCGTAGACGCCAACACTTTTGATTTTTGAGCACCTCCCTGTTATTCAGAAAATCCTATTTAGTGTGTATTTTACCTTCCTTTAAAGTGTGGACCATTTCGTGTAGATTCGAATGAGTAAAATAATTTGAAATAAAGTTTCGAGTTCTTAACCCTAAGTTGAACCTTCCTATGATTTGGAAACTTCTTTTCAAATCAGTCACTATTCCTTCAGTTATGCTCAATAGATTCAGTTTAGTAACTAACTCTGATTGCCTTCTCCAACTTTATAACTCACCTATTATTCATTTCTTCGCTGCTTATAAATGCAATTAATGCAAGTTACACTTCATAATCTCAATCTTATCTACATAAGCCACGTTTCATTTTATTGGAAGGCATTATGAATTTAAACACAATGAGAAAGAAAACCGAAGAGTTAGGGAAAATATGGTCTAGAGCCCAATGTCTCCAAATAATTATCATTACCTAATTAATTCTAATTAATTAAATTCTATTTGAATATATATATATATATATATAGCCATGGGTACCATGTTGTCATTCTCATGGGTACCATGGGAATTCCGTTAGTGTTAACAGATATTGAATAAGTGAAGACTATCTAAATAACGAATACCTTCCTAGATTTAATAACGTTTATTTAGATGTTACACTTTTGGAAAAACAATTAAGGGTTATCATAATAATACAGATTTTCATAATTCTCGGGGTGGAGCACCGTGATGCAGGGTGGTTACAAATTTTAAATATATAAGTAAGAAATATATAGAGATAAAAAAAAAAAAAAACTTCAAATATATATACACTGAAACAAATACACAAATATTCATTTCGGTCCAAGGAAAAAAATATACATTAACAAAAACTCAAATTTATTAATCAATTTTTCATGAAATGAAAATATGAAAAAATTGTGGTTCAGCTTAAATAAATAGTTAATTTAAGGGAAACTAATTACTGATAAATTACTTCTATTATTACAAATATCACTACATACAATACACAAATAATTATTCATTTCCAAGGTCTGAAAAAGGATGTAATTTCTTTAGCAAAAAGAAAGCCATTAACAATGTGAATTTCTTAGCAATTATTTTCCAGCAGAAAACTCTTAAAAGGGATTTAAATATAATGAGCGAGGTAAAATACAAAAGAAGGAAGAATAGTTTTACCGAATCATTTCAAACGACATTCACATTTTTTAAACTTAAGAAAACACAAAACTGTGTTTTAATTATATCAATCCTCTCTTACTAGCAAATACATCAAAGGACTCTAAACTTGGCGAAATATTTCAGGCGTTTCATTTTGCTTCTTTTTACGAATGGCGCACGACGCCTTACTTTGGAGTATAAATGCTGCTTTACTTTTTGAAACTCATTCTTTTGTTATTATCAGGAAGAACTTACGGAATGTTAAATTAGATTTATTTCGAAAGTAACTACTGTACTTAAAGTAGGAAATAGTTTAAGCGGAAAGACTTGATAATGCGATTGGTTAAAATTTTATTTTGCTCTTTTTATACCATACTATCGTGTTTTTCAATTTTTAGTGTTGAAGCAAGTGTTAATGCTCCTTGCTGATGTAAGTTAATACTTTTATTTTCCAAAAATATAACATAAACAGGCCTCTAACTAAATAATTAATGATAAATTTCGTATTGTGTAATTATTTATGTGTGATGTAGCCGATATTTGTTTTAAAATTTATTTTCATACAGTGAACAAAAAGAATTTGGATGCAGCAAGAATCGATTTCGTCACTCAATATTTTTAATTCCTACTATTAGCTCACACTCTATATATATCTTGTTCAAATTTTCAATCGTTGATAAAGTACTTTTTACTCATCCACTTAAGTTCAAATACATTTTTTTAAACTTGTAGTTGATGGCACTTGATGTTAATACAGTTTTTTTAAAATATTAATTAAGTTTAATTGGTGAAAATGCAGTTTAGCTCAACCATTTGGCGCTATTTCAAAAACTGCCAAACTTGGCAATTTTTTTAGGCTGAACATTCCCACCAGGGTAGCCCCATTTGGCAAAATACCACCAAATAATTCCTGTCGCCAAGGGTGGTTGGGCCAAACTGCACTCCAACCATTTAATTTACCGGAGGAATTAAAAAACAAGCCAATGCTTCTACTATGTCATTTGTCTTGCAATGGCGCAGTTGGTTGAGCTTCGATGTAGAATCTTCATGCCTTCGGATCGAATCTCGTCGAAGCCTAAAATTTTTTATTTGATTTTCGAATTGTTAATTTAGTTTTATATGGAAGAAATTTTTTTTATATAAGATAATTAGAGAGCAGGATATAAATTTAGGAATAAATACCATATCAGTGACGAAGCATGTAGATCGCTGGAAAAAATTATCTTTTCCCTATTAATATTGTGATTCTGTCATATGTATATACATATTTATATTAATTGTAATTATTTAATAAAAAGTAACTAAAATAAAAATTTTCTTTGTTGATTTAAGTAGGAATTGACTTAATTTTTTTATATTATTTGTTTAAATGAAATTTGAAAGAAAGGAAATTTCTTGAAAGATCAAAAAGATAGTTTTATTTAATTTTATTTCAATAATTTTTTTTTAAATTTTAGAAAGCAATAATGTGTTTATCACTTCCAAAAGGAAACTTAAATACTTATTTCACCTGCACTACAGACTACCATTACGTAAATTTAGAAGCAGTTGTTGATTTCTGGCATGAGTTCAAATAAAAGCTATGAGATTTAAACGTTTAAATTTATTTTCATTCGATTACAATGTTCGAAAGCGGAGAAAATGTTTCTATGGTTATGAAAAAAATTTATTGTGAAACAATGGAAAAAGAGAGATTAAAAAAGTCTCGTTAATCAGTACGTTACATAATAAATACAAACAAATAGAACAAATTTTTTGGAAATACCTTAATGGAAATGTTAAGACTCAAGATGATTTCTTTATCTCAAAAAGAAAGGTGAATTATGAGATTCATAACAAAGAATCTTGAAATTTTTTCAGTAAAAATAGCAAAAGAGTTGAAGAAAGAATCTATTGAAATCATCGATATGCATCGACAGACAATAAGAAGTGTTTTACATACCAATGACTACGAGGTGTGGTTATTAAACAACGAGACTGATTCTGTAAAATATTTTATTTTGATGTCATACATATTTACTTATTATCACCTTCAATAAACACTCGTTTTCTATCCCTACAACGCACCATACTAATATTTCATTGTGCCAAACAGTGATAGGAGTTTGTTCAGCTCCTTCAGGACGTTTTCTCTTTGATAGCTTCACAGGCTTGAATCTTGTTCCTTTTAATGCAGATTTCAACTTAGGAAACAGATAGAAGTCGCATGGCGCAAAATCCTGTAAATAAGGCGGATGGCATAACACCGGGATGCTGTACTTGACTAGAGATTTCTTGACAGACAGTGTGGAATGAGCCAATACATTGTCTTGATGGAAAATTTTTCCATACGGATTGTTTGTCAATTCCAACAGTCTCAAGAATTGCACAAATACTCGATGGTCAGATCGAACCAGATTGCCTATTTTTTCGATATTGCCATCCGTTTTTGACGTGGAAGGGTGACCCGGGCATGAATAATCTTCAACGTCTTCTCAGCCATTTTCAAAAAGCTTAAACCACTCAAAAACACGTGAACGCTATAAACATTCATTTCCATATATTTGTTTCAATATATTATAAATTTCAGAAGCGGTTTTTTCATGTGAAATTTCACAACAATTCGTTACACATTTATCATTTTTACGGCGAGGCAAAAAATAACTCTAATACGGAAAAAGGCTGCTGGTATATGGATTTGTGTTTATAGAAACGATAAGTATTACATTCGAAAGAGCTAGCAACTTCACGCTAAACAGCTTTTGGTCGCTAGCGTTCGGCCCACGAGTACTTTTTCTGAACAGTGTCAGTATCGTTATTTAATAGCCACACCTCGTACAGAAAGAAAAAATGTGAAACGTCGTCTTGAATATGCTAAACAGCATATAAAAAAGTTTGTTATTACATTTTAATTGAATTTTAATTTGTTTGGATCTGTAAGTAGATGATGAAAGGAAGGTACAACACTAAAACCAGCATTATCGAGGTGGATGCGTTATGATATATGAAATATCTTGGGAACTTCTGGTGCTAAAAATTTAATGTTAATCAAATTTACAATAAATAAAATGATATATTTAAATATTCTAAAAGAACATTTAACAGAAATAGTGGAAAAATTGAATTTAAATGAAAATTTTTGTTCGTTTTAAGGCAATGATCCTAAGTGCTCCGTTCGGATTGTAAAATAATAGTTATTGAATAAAATGGAAAAAAATACTGCCCCATCTACCTCTAAGTCCAGATTTGAGCTCTAAAGAGAATTATAGGTGCTTATGGAAAGTGCTTATCTACTTAAATTTACATATGCATATAATTTGATTTTTTTCTCACATCACTTTAATTTTATGTTTGTAAAATATAGTGTATATTTTACGTATTAAAAGTGAACAATAGTTCCAATGTAATATTTGTTAATCTAGCAATTATATGAATTTATTATATTATATAAAATACAATTTCATCAATCAAACATGTAATTAATTAATTTTCCGAATTTAACAAATCTACAATTAAATCCTTCAATTAACGTTTGAATATGTGTATTAATAATCAGGCATTTCTTAAATTGTATTAAAAACACATATGTTGTGCTTGAAAACATGTTAATACTCTAAAAGGATATTAAAAACTTATTTGATTTCATTAATGTAATCGTTATCAAGACACAAATGATACTTAATACATAAATCATTTGAAATGATTGGTGTATTGGGGGGACGAATCAGTCCAATACGGAGGATAATGGTAAATGATACTTTATTCACGAATATTCTGGACAAGACGACACACAGGTATCAGAGATTAGACAGTAACAGCACAAACAGGAATACAGTTTTCGCACAGATTAGTAACACAAAATAGCACTTGTAATAACAGTTATAATTGTATCAACAACGTTCACCTCATTTGCTTATTAATTCACGCTACGGAAAAATTTCCATTGTAATATGCTCAGCACTTCTCAGACAATTTCAGAAAGTTACACTCTGCTTCTCCGCATATTCGCCCGACCAAGCTACCGGCGGTGCCACTTCCAAGTGAAGATGGCTTCCAATTGATTACCCTATTCACCCTCAAAAGCAGACTCTTCGACAGACTCCACACTTTCTCTTGGTCTGTGTGCATTTCTATCTGTTCGGGCTAAGTGTGACTTCACTCGGAACATTCACGAAAAGTCCGTAGCTTTCTTACCAGTCGATATTTTCCAAGATTCCAACAATTTCGGGGATTTTCATTTTGTCGCCAACGTTGTCAAATTTCTCGCCATGTCGCCAAATCTCTCTCCTAATCCATGCCAAGGTTAAGGAATCATTATTTAAACTTTCCTTGGATAATTGATGAAATCTCTATAAATGTGTCTTTTAATTTGGAAGAGAACCTTTGCAAGGAAGCGTCGTCTTGGGTTCGTAACAATATCTACAAATGTTTGTATTTTTTTCGTTTTTTCAGTTTGATATTTGTTTTTTTAAGCTCAAAATTCCTCAATTTTTCTTAAAAGAGACTTTATGTAAATATATTGTATGGGTGTATCATGAGAAGGTGAGACCTCTTAAAATTTTATTTTTCTGTATCAGGAAAGTCCATATTAACCCATGATTGCCTTCTCTCTCTCTCTCTCTTTTATTTAAGTACATAATACAACTTTAAGTAAGGTTTTAAGTAGTAGCCATGGTAACATTATTACATTTCAGTTAATAAATAGTAAACCTCTAACTAACTTTTTTTTTGAAAAACACTTGGTTTAGCAAAAACACGTGCTTATAATCACAAAATTTAAGTTAAATCCTTTTTTTTTAATATACAATTAAATTCGGATTTAATAATAAAAACTCAAAAATTTTATACACTTGAAGGTTACATATTCGATTAAATTTCTCCCATTTTTCTATATGTATCGACAAAACATAACCAGCAGAAGCTCTGTTTCCAGACCTTCATCACATTACTGTAAGGCTTTACTATCCCTCCACGAAAACAATTTTTTTCAATATTAAGCAGAATAAAAAGCGAAAAAACCCATTAAGAAAGCCTATTCGTAAGATAAAGAAAAATATCATATTCTTCAAAACATGTTTTTAATGGTTCTTTTTACATCATAATGGGATTCCGTGAGTAAATTGCATGCTTTGAGATTTACTATTACTTTTTGGTTGAAGTATTCATCATTCAACGAGATTTCCTGTGTAATTTTCAACCAACGTATTCCATATATACAGAATTATAGTGTCGACTGAATGATGGATATATAAAAAGCGTTGAAATATAATGAATTTTAGAAAATACTGATGTAGGTTTGAGGGACATAAATAATACTTTAGGAGAAAATATATACGTTCCCTTAAGGAATTTTAGAAATAGGTTGGTCTAAATTATTTATAATTCCCATTTTTTCAGTCTGAAATATTAACATTACCCAGAGAATTTGAGTTAAGTCTTAGTAGAGTAAGATATTAAATTATTACATTTATTGACACATATGCATTTAATTCTATGTTAGTAAAACAAATCTAAAGAGTTATTGCATATTTGAAAAAGTATTCCCTAAGCATATTGTTATGCGTTCGATTATAAATGAGTAGACGATAATTCGAATAAAAAAAAGTTGTAGAATGGATCTTTAAGTTTCTCATCTGTCGTCCATTTTGATTTCGTGGATGTAATGTTAATTCTTTGGAATTTCTATTTTTGCCCTCAAATCTTTACTATTTGATCTATTTGAATGGAATAAAGTGCATCTGAAAGAGTAAAAAATAATGAAGACGTCTGTGGGATTATTTCTCTCTCTCTCTCTCTCTCTCTCGATTCTTAAAAATATTTTTATCTCAATTTTAATGATTCGTTTGTACTGGTCTTTAAAAATATTTTTAAAAATCGCAGGGGAAAAGAAATTCCTCGAAAGCCTTTATTATTTTTTTACTCTTTCAGATGCACTTTATTGCATTCAAATAGATCAAATAGCAAAGATGTGAGAAGGAAAGTCGAAATCCCATTAGATTAATATTACGCTAAAAAATCAAATTGGCCGGTAGACGGGAGCCTTAAGCTGTAGTTTCACAACTTATAATAACACAAGCAAAAATCGTCTGCAATTATTGGAGACTTAGAGACATTTCTTTTAGAGCAGTAATCGTTGTAAGTTCTCTAATTAATAAAGAAGTAAAATTAAAACGTTAAAAGTATTGCCTTATACTACATTTAATTTCTGAACAAGAACTATTTTGTTATTTTACCTTGATTTTTAAAGTAGCAGTACATTGCATGAAATAATCAATACCAGATAAACTTACATTATAAACAATTGATTCGTACTTTATTTATATTTGTAAGAAAGCAATTTACATCGTAACTTAAGTCTACAATTTTTTTGTTAACTAAATTAATTACATATCAGTAGTCAAACGTGAAATCTTCTACAATATTCAGAAAATTGTAAAATAATTTTTCTGTTTCTCTGATGGCTAACAATTTTTAAACAAGAAAAAAACTAAGGAAATAACACTAGCACACAAATAAGTAAAACTTCTACAATACACATAAGAGAATTATTAAAAATGACATCATAACAATAATTAGAATTGAATTATTTTGATTCTATATAACAATAATAAGAATAAAATTATTTAAAATAACCAGAACAATTTAAAAGAATTGTTCTATTTCCTTATTGACTTACAATTTTTGAACAAAAAAAAGTCCATGAATTGAGACTGACACTCTAATATATAAGATATCTCTTATATACATAAGCGAATTAATAAAAATATCATCATAATTGAATAATAGGAGTGAGATTATTGATTACATCTAGCAGTAATTAAAAATA
Organism: Nephila pilipes; assembly: GCA_019974015.1. Classification (NCBI taxonomy): domain Eukaryota; kingdom Metazoa; phylum Arthropoda; class Arachnida; order Araneae; family Nephilidae; genus Nephila; species Nephila pilipes. The sequence continues at coordinate 27,059 of BMAW01009785.1, read as the reverse complement.
TAAAATTCCTTAAATTATTCATAACAAAAGAATTTTTCTATTTCCTTAATGGCTTGCAATTTTCGAACAAAAAAATTGATCAATTTACACTAGCCCTCAAATATGTAACATAAGTATTAATAAGATTGGTATCATAAATCTAAAAACTAGCGTCAAGCTTATTTTTCTTACCAAGAATTTTTTAACTAAAATAATAACATAATCAAAAAAATAAAAGTAAAACTTTTAATCAAATTCATACTTTCCCCCCTTATAATTTCTTAGCAGGTGATTTTGTAGCGTTGTGTAAAATATGTGGCTCCACTAGATGAGATTTCTGTAGTCATTAATTTAGTCCAGAGTAAGGAAAAATCACTGCCACACAATCCTAAATTAATGATGCGGGAAGCTCTACGAGATCTCGTCTAGGAATCTTAAGCATTCTGCAGATCACGCAAAATATATTAATAGTCCCCCGCCTGTTTATTACTTTAAACAATACACTCTGCTTTTGTGTTAATATTTATGATATTTTCCAACATTTTTTCATACCAGCAACAACAAAAATGATATTTTTTGGACACATCGTGGTACGTGTAAAAAATCCTCATTTAAAAGTCTTTCATGTACATTTTTCTAGGTAATTTAAAATTATGAAACCATTTATATTCTGCCAGTGAAGTACAAAAAAAAATTAGCTCTATGAATATTAGCTAGGTTTCAGTGTTGCACCTAAGAAACTCATTAAATATTTAGCGTCAACTCAACCCTGTCAGACGATAATGCGTAGGCAGGGTCTGGTACAAACGATCCTTAAGACATCTCTAAGTTAATAACTGCTTTTAGTCAAAGAGAAAAAAAAATACTTGTTAAAAACAAGACTTTAAAAACTAATCCAGCTTTCTTAATTGTCACTTGGGTGATTAATGAGAACCTGTTTCTAATACATGATAAGATAGTTTTTGTTTTATTATTAAAAAAGACCCTTTTTAGGTCTTTTTTAAACATATGCGTGACTCTTTTTACGTTTTCGCTTAATCCAAACTTTTTTCTTATTTCCTTCTAATATTTTTACTGTTTTGGCTGTGTAACTGAATATAATTATTAACAATAAGCCCCCGGTTGCTGCACGTTGCATTAAATGACAAGATACCTAATGATGTTCACACTCATTCACTGTAATTAATTTTAATACTATACATGAAATTTACAATAAGATAAAGTGCCTGTTATACTTACATTTTCTATATGTAAATGCAACATATTTTAAGCTATTAGTTGTACGCTAGAATAAATATTATAGTTGTTACAATGTACGAACTTTTTAATTGAGCTTTTAGGATATCTATGATGTCCTTTTAGTTAGGAATTGTTATGTGAAATGACTTTGGTCTTGCTTCTTCGAAATATGGTCACAATCTATTCCTTTGGTTGGTTAATTAAAATTATTATTTCATCTAACCAACCTCAACCAAGAAAGGGAATGGGACCTGCGTTCGGTGCCTGGGTTTGAAGAGAGGACTTAAATAAAGCCAGATCTTAATCTTAAAAGTTCATTGGAAATAGAAATACCACTAGAACTTCCTCACGAGTCCAGCTGCATTTAATGAGTATCTTTGTCTGGATATAAGAGGGCGACAGCGATATAACGTCTTAAGTGTAGTCACTTCAATAATTTACTTATGAAAAATGAAAAGAAAGCTGAAAAAAGAATTAAAGTACTTGTGAGATGTTGGTGAGAGATTTTTCGCAGAAAGTCGAGTTTGAAGTAATATTTTGCTTTATATTTTAGGAGTGGATGTTCTAAGAGCGGTACAACAGGATTCTAACACAGGAATTTATCGCCAAGATAATTTAATTTCTTTATTATCAATATTATTCTTTTGTGCCAATTGTAATGTTTGTTTTGTGCAACTTTTGGAGCTGGGTAAAATCGCAAGATGGATTGGATTTATTGTAAAATGGGGTTTAAATACAACTCCACCTTTTTACTATTGATGTTTATGAAGAATATAAAAATGTTCGATTCCATTTTAAAAATAGGAAAATAATTGAGTAATTTGTGTGATGTTCTTGAATGTGGATCATTTGAGAGAGGAGTCCTTGAGGAAATTTTAAATATCAAGTTTTATGTTTGAAAAAATATGTCAAAACTAGCTGTATTTGTAATAAGATATTATAAAATGTAGCTCTTTAAATTTAAAAAGTAAGAGTTGAAATGAAAAACGCCAAGTAGAAACAGAACGTCGCAACGTAGCTGGAGACACGCGAAACTCCTGTAAAATGTTTAGTTGTTTCGGGTGTCAGGCCAATTACAACAATTTTTCTTTTAGAATTATGGTGCATGATACATATTATGTATGCTTTAGCGTTTAGTAGTAATACGAAGGAGGCTCAACAAAGTATCTTTTTGACAATAAATGTCAATACTAAGGCAAATTGGTATTTTGAACTGTCATTGGTCATTCATTTGTCAATGACCATTTTACTTTGAACTGTCATTGGCAATGAAACCTGGATTCAATGGTGGATCCAGAAAAAAATAGAAGGGGGGGGGTATAATTGTGTGCAAGTGAATAAATTAACTGAGTTTTATTTTGTCTATTGTTCATTCTTATTTAATCCTTTATCTAAAAATAAACTAAATATTAACTCTGGAATCAAATTTAAGTTAAGGACTAAAAATTTACAGTACGATGTACAGTTTGGTCCTTTGCTTGGACAAAAAAACAGCTTTGAAGTAAAACAACAAAATAAATAAATAATTTTATATTTGGTTGGACAGTTTGATTAAGATTTCCACTCAAGTATGTTATTTTACTTGTATCTGTTAAATTAAAGACGGAGAGGTGGGCTTGGGGTTACGTGTCCTTTGGCCTAGATTTGCTACTATCTGAATTTATCTTTATTCATCAGATGTCAAGCCACTCTCAAAACAATGGGTTGCTTCACGGGAATCTGTTCTAAAGAACACAATGACTATCTTATCGGCTGGAAAAGTTATGGTAAGGAATTTTAGGGATGTGAAGGATGTCATATGTATGAACTTCTTATAGAAAGGAAAAACCATCTACGTACAATGCTTCAGTGAGTTGCAACATTCCTAACAATAGTACTTTTTTAATTGTGTTAATATTTTAATGTTCCCTGACTTCAAAAACTAGTTTTGATTGATTAATAAAGTCAAATTGAAAAGAAACACAAGGGCTACTAGCAATGAAACTCGTAATTTTGAGTCACTGTCAAATAGCGCAGGTGTCGTCTTATACCGTACCTTCCTCCCCTAACTTCCACACCACACCAATTGGGCAACTTGAAGCCTTGACATATTTAACATGCATCAGCCCCTTGAACGGCAGGTCTTTAGTGGAGACCGGGTTCGAACCTTACTTTCGACGGAAACAACTTTGGTCACAAGTTCGAGACCATGACCACTATGGTGGTCACTGAAATCATTGAGAACCACTGGCTTAGGAACGTTTAATGAAACTGTGAAATAAACTTTTATTACAGGTATAGTCCCCGGAAGATATAAAAACTGTTTGAAACTCATTTTATATTCTTTCCTTTTCAAACATAAATCTAATAATTTGATAGTGTGATAAAGTATAAAAAAATGCACATTATGTATACATAGTTTTGATTTTTTGTGTTTGCTTATGTTGTGTAAGTTGAACCTGCAGAGAAATTTAAAAAATGTTTTTTTTTTCAAATTAAATGTAAAATATAGCAAGATTGAATTTATTTAAGCTTGAAGAACAGTCGCAAGATAAAAAAATTTTGTAAATATATATCTTACATTTTAAATTTATATCCCTTATGATTCATACATCCCTTTCTGAAATCAAACAATGAATACAATGAGAACAAAGTTTCAAACATTTGAACAAACTCTTGACACCAGAAAATATAAGAAACTTGTTGCTGAGAAAACAGCTCTGCATATAAGAAACGCAAAAATCTGCAAAAATATTTTTTCAAAATAGAAGTAATTTACATTCCTTAAATACAAAAATAATTTCAAAAGCATTTTAAAATATAATACGTTTTTTTTTTCTGTTTCCCTTTGCCATTTTCATATCATAATGTTAAGCTCTCAGAATTTGTTAGAATTTTGTTTTCTTACTGCGAAAAATTGAGACAATTTTTATGTTTAAAATTGATAAAAGGGAAAACTGCATTTTTTAGGTGCTAGAAAAATTAATACTAGTGGAAATACCTAACGATATATTTTCCAAGATCTGGAAATAAGTTTACCAAGAAATATCGTTCTATATCGAAGTAGAATGTAGAGTTTTGTTGAGAGAGCCCCCCCCCCCGAAAAAAAATAAGAATTAAGACTTGTTATCAATCAGTCTTTACATATTAAGTTTGGCTTTATTGGATTCATAGAATGAAACTATGTCAAGAAAGGAGAAAATAATTAAAAATTTTCCATATCAAATTCATAAAGAAACTTAAAATACAGCAAAAACTATCCAAGCCATGACTCGACGCCGGCAGTGAGTTTCCGACCATGGCCAGACATAATATGCGAACACCCTTTTTCACCAAAAGCTTAAGCAAAATTGCTTACGATTATCCAACGTGTAAGAATCTATTCTTAAACTTTTATACTACGCAAATCCGATGCCGTCATGCATTAACACGAACTCTTTCTTTGATTAGAAAACAAAGCCTTAGGTTTCAGAAAAATGCTTTTATCAGTCTTAAAAACTAGTAAAACTTTTATTTTAGAATGAAAGAAAAATAGTACAGACATTAATGCAGTAATTATAGTATAATTAGAAGTCTTAGATTAATTAGACGTCAAGATATGCTATTCTAGAATTCCGAAAATCCGCTGTTACGAAAAGATTGTTAGAATGCCTCTTATAAGGGATAAAAATTTCTAAGGATATAAATTATCGATTTCTGGTAATAATCAAAACTCTTGTAAAAGCTCCAACCTAAAGTTTATATAGATATCTTAAACCTTTCAAGTTTTATCCGTAGATTATCAGCATGTCACAGGTTTGCAACAAATAACTTCAGAATACATTAAGCTATTTAAAAATCCATGAATTCTAAATGACTTTTCATTATCTTTTCTTTTAATATTTTCAGTGAAAGTACAATTCCATATTCTTTTGTAGAAAGTACATATTGATATGAATGTTGTGCGGTTCGAGCCTTTAAAGAAATTTCAATTATGTTTGGTATTTTTACATTGTTATTGTATTTTAGTATTTTTACATTTCTCTCAGTCTATAAAAACGTGAATATAAATAAACGTTTAATAAAAATTTGCACGCAGAAAAATAATCATCGATACGATACATCTAATATGTTCATAATGTTTGTGACTGTTTAAGAATTGAGAATTCTCTGTCAATGTTATGGATTTATTTCCCGAAACATAATGTTGTACTTTCTTTGAAACAAATTCATATATTTGAATATAAATCAAAATCATGCAGTTTAATAATTTTAAAAAATAAATAATATTTAAAAGTCATCTGAAACTGGACACCTGTGTTCTTAACTCTCATAAATAATTTAAATTTAGTTCACAAAAAAAATGAAATTAACAGAATACAATTACACATAAAGAACGCCATTTTGAATTCCATATTCAAAACGGAGTGCTTTGTTCTTAATGAAAATTCCAGACTTTATTATAGGTTTTAAAATATGTTAACTATTCCACGCCTTTTGTAATTATAATAAACTATCTCTAAAGAACGCATTCTTGTAATTTTTAAAGTTCAGTCGCCCAAAGTGTATTTCTCTATTTTCGTACTAATGTGCTTTTCCTCATTAAAATTGCTTTGTAATGATGAAAATCACGCAAAATAAAATACATCTCGTGTGTGTGCATTAAAAAATAAACACAAATAAAATTTCATTTTTGAATTGTTTAAGAGAACCGAACACACTCTAAAATGATTCAAATTTAGCATTTTTTTTTTATTTTGGAGTTTAAAAAAAATAAAGACGCTCTTCTATGATTCCGTAGAGATATTTTTATGACACTGTGATAATTGGAATGTTCGTATATTGAATTTTAAAATTGTAAACAAAATACTACAGTAAAAAACATCTTTACATATGTTTTTCTCAAAATGTATCAGAATCCCAATTGTGTTTTGGGATTCTTGTACACTTTCCATCTAATCTATTTCATCCATAAAGGTGATATTTTCCACACTATGAAATGAGATTTTATTTCCTATACAGTGAATATATCTTTAATTTATAAAAGTCACACAATATTTGTGCAATATTATCGGAAAATTGAGTAACATTTTTTAAAAAATTTCCGATTTCATAAAATTTAATTTTTAAATTCTTGTGTAGAATGTTATATTTATAATTACTCTCATAATTTTTTAAATTTAGTAATGCAGTAGATCTTCGCAACATATACCTAAATTTAAATACATGACAACACATGCAAATAATGCTATTCATTTTTGATTGAATTGTTAATTTCTTATTAATGCCTCACTTCGAAACAACATGAAGGCTATCAACGAAGGGCTATATATATTTTTGAACCTTGGTCAAATTAGGAGGGTGACATCTGAGTGGCGCCTGTGTTTCTAAACGTTCTTACCACGCTAAGGGAGTACTTGGAGAAACGGGTTTTTAGTCACATTAGTCTTGAATACACGACTTGTCTTGAATACGGAAACAAACACGTATTCAAGTGTTGAACACACGACACGACAGTCTTGAATACGGAAACAAACGCCTGCCGTAAGCTCGCATTCATGACCACAAGGCTACTGCGGCCACTATAGTGCTATTCATTATTAATTGCTCCTATGTAATTATGTTTGTTTATATATCTGATTTTCTTTGCATAAACATGTTCCTAAATGTACAGATATTTCAGTTTTATAATGTGACTTCCACTGCTTTTAATTTGAAAAATAATTAATAATCCGGTAAAAAACGAGTTTTTTATACAAGGGTTTTCTTTCAAATTTCACACTTTTTGTAACATAACTTTTTAATACCTTAAATTTTCAGCAACTTTCGCTTGTCAGTAACATTCATTTTCAGACACATTCGATGGGGAGCAATCTTACGAACATGAGTTGATGTTACCCTGCAACGCTTCTCTTATAAAAGAAAAGATGGATTTACTGAGATGCCCCTAATTAACAAAATAAAGTTTAAAAAATATCTTCTTTACTATGGTGACGGATTTGGCGACTTGTTGGAAAACTTGGCATAAAATTTAAATTTTTTAAAATAATTAGTTTTAATCAATTAATTTTTATTAATTATAATTAAATTATCGTTTTGTCTTCTAAAACAATCGTGCATATAAAATTTCGATTGAGTGCTCTAAAATGTGAGAAAAATGCTTTTAAAGTTTTGATCCAGGAATAGTTAAAATGTGAGTAGAAGAAACCCATTAATAAGTGTTATTGTCATTTCGCATAAAATGAGCCCATTTGTCCTTGTCAAAGGCTTCAGAATTATCCTAAACATCATAATTGATCTACTGTAAACATCATAATTGATCAAGATAAATATTGATCATTTATAATATTTATAGTTTTTGCTTTGTTTATTATTACACAATAGCAAGTCTCCAAACTCTTAAAAAGTGGCCGTGGTAGTTTAGGGGTCATGTTCGTGGATACCAGGAAGGTGTGGATATCGTCAAAATGTAGGTTCGAGCCCTGATGCCATTAATGACTCATCTAACAGCGAGGAATATGCATGTTAAATCTGGTCAAGATCCCCTGTTCTCCTTTGGTGTGGGAGTTTGGAGGGAGAGATGTCGATTAAAGTGTCATCGTCGTCACTTGAGCGAATTAATGAATTCCTATTCAGATGAACACTTATTTGACTTCCCATTGAAATTATTAAATGTTTTGTGGTTGACAGTCCTTGCTCTTGCGAATCTTATCCAATCGAAAATGACACCATCTGATCTTGAATCTTTGAAGTCTGGTATAAAGGGAAGTATCTATCATTATTGTACAGAAAAATTTAACGTTGATTAAAGTTTGTTATTTTTTAAGGAAAAGCATGTTCGTACTACGATGTTAATCAGTCAAACTATGTTGCTGAATTAGATATTGGGTTACTGATATAATATTTGATTCCTTAAGTTTTCATTATCTAAGATTAGTTACTGGAAAATGAAGGACATTTGGACAGCAATAAAAGCCCGCATCGGACAATGCAATCAATTTATTTACCCAGCAAAGAGAAAAAAAATAACTTAGTAAAATAATATTATTAAGAAGTTTCAGTCAATTTCTTTTGTATTAAATAAGTTTTGAAGGTAAAAAAAAGAAATTTTGAACTCTATAAGATCTTAAAAGTATAACAATATAGAAAATATTAAAAACTATCTTCAAATTATAAAAGAATATTATCTCGTTGATAAAATAATATATAATTAAATAATACATTTTATTTATACAAAAACTAAGTTATTATGCATAAGAAATTCAAATTCGTAAATGGGAACAGTACTTAATGTATTTTACAAGCACACGTTATTTCATTATATTGCAAGGACTTGAAAGTTTGATTTTTAAGCACCAATATAAACTGCTGTTTGTAGAAAATGCAACACCATGAAGGAATCATCAGAATCAAATGAAATTCGCAGCAAATGTCAATTATAGGATATTATGCAAATTAATAAAGTTTCAGAGCCATCGCGCGTGCGCGGCGCGCGCAGCGCCCTCTGAATTGATGCTGAAAGCGTATAAATAAAGTGCTGTAGCGGGACGTTGAAAAAAGTCTATGATTATTTGTTAGTGGCAAACGTTTAGTGAGACCTGAGTATGCCTCCACGACGGAAGAATAAGAAATTCAAGCAACTTACGGAGTTTGAACGAGGGAGGATAATCGGCCTTCGAGAAGGAGGACTTTCCTATCGCGCAATAGCAGCTCGTATGCAGCGGAACAGTTCCACAGTGATGCGAGTTTGGAAGCAGTGGACCGACGAGCACCGAACAACTCGAAAAACAGGCACTGGACGACAGAAGGTGACGTCAGAGCGCGATGATCGACACCTGCTCCACATGGCGGTGAATGATCTCACAGCTTCCTCCAGGCAGCTGGCAGCACGTTGGTCTACTGCTACAGGTGTACAATTGTCGGCTTCGTCAATTCGTCGTCGTCTGCTGCGCCGTGGATTGCGTGCAAGGGTGCCTTTATACAGGATTCCCCTCACGGCGAATCATCGACGGCTGCGTCGGCAGTGGGCTCTTGAGCACAGAGACAGGCGAGCTGATTGGCACCAAGTTGTCTTTTCAGATGAATCACGCTTCAATTTGTGGACCCATGATGGCCGTGTTCGTGTTAGACGTTATGCCGGTCAACGCTGCCTTCCTGAGTGTATTATTGAACGACATAGTGGTCGAACACCCGGAGTTATGGTCTGGGGTGCGATTTCGTATCATGGACGATCCAATTTGATACGAATTGAGGGTAATCTCAATAGCAACAGGTACGTCCGTGAAGTGCTACAGCCCGAAGTCGTTCCTTTCCTTCAAGGCATCCCTGGAGCTATCTTTCAGCAGGATAATGCACGCCCACATGTTGCGCGGACTGTTCGAGACTTCTGTTCAGCACAACGCATGCAACTTCTTCCTTGGCCTGCTTATTCACCGGATATGTCGCCTATTGAGCACGTGTGGGATATGGTTGGTCGGCGTCTCGCTCGTGATCCGCGTCCTGCAGTTTCCAAAGACGAACTTTGGTTGCGCATACAAGCGATATGGAATTCTCTTCCTCAAGCAGATATTCAACATCTGTTTGACTCCATGCCACGTCGTATAGCAGCACTTATTGCAGCGCATGGTGGCTGCACCAAATACTGATTTCGGACGCTTAATTTGTTTCTTTTGTTTTGAAAATTTCATCATTTATTTGTATCAGTACAAGTCGTTTCTGCATTAAATTTCATTTGATTCTGATGATTCTTTCATGGTGTTGCATTTTCTACAAACAGCAGTATATTACACATGACTTCTAAAAAACAGATATAACATTTTAAACTCCTGTTTGCTTAAAAAAATTTTTTTTTGGATTCAATGCATTACACATATTTTTGTATACAATTTTTTTTGGAAAGTTCTATTCTTATTAGAGGACTTGTGATAATTTAGGAAATTTTATTCATCTCTGTTTTATTTGCCGTACAAGGCATTTTATATTTACCCTCCCCCTTAAACAAGTCTTACTGGCATTTTTAAAGAATACATCATAATTAAACCTATCAAAACTTCCCCATCAAGAATTCTGTATTGCAAGATTTTTTTGGTTTATTTTTTGGCAAAAAGCATAGTTATGTAAGTTCAATTGTAATTCTGGGCCATAAAGCAAAACGAGGCGTAATAACATTAATAAACCCTCACTGCATAATCCGAAGCGATTACTTTCGTGATGTAAGCAATTAGTGATTCCAATTACCATTAACGTAACAGCATTATAAGAATTCGTGATTTGAACTTCCATAGTTTGGTTTTGCTTCATTCTTTCTTTGTCGTTTTATTTGATCATCTAGAAGCAATAGTTTCACACATTTTTCGGCATTCCAATGTTGTAATTTCATTTGTTTCATAAAAATATGTTTTAATTTTTAAGGAATAATTTAGCATTTTGATTAGCAATATGAAAAAAAAATGTAACTAAGTATAAAAATTGATGTAAAAAATATAAAGTATCAGAACAGATGAGAAATGAAAGAAAATTATCAATTTTTAATTGAGGAAATCTAATGCTACATTTTTTTATTGTTCTTAGTGTACATTAGAAATCAAAGGCTTTGTATATGAAAATTTTACAAATAGAGTTTTTATTTCTGTTTTCGTAAGCCATGGGATCAATAAGTTTATTTTAAAAAAGATTTCCTTGCTTTCTTCAAAACTTTTCAAAAATAAGTGTTCCCTATCTCTGTTAAAGTTTTTATAATTTATGATAAAATTTCAATAATATCAACAAAAAAATAGCTATACAATTTTAAAAGTAATTAAAGGTTTTCTGATAGTACTTTTTTGACGATTGTTGATATATTAGATCAATTGTGGTGTATTATAAACTAAACTTGGAAATTAACAATAACAAATCAAACTTGCAAATATTAATTGAAATACAATGACAGTGAATCGTTATTCATAAGTAGATAACATTTTAAAGTAAATAAAGTTTTTTTTAAATAAAAATTGATTAAAATTAAATTTACATTGTTATAGGACATAAAATAAAAGTTTAGATATTAGATATACGGGTATTATTTGATACAATTTGATTAAAAGGAATATATTACGAATATTGCTTATGGTGTAAAAGAAGTTTCGATATTTTCTCTAGTTGTTTTTAGCATTCAAGACTTTATATCGGTACGTATTAAAATTGCATCATTCATATGCTTAAATAAAATAAAGTTTTAATCAGAAAACGTTTAAACACATGAAAAATATTATCATATTTAAAGTTTAAAACCCAATAAACTAGCATTAAGTTAAGTTTTATATAAACGGGAATTATAATATATAAAAAAAGCATTAATTGTTTTAATTAAAAATAATACTTTATTCTATATATGGAAGTATATAAAGACTCAACGAAGAGGCGAAAAAATTTGATATAACTAACAATATCAACTTTACATTTCCTTAATGAAAAAGCATACTATCACTTTCAATGCCTGATTGCTTTGAATTTGTTTATTTATTTAATCATATTTATCAATATGTTATTATATAGTAAAACCTCGGTGCTTCGAACATGTATTAGAAAATTATGTGTATCGAATATATCTATATGTAAGTATGAATTTTCCCCAAAACACTGTTTCTGTATAACGAACACAATTTTTATGTGTCAAAAAATTTTCGAATATAAGCAAAGTCTTACATGTAGACGAGAACTTAACTGTTGTTAATTGTTTACTCCATAAATTAAGACATATTGATGATAAGTAATGGAAACTTGTCAAAGTTTTTGCTGTGGCTTGACACACACACACACACACACACACACATATATATATATATATATAATTCCTGCATTTTCCTGAAGAAATCTTTACCTCTCAAAATAAAAACTCATATTAGTTTGAAATGGTTACAACAAATTATTACCTTTCGTATTTTATGTACAAGCATTTAAATTTTAGTACATTTCCAGGAAATTTAAGAATTACTTACGTATTTGTACATTTTTAAATAAAATTCTTTGTTAGTTTAACATTTTAAGGCTTCATTATCCCTAAAAGGCCACCTAAACATAATAGGTTTTTTGCGTGAAACCGATGAATAAGTTTCAATATGCATTTCTGTATATCGAAGTTTCTGTCGAATTTTTTCCAGGAATATTTAAATTTGAAAAAGTTGTCCGACTGAACTTCTATTTCTCTTAAACGTTTAAAAATTGTTCAGAAATATTTTTTCTCTTTCTGATGTGTTTTACATCATTTAATATAATCAAAGGAAGGAAAAAATAATTGCTAACCTGGATTACTAGATTAGTCTATTGTAATAGAATAAAGAAAGGTACATAAAGATTGTTACACTAAGAATGTACCGTAGAAAAAAAAGAGCTGCAGTGCGACACAGCAATTATAAATAAATCACCTTCATCGTTACATGTATCATTATACACAACATCAAGGTAATTATTCAAATCCAAGATCTGACAAAAGATCTTATTTCTTTGTTAAGAGAAAACTTTTGTTAAGTGTTGCTAAGCAACTATCATCCGGAAGCAAACCTTCAAAAAATTAAAAATAGTAAGCAAAGTGCGAAACAAAAGAAGCAAAAGTAGTTTTATTGTAACTCTAACAGTACCTTTTTCGTGTTTGAACTGAAGAAAACAAAACCATAATTATATTAATCTTCCCTCATTAGCAACACATCAAAAGACTGAAAATTTGGCGATATCTTTTTGGTGTTTCATTTCAGCTCTTTTCACCAATAGCTGGTAAAGTCACTCATTTGGGCGCATGTGTGCTACATCTTTTTATTAGTTTTTCATTTGTTAATATAGGAATGTGAAATTAATTTTAATTCTAGATGAACTACAGTTCTTAAACGAGGAAGTGACTTCAGAAGAAATACTTGATGTCATGGTTAAAACTCTTTCTATCACATTTTGCTTTTAGGTTCTCCAATTTTCTATGCTCTCGCAAATGTTAGTGTTTCATGCCTGAATAAATTAATGTTATTGTATGCTTAAGAGTCTTACTTGAAGATAGATGTTTTTAATGTTTTAGAAAGTATAAATCATAATTAGTGGGAGATGTTCTTAAAAATAATTGAGGATATCCGAATGTCATTTTTGTCTTCTGAAGTATTAAATTTAACTTTTGTTTTATAAGAATCTTTTATAAAGTATTAATCCAAATGTTAATGTAGAACTGTTGCAGAAACTTATCTCTTGCGACTCGTTTTGGTACCATTGGTCCAAAAGATCAATACATACACTTAAATTAATCTTCAGCTTATAATTAGATTAAAGACACACAAATACATAGTAAGCTGAGTAGGGATACATGTTAATTACTTAAAAAATAAAAACAGTTACTTTGCAGAAGTTACAGAAATCACTCAGAACATTAATTATTCAAAAGTAAAGCATTCAGAATTGTAAACTTATATTTCATTTTCATTCATATTTAATTTTGAATGTCTGTACGTAACTTCGTCGGCTTTTTTATTTTCAATTTCGTGTTTGAACTCTTCTACTTAACCTTAGCTGTCTAAAGCAAGCTGAGAAGAGATAATCGTTATAAAATGTCTGAAGAAAGATCTTATGAATTTAGCTGCAGTTTAAAAAAACTAAATATTTAAGCTAAAAAATGTTAGAGCATCAGAACTAGAGTGAATCAAGCATAAGATATCCAAAAAAAAAATTTCAGAAAATAACACTTTTGGTAAAACATGACTGTTTACGAAAACGTAAGTCCCTCCTGGTGTCACTGAATTCGTTTGAAGTATTTATTAATAAAAGAATAGCAACGCACAGGTATTCGAGCTTCCGTTTATAAACTTCTATTTCGCCACCATGACATTGCTACATCGCCGCATATAGAATAGCTTGAATTTCAATTTAGAGAATAAACCACAATATACTAAACCACACATTTTTTGCTTATTATATCTGCAATTGTCACAAATCTCGTAGGGGATCAATAAATTGTTCATGTTTGCGTTTATGAGTTAGTTTTGAGGCAATTAAATATAAAGTTAATAAAATTTGTCCAGTATGTTACGATTTATTCTTTAAATGGAATTGCAGGTTAATCTATAAGTGGTGAAGAGGCAACACCATACAGGCGAAATAGCATTTTGAAAATGGAAGTTCGAATGCCAATGCTTTTTCATTCTGCTATTAATAAAAATTTCACTTATGTAGTCAAGCGATCACAGCGACACCAAGCTGAACTTACACTTTTGTGAACAAGGACTGCTTCAAATATATTTTACTATATGGAGTTAGTTTCAATAAAATCAGAAGAAAAACATTTAAAAAACTGCTATTCCCAAATATTCTTTCTTTCACTCTTCTCTTTCAACACAGTTGAAGCAAGTTAAGATTCGCGAGTGATATGAAAAGAGAGATTCATTGAATCTTCCCTAAACCCCACCTACTTCCATATTTTAAAAAGTCAATTGAGTTAAAATGGACATGAAGCAAAGTTATCCTGCAAAGTTATTAGATTCTTCTCCTTATCAAGATTAGGATTATTTCTATTTTACATCTCTATCTGAGAGCAGAGAAAAGTCACTTATTTAACAGACGAAATGTTTTGAACATACTCATCATTTTTAAGTCATCAATGAAAAAAATTACATCTACGAAGCAATGAAATAAAGAAATTTTAGAAATAAGAAACTTTAAAAACTCCAATTATAAACTCTTAAATATTCAACAGTTGAAAAGTAACTCTTTCGTAGTAAAATAAAGCTTAAATGCTTTTATTTGTTTACTTCAATTTTGCGATTCTTGTTGTACCATAAAGCTACACGTGTATTTTCTGGGTAATGTATTAGTTCTCAACTTCTCAGCACACCGCGAGTTTGCGCCAAATCGTTATTGGATTGACAAATTCGTCAGGGGAGTATTCCGATGGTTGTCGACAACAAGCTTTCATGGCAGTTTTCACCTTGTTTGCAAAATAAAAGTGTTGTCTTTTAAGGTACGATTTTATCTTTGGAAGGAGATGAAATGTTGCAAAGTGTAAGGTGGATTGCTTTGCCACTTTTCTGCTTCAACCTCATCTCCATGAAGGTTGCCATCTTCTTTTCGGTTCTCCGCACACCAGTGACACCCGGGAAAAAATGCAATTTAAATATATAGAGAACACGTGTAACTGTTAGGTACAGCAAGAATAGTAAAACTCAAGTCCCAAATAAAAAAGTTATGGACATGGAGGCATTATTATTCAGCTAAGACTTGCAGAATGTTTTCCAAAAATGTATTTATGTTATATTATGTGAATAAGAAATTGTTTTTAAAAACATTCAACTATTTTCCTGAGTGACATGCGGTGAGTTAGTTAATACATTAATATTAAAGATATGAAAAAAATAAATGTTCTATGAACATCATACAGGTATATGTGCAATAGCATAAAAATTCATTAAATATCTAAAGTCGCCTCAACTCTGAAAGATGATAATGTGAAGTAGAACTTTATGCAAACGATGTTTAAGACATCCCAGAGTCAAAAATCACTTTTCATTAAATAAAAAAGAAAAGAAAAAAACTTGTTAAATGCATAAGACTTAAAAAATAATCCACCCTCCTTAATTTGCACACTGTCACATGAGTGATTAATGAGATCCTATTTCCTAATGCATGATTGGACGATTTTTTTTATTATTATTCTTTTGCTGTACCATTTGTAACGGAGCTTTACTTAAACTCCTCTGCTTGCACGCGACGCTTTTTTACATTTTTCTCAATCCGTCCCTTTTTACATTTTTCCTCATTCGATCCCCATTGTAACTAACTAGAAATAGTAATAGTTATAGAGGGACATAGAGGGAAAAAATGCCTGGGCGTTGTTGATGATGTCTCATGGGAATCACGGCTTTGGTTCTGCAAGTTATTCAGATTCTACGAGGGGATGTTGTAAAGTCTTAATTACTTCTAAGAAATAACGGAGATATCTGGAAAAAATTTATTCTGCGTATTGACTGATCCTTATGAACATAATATAGCAAGATACAGCTATTGCTGTAAATTTGTTTGCTTTCAGAAAGCAGTAAACTGAAAATGCTCGCAGTGATGTGATTGTGATTCTTCATTAACGTCATATTGAAAAGTAACACGAGGACGATTGGCAACGGACCTCGTTAATTTTAAACCTCAGTCAAGTGACGTGTACGATATTTGAGCTGGTCTCTTTCTCCAAACTTCCACACCACGTCCTGGAAGGATATGGAATCTTGACAAGATTTAATGTGCATCAGCCCCGTTACATGGTGGGTATTTAATGACATTAAGGCTCGAACCTGTGCAACTCGACAATATCAATGCCGGCCTCTAGTAGAAGGCTACCATAACCACTAGGCTACCGCGAAAACAAGTAGTGTCATAAAATTTTAACTATTATATCATAAAATCTTAACTATTACTAAATGTAATGGGGATCAAAACTTAATTTATATTTATTATTCTTAATACTTCCTTACAAAGACATCACATCTAGAGTTTTGCTACATTGCGGGTTACTTCTATATACGGCTTCCTGGAACCAAAAAAATTAACATTGATATCTATAATTTACAACATTATATACATAAATAACAATTAATATGCAGAATAAATTTTATGCTGATATCTCGGTTACTTCCTAGTAATAATTAAGACTTTACAATACCTCTTCGGATTTCTAATATATGATAAGGAAAAGAATTCCTAGTTTTATGGGCGCTATTTGTAACGGAATTCCTTAAAAATTACACGCGAATTTATCTTTCAAATTTGTACAACTCAATTTACATTTGAATATTAGATGCTTCTATTCTATAACTAAGTAGATGTAATAATAATTAACTCAATGACAATATGAATGAAAAAAAAATGATTATGAATTATTGATAGTGTGTCTGGTAGAGGAGTAATAGTTATTCAAATGTTAGAGCGATTTCAAATTTACTGATGTTTTCCTTTATTGATAATAAGATGAAATTTTCAAACAAAAACCAGAAAATCGGTAAATTACCAAAATCTTTTTAAACCTTCATTAAAAAATAAAGATTCATAATAATAAGAACTTTTATTTTATTCTTCTGTACTGTTACAAAGGTATATGCAAAAATATTGTATTTTGAACAATTAAAATATAAATTCCTCAATTTTGTAACAATTTATGTTTAATACATTTACATGAATAATTCTTCACAATAAAATCAGTTATAAAATACATTAATAAATACATCATCTCTACTTAAATATAATCTCATGAGAATTATAACTGATCATATATGTTCTTCAAATTAGAAGAACATAATATTGTAATGTTGTTCTAATTCGGATATAATTTAAAATAATCTCTCCGTAGAAAAAACTATATATATATATATATATATATATATATATATATATATATATATACCTTATATTTTTCTATTGAAAATACACCAGTTCTTATAAAACAATTCTATTACTTTTTTTGTACCAGAGGCGTATTATGAAGTTGTAATCCTGTTTAGATCAATAAGTTTTATTCTTTATTCATATACAAAGTAATTGCAGATATCGAAGGAAAAGTATATTATAGTTATATACAGATTTTACCTATTACAGGTAAAAACAATACAGAAATATCGGTAAGAATTTGAGGTTTAACTTAATATTTACTTATGTTGTAATATCTAGAACGGAACTCTCTATAGGTGCAAAGGGATTTTAAGGGATTGTTTTCTATAAATTGCTAATGCAGTTCAATGCAACTTATTTCACTATTATCCCAGTATCTAAGAAAGCCAAGTAACTAATTCGAATTTGCTAAAATTATGGGATAGATTTGAATTTAGTTGAGGCTGGTGACATCTAATTGCTTAAAATAGTTTTATTGTAGAATGTAAGATATTCAAACTTCTTTGAGATTCGTTTTTGGAAGAACTATGAACATATTTTATCAAACATTGTGATACAGGAAATTTTATTATAATTCAATGTTTGAAAGATCGATAATTAATATCGTATTTTGAAGAAATACAAGGGTTATTGGGAAGAAACCTTATAATTTGTAACCTTGGTCAAGTGATGAGAACGGCACCTAAGCTGATACTCCACTCTTCAAACTTTAACATAACCCCGATAGGAGAATTGGAACCTTGTGATATTTAACGTGTATCGTGACCCATACACAGCAGGTCTGTAGTGTACTGTAATACAAGCAAACGTAGTTTTTAACAAAACTCAAGTAGAATGAAGGTTTGTTTTTCACATTTGGTTCAAAATTGTATTTAAAATATAACTTGTTTTTTGTGAAATAATAGAAATATTTTTAGTCACTCCGAATATATAAACATTAAAAATCATACAAAATAAAGAAAAGCCATAAATACTGGGTTAATCAGATTTATAAAGCAAAAGAAATGTAGAATATGTGTTGTAATGCAGACTTCTTTATTGAAATTGAAACTTTGTTAAAATTGACAGCCATAAGTAAAAGTAATTTCATCTTTCGTTTAAGTTGTTTTCATTTAAAAAATTGTTTTCTTCTTCTCTAAGGTATTATCGTAGAAAAGCCATATAAATATTCGACTTCAAAATTTGAGAGATTTTTCCCGATAATAAAAAAAAACAGAAAATTTTAATGACATTTAAAGCTTTCATCTATGATGTTTTTAAGAAATAATATTATGAGTAAAAATTATCTCGCAATAAATGCAAAAAAAATAGTAATAAAAATATTTTAATAATTTTTAACTCAAAAATAACCTAAAATTTCATTCATCCGAACAATTAGTCTTGTGTTACCAAGGCATCACAGACTGTAAGAAAGAAAGAGGTTATGCGGCTGAAACGTTGAGAAAAGCATTGATAAATTCATAATGGCATTTTTTAATCAAAGACTCATTAGTAAAACATATTCTTTTTTAAAAGAAGGGAATGAAGGAAATGGATAATTGTTGATAAGGACATTGGGAATTTGACTGCTGTTTTATTGGTTTAAGTTATCATTACATTACGATATTGACGGAAGACCTAGTAATTTTGAGCCACGTTCTCATGACGAACATAACACCTGAGCTAGTAACTCCATCTCCTAAATCATCTTAGGAGTTTACCTTCTTTTGGTAAGTACAGTAACCGTAACGTTGAGGTACTCTAGTAATCTTTTTCTTTCCTGTGAGATTTATTATTTTTGGTAAATACGGATGATGCACCCTTGGGATACCCTAGCGATTCTTCTCTATTTTCGACTGTACTTCTTGTCAGCCGTTTTTCCTTTTCCTTCTTTCTTTCTCGAGTCTCGGTCACTATTACACACGGTTTAGTGTAGAAAATAATCAAATTCGGCTCTTGCGCTATAAATCCCAATTTCTGCACTCATTCACTCACTATCTCTTAAATTCCACATAGAAGAATTTCGAGTGTCGGTTTCATTTAACCTGAAGCATGTTTCTTTTTTTTGCATAATGGGATTGGAATTTTAAAACTTTGCTTTCTACAATGTGGCAACAGGTTGAAAAAACTTCATTTGAGGAAAGGGACACCAATGTTAGTCAGCCACGAAAAACATCAGCGTTAATTTGAATGTAAATAACCCTTAATAGTGTATAACTAACTTAATTAGTGAACAACTAACATATACTAATACTGATTTATTAGAAATGCACGAATATCAAAAACAAAAGCGAAAATTAAATCAATTTTTAACAAAATTGCTCTTCAAACACACATACGTTTTTTTTCGTTAATAATTTATAACAAAAGTAACTAAATAATTTTTTACAAAGTCAGAAAGAACAAAATAAAAAAAAGTCTCAAATTTTACTTTAAATTTCAAGCAATAGTTCCACGAACAGTCTCAAGAGCAATCAACAAAAGCGATAATAAACTAAAGAAAAAGTTTCCCAAATCTCTATAACAACAGAAACAAATGTTCTGATAACGTAATTTTCCAAAATTAATAACCTTATTCTCGTATTAAGAATCCTTAAATGAGATTTCTAATTCTTTACTAACTCAATAAAAAGTATGACAATGACTCACCATACTTTTTCCTGATATCTTAAGCTTTGATATAGAACAGTCAAGCTGAAACAGGAACCATAGAAAACTAGTAAATAATACGTATTAAAGAAAATAAGTATCACTTAACATGTAAGAAAAAGAAAAGGTTTTCATGCAATTATAGAAATCTCTAGAAGTACTGTTAGGAAATGGTTTCAAATCGATAATAAGGAACATAATAATTAAAGAACACAGAATTCTTTGCCAAAAAGGAGTGAGCAGAGGGAAAGGATAATTTATGTTTATCGTCTGGCTTGTTTCTATATTTTGAAATAAATGTATAGAGGATTAGTAGAATTATATGCTTATTCCTTAGTAAGTTAACTTGTTTAAAGCCGTAGATTTGATAATGCTTGAATATAGCCAATTGTCCAATTTTTATATTAGTTTTAGAAGGCTTTTTTAAAATCGTAAAATTTGACTGTGGTTTTTTTTTCAATTGGAGATTGTTTTCTAAAATTATGTAATAAATTTTAAATGATATTTAAAACTTTTATTTATGATAGTTTTTACAGTGAAAAACAGATGAATTTTAAATAATGTTTTTGAGGAAAAATTCCGAGGTAAATAAACAGTAATGTTTCATTCAGTGTTAAAATATTTTGTTCTGTTGATAAATATAGGAAATGGGGATTTTCTCTTTATCTTTACGACCATTGCAAATTTCGACGACAGAATATAATTAAATAACAAAGAAAGATGATTGCCTTGATAGGGCTAAAAAGTTACCGTAACTATTTCCCAGCAGCGACTCTCTTCTACAACAACGCCAGAAGTTAAAAACAACTGCTAAATAACCAGACGAGGCGTCTTTTCAGCCTAGTTGGTAGAGGCGCATCAAAAGACGATCTGTCAACTTTCCTTTGGACCCACTGGACCAGGGTTCGAAACAACGCTGCGGCATCAAGTCACCCACAACTCTCTCCTCCTCCACAGCGCACGAGGTAGAATAACATCCTCCGATGTTTCAACCAGAGCCGAAGTGGTGACTCAAGATTTGAACACAGATGGAGCACGGACTATATCTACTGGTTGCATATGCCCTCGATGCAAAACACTTGCCTCTATATGCCTATCTAAGACAAACATTACGACTAGTGATATTACGGCTCTGGCGCACGTGTCGATGACACCCTCCACTCAACATGAGACAGCCGATGACTGAAATGGAAACTGTCCCAAGCAAAACTCAATTCAACAGGGAGGGGATGTATATCAATCGCAGTAATGGCTGAAAATAAATTAAAGAAACCTTCTTTACAAAACATCAATGTTTATCTTCATATCATCATCACAATAATACTGGAGAAAGAGTATGCAGTGACTCTCTTCTACAATAATGCTAGAAGTTAAAAACTCCATGCTAACCAACAACATAATAGAAATTAATTTTACGGCCACGTCGCTGAGAGATTAGGGAATTGAACTTGTGGCAGGCGATGTCTCGATTGCGCGTCGGGTCAAATCCTGATTCAATCGAAGATCCTAGTCCACGTAAGCCAAGCGGTCATGCCAGAGGACGGCGTTCTTTTCTTTCGGCGTTCTTTCTTGATTCCACTTAGTTCCACCGTATAGAGAGGCTGATGCTTGATAAATCTGTCAAGTCTCCAAATCCTCCCAAAGGCGAGGTGTGGAAATTTAGAGAGTGATGCGTCAGCTCGGGTGTACTCTTTTGGCAGTGGTTCAATGTTGCGTGGCGTGTCTCTAACCTTGCATGATCTAATTTTTCGGATCAACAGTAACTGTCTTCTTGCTCCTCTTTCCATGACTGGAATCTCGGAAAACTTCTCACTATCTACGTGAGTAATGGTGGAATTTTAATAGCCCAAAAGCCGAATACTGCTACGTTTCGCAAAACAAGTAGTCCCTTTGTTCTAGACATTTAAGGGGGGGGAAAGGGAAAATGTTGGCAAGAAGGGTCTAAAATAAGGAAGAATCGTTACGATATTCTAGGATGCATCACCCGTATCTCCAAAGACAGTAAATCCCATGGCAAAAAGCAAGATCTTTAGGGTGCCTTGGTCATTGATTTCCGTACTTATCTAAAAAAAAGAAGCAATACAGTTTCCTGTAAAAACTATATTTAAAGACACATTCCAAAAAATTGGTATTAAATTTATTCGTAAGAACAGGAGTTACAAATTATTGCCATTAGAATTCCAAAAACACATTATTTTACATTTTTTTCAATTATTATAAGTGAGTTTTAGATAGTTATTTTATTTAGAAAAAAAAATTCTTTTCCGAACAAAAATCTGAAAAAAAATATATTTTTAGAAAAAAAAGGAGGTACATTATTGAAGCACAGGAAAAAGTGAAAAAATAAACCTCATTTTAAAAATATTATTTCTTGGTTAAGTTTAAAAATTATGCAAATGATGTGTCACTCAAATGTGATATTTTTTCTCGGAATTTTAAGAACACTTTTTGAAAGGACATGTAAAAATATATAAATAATTATGTTCAAGAAAAATCTGACAATTAACATCAGTTTTTAAAATATTACTATGGTAATTTAAGGCATATTTTCTCTTAGAAACAAATATCCAACATTCTAAGAACTAAGAGCTTAAAATTTTTGGTTGCTTTGAATGAAATAATTTTTGAGACTTTTTAAGAAGTTTGTTAAATTTCTAGGAAATGGAAATATCAATTCTGAGTGACATGGAAAACTTTCTCGAAGAATAACGTTGAGGCTTCAAACAAAGTAATTTGAAACATATAAATTTTTTTGCCGTCATAAAAGGTAATTTACATTTCTGTAAAAGGCTGAAAAATTGAAAAAAATTCAAAAATACTTAGAATTCAAGTCTGTTCAAAGCTGATTAATTTTTCTTTTTATATATTTTTTTATTCCCTCTAAGCCTTTTTAGGAAATTTTCTACAAGTTTTGTTCATAAGATTCGGGTAGCTTGTTTTATTTCAAGATTCTTTTTAAAAATGCATTAAAAGTTATGCTACATTATTATTTGTCAGAAATACAAGGATTTAAAAATCCCCTAAAAAATATGAGCTTTTAAAATATCATGACTAGAGTTGGGAAAACACTTTTTTTTTAGTGAACGATTCCTTTTTGCATCGCTTCTTTACATACATACATTTTTATATCGCACACTTTTCTCTGTTCAAAATATGCTGCATCTTAGAATTACATTATCTTCATTTTTTAAATTAATTTCTTAATTATTTTCTCTTGAGATATGCTTCGTAGGTTTTAATTAAGGTTTGATACATTGTTGTAAATTTTTAAAAATTACTGGATGTATTTTAATTTTCAATTACTTACATGCTTAATATATAATCTTGAATATTATGCAATATTGTACTTTCAGGAATTTGATAAGGATTTACATTACAATCTTGTATTTTTTTATTTATAGACAAATATAGATAACATAAATTTAAACTTTCGTTTCTTTGATTTTATTTTATTATATATATATATACATGCTTTTTGCAATTCTCTAATAGTAATCTTTAATGGTCGATAGATAGATAGATAGATAGATAGATAGATAGATAGATAGATAGATACAGTGGTGGTGGCCAAAATTGTGGACACTTTTGGTAATTTTTATGTTTTTTTAACTTTGTATACTTATAGAAAATGTTACGTTTCACAAAATGCAATGGTGTATATATCATTTTAAAGATAATTAAATATTGAATATAATTAAAAAAAAATAAAATTAAAATATATGTAATAAAATAATAATACGTACTTTAATTTAAAAAAGCAAACACAGGTACAAAGTAGTTTGTAATGTTTAATTTTCTTGGCTAATCACTGTTCATGTTCTGGAAACCAATCAAATATTAGTAATTACCAGTTGGAGCTGACATCATGTTTACAGTTGGAACTCGTCATTGTTGCGCTTTGTTCAGTAGAAGGGGGGGGGGGGAGAGACTGCTTCTTATGTAATCAAATTACAAGTAAGAATTGTTGTAATAGATTTTAATATTTAGTCTAAAAGCTTTGGTTTTGCTTGTTTTGGTTTTATTAACATCACGCTAGAAGCAACAGGAGGGGTATTATTAGTCAAGAAGCAATGACATCAGATAAAAGAGTAGATTGGACATCTAGAAAGAGATGTAAGATTACTGTGTTATGAGAACATGGTCTTTCCTATGCTGAAATTGCAAGGCAGATGGGTGATTTTGTGACTGCATCTGAAGTCTGAAAGTTTTGTTCACGATATCAGGAGAAACATTAAATAATAAACAAGGTAGGAAAAGGCCGAAAAGGCCGAAAAGGGTGCACCACATTTGTTGATAACAGAAGAATAAAACAATAGGCCTCCAAAATCAAAGAATGCTATTAAAGGCCATCAGAAGTTATCTGAATGATGCTGATATTTCTGTCAGTTCAAGAACGATAGGGAGAAAATTAACAGATGTTGTACTAAGTGGAAGAATTCCACGAAAAAGGCATTATTTTTAAATTTACAGCAGTGCCAAAAACGATTACAGCGGGCAAAAGAACACATTAATTAGACAGATGATCAGAGGTCACAAGTTTTATGGAGCGATGAAACTAAGATATCGTTATTCGGTAGAGATGGGCTAAAATATGTAAGACGTAGAATAGGAGAAGAGCTACATCCTGACTAGGCAACTATGAAGAACCTACTTAGTGTTATGATTTGGTCATGCGTGTCAGCAGATTGTACTGGTCGTCTTCCTGTCATCGATGCGAAACTGAATGCAAGAAAATACTTTGACATTATTCTAGAGGCAAAACTTTACCTTCAGTTAGGGATCTCTTTCCCAATAATGCTTCATTCATTTTCAAAAGGGTTTTTCTCCCTGCTACACAGTAAAATTATAGAAGGAGTTGTTTGGTATAAAGAGCATTGAATTGTTGTTCTGACCAGGAAACAGTCCTGCCCTCAATCCTATCAAAAACTTGTGTCACCATTTGGAAACTCTTGTCCTAATGAGGCGCCCATCGAATAAAAGAGAACTAATTGAGACTATAGTTGTTTCCTGGCATCATGCAATAACGGAAGAAGAGCTTATAACTTTCGTCAGCTTAATGAAACATCGATATGAAGTTGTAATAAAAAAAAGCTAACCTACTAAGTACTGATAACTCACTGCAATCACCAGTATCTGACGTATACCGATAATTATTGTTAATCAGCTCTTTTTATATTACAAATATTTGAATTTGTTTTTTGTAATACATTGAGAATGAAATTTTCTTTAAAATGATGTATACGACTTTCCATTTTATGAAACGTAACTTTTTTTATACGCATACAAAGTTCAAAAACATAAAAAAATTTACAAAAGCGTCCACAATTTTGGCCACCTCTCTCTCTCTCTCTCTCTCTCTCTCTCTCTATATATATATATATATATATATATATATATATATATATATATCTGGTTATCAAAACTCCACCACGAAGGAAATCAAATACAAAAACGATATTTATTGTACGTAAACAATACGGCATGAAGACAAAATGGTTAAATTTGCAAACTGTTTGGAGTTTACAGGGGTGTGAAATTAGTAGAAACAGGTGTCACCCCTTAGCTTTAAAACGATCCTTACCCGGTTAGGCATGGAGTCGAACTGAGCTTAGATGACGAAAACGGGCAAATAATTCCGTGTTGTTTCAAGTCTATACCACACTTCATCAACCGTATTAGCTGGAGAGGGATGGCAGGCCAATTTCTCAGCAACCCATGAATAGATGTTTTCAATGGGTCATAGATCTGTAGATTGTGCAAGCCAGGGCAACAATCAAATACCGTGTGTATCTAGAAAAATCAGAACACGACGTGCAATTTACGGGCTTACATTATCTTGTTGGAAGATAGCGTTTGTCAGGCCTCGATGATAGGACACAACCACTGGACATAAGATGTCAGAAATGTAATATTTTTGATGACAATTACATTCTAAAAGGAAAACAATGATACCAATGTGTACTGCTCCAAAACAAATATGACATTGATTTAATTATTTGTTTTTATTTGGTGTTCATTGTCAAAATTTAATTTAACCACAACGAATTATCGTCATTTTGTGTCAAATTATCAAGAGCTGGATTATGTAACAAAAACAGAAATCAAGCAACATTTCAAAGAATAGGTTACACCTGGTGAAATTGCTCGAGGAAAGGCGATGCGGGTCTCATCGGCCGGAAAAGTAATGGTGACGACATTTTGTATTGAGTAAGGTGTCGCAATAGAGTTCTTGGGGGGAAAAACGATCAATGGAGAATACTTTTAACTACCCCATTCGAATTCCTAGTGCTTCATTTATTAAGACAGCTATTTTTTGAATCGACCTCTTATTATCAATATGGAAACTCTAGGAAAAACTTCATATTCCTCAAATTCGATGCATCCTTACACTCGTGTGAAATTTATTTTTTAATAAAAAACGAGAACTCAAATCTCCAGAAAAATGTATATTTAATACTCAGTGTGTTGGACACCCTTTCTGAGTGTAACACTTATATTCCTTTAATTTTCAATTAAGGATGACATAATCACTCTAACTACATACTAATTAAAATGCTTTACAAACAACCTCTAGATTTGTCATTCTAGAAACTGAAACTGAATTCTAGAACTTCCCAAATTACAGGAAACGAGTGTTAGCATATTTAACAAGAGATAAATTCATATGCCAGTTTCTCCTGAGTAATTGACAGATATCTTGTAGAAACCACTGACTAAACTTTATGCAGATCTTTAAAAACCCTTCGTATTATCCGTGTCGGATAACAAGCGTATCAGTTGCTACACTAGAAGCGTTGGAGAAAATTTAAACTACTGAAAGAGACGAATTCGATAGAGGACTTTTAATTATCTTTCAACTTGATCTTAGCAAGTGAATG
>BMAW01009779.1:0-12019 GCA_019974015.1 Nephila pilipes | reverse complement strand
CATTGCTTCGTTCAGTTACGTATTGCTCCACGGGTCCCAGAGATGCCCAAGAGGGCATTCAGAGCACAATACCGCCTCCACCACCGGCCTGTATGATCTATTGTACATTAAACAACTGTTCACCTGGAAGACGGCGTATCCTGACGCGGATCTGCGTGATGAATGACAAACCATTATTCATCTGACCAGTAAATCTCTCCAGCAGTCCATGCTGGATCAGTCGCATTCAGGCCCAGGTCACGCGCAGTTGGTGATGACGCTTGGTCAGCAAAGAACACATTAGTGGGGCATTTGCTGCGTTGCTATATCAACGGTGTCAACTGAACGGTGTGCTCCGATACTGTTTATGGTCCTGCATTGTGGGATGTAAGATGAGCCACTGTCTGGCTCCATTTGCTTCACCATGCAGAACCAGTCCGACGACCTTTTCTTTGATGGCGGACGTGCAACACCATCATCGTCTACTGGCTGGTTTCACGAATTGCAATTCATTGCTATAAGTACTGACAACTTAGACGCGAACAACCCACGAGTCGGCATGTTTGAAATACTTGTTCCACCTTCGAGCCTAAGTACAATCTGCCTCTTTTATCAAAGTCGCTTTATCTAGCAGCCTTTCTCCATCAAAGACAGAAATAGAGGCAAGAAAGTTCCTAGACTCTCTCAGCAGCAGTTAAATACCACTTCCACCTGATCACGTACCTTCACGTCCCAGGCGAGTTCATTGCAAGAGGGCTCAATAGCCGTCGTCGCCATTTTGTATTGAATTGTTAACGTCGATGAATCTGATTCTTATTATACACTGATAATCAAAAGACAATCAAAACCTCATGTATCAAGAAATAAAAACTCTTGCTGAATGTGCTTCAAACATTTGAGTAGTTCATTTTAAGAATAGGATATTTTACTAATTTTGTGGCTTTGAAAGTAGTCCTTATATCAAAGTCTAAGAAACATTAAAAATTCACAGGACAACAACAACAGTGAGGTTGCGTATTCGAAATCTCATTCGTTAACATTAATTCTCATTTTAATCGATTTAAATATATAAATTATGATCTATCATATTGACCAGAATATTAGTAAATGAAGTATATATATATATATATATATTTCGTTTACTAATACTCTGTGCAATAAGTACATCTGTAATTTATAATTTAAATTAACATATTCGGTACCATTTGTACCCATTAATTTCCAATCCTATGCTTGACATTAACATCTAGAAAGAATTGGATTAAATTTTTAATTTTTCAGGATTGAATCATACGAGGAATCCAAATATCTAAGAATTTCTGCATGACAAAATTATTTTTTTTTTCGTAACTTTATTTATTAATTGATATATTTAATTCCATTATTAATTCAAAAAAGAACATTTTGTCTTTTAGAACTAAAAATGTATATTCTACAGATAAGAGCAAAAATGCTTTGAAAATTTTCAAGTAGAATATTTAGCAATGTAAAATATACTCGTATAGATAGAGAGACGCTTTTTATTAGGGAACAAATTTGTATAGCCTTGTAATTAGGAAACATTCCAGTGGACTTCTACAAAATTCGAATTTCAGACTTATGTGGCATTTTGAAATTTGGTATGTGAAAAGTAAATAACTCAATGAGGAAATTATGTTTTAGCAGTTAATTAATGATTCTAATTAACTAATCGATTAATATTGTAACTTAATTCTCTTCGACCTATGGATGCCTATTTGATATGACTGCAGTACGAATTGAGAAAATCATTAAGGGTTTCCAACTTTTTGACTAATGTGCAATAAATTGATATGAAGATAATATCTTTAAATAACTTATTAATTTATATTTTTTTAAAACTTTGATTATTTTGCAAGATGTACTTACTGTGTATATTTTTGATTACTAAAATTAGTAATATCTGCCTTTTTTATTCATGTAGCTATTTTGAACATGGAATTACGTTTGAATTAATTGTTATGACTTTTTATTTAAATTATTTGTATTAAAGTGGTAATTGTAATACTAAGAAATGATTTCGTTTGTGTTGTGTGATATATTCTTTTGGAAATTATAGAACTTTTTTTTTTCTAATAAGAGAAAATTATATATGTTTAAAGCTCTCACTGGTTTTATATATTTTTTTAGATTTTACATGTTTAAGGCTCTTACTGGATAAATAATTCTTTAATTTCTTATGCATTGTAAATAGAAAAAATATACATAACCAAATAGAATCTCTGTTTTAAGAAATAATTATAAATTAAGCTTTTTTTGTATTAAAATTATCAGTAAAGCTCCATTTCCTTTTAATTTGCTCATTATTTGGAACACTTTTTTTTATATTTATTGAATGAAATATTATTTATTTAATACAAAAATCTCTAAATTCTGTGTCAAACTCGTCTTCGGTTATATTTTATATCTAAAATAAAAAAAACATATAATTAGTATTTCAATACTGTTTTATAAGTATAATATAACTTTAAATACCCTTTAATTTCAAAATATCTGAAATATATACATATTTTCTCTAAAGTAGACTTTAAGTGTTTTATTGTTTAAAAAGCAAAAATAACTAAATTTGTTTCACAATTTAATTTTTTTTAAACATCGTGTTGCATTTGTATCTTCCATATTTCCATTCATTGGTTAGCCTCCTGCCGTTAAACACATGTTTGTAAAGAATGCATTTAATTCATTAAAATTTATTAAAAACATCTATGTTATCAAATAGTACAGATAAATTCTAATGAATCTCTATGCTAAATATATCACCAGTACTGATACACTGCAGACAAAGGAACGAAAACTAATTTACTCATACAACATCCTCATGGCAACAATCTCGATTCAACCCATTGAACGCACGCCCACGAATGTTATGATCTTGAAAAGGTTGCAGCGAAATTCCATTTTCCTTATTGCTGCATCTGGTGGGAAGATACCCAAATAAAGTACTCCAGGATTTGTAGGTACTTTCTGCGATAAACTGACAATGAAATCAGCTCTCATTATATTTGAAACAGCCCACTGTATTTAAAATGACAAAATTCATTACAAACTACTCATTCTAATTACAAACGCCATTGTACGAAGTTCTGTGAAACTAATAAAATATAATTACGAACTCATCACGGTTATCGGCACATTTTGTCAACACATTTTAAATTCTTAAGGATTCCAAAGTAAAGTTTATAAAGGGACTTGAAATATTTTTACTTTTGTCGAAATTCTGTTTGCAGCATTTTGTAGAATGTTTTGATTCTTAAATAATCAATAAAAAAGTAAGAAAATCGCGATTTATTCTACTAGTTTAATTCAGTCAAGATTGTATCGAAATTCGTATAATTAGTTTCATATATAGAAAAAATTCAGGTGCTGTCTACATTATATATATCCAACTATTTTTTTTTACATGGTAGATACGTTTCTTACAAATCTGTGCAAAAACAATTACGTGTAAAAATGCATGTGACATATGGTAAATTTGGAGATATGTTCCACAACTTTAAAAAACCGTGAAAAATGAAAAAACTCTAAATATTTTATAAAACCATGGAAAAATATAATAATGAAATACATGTTACATATTTATAAAACAAAAACAATTCATTTTTCTTACAAAAAGGAAATTGCAATTAGTGCGCAGTGGAAGTTCAATGTATAAGTACATACAAAATAAAAAAAAATTCAAATTGAAGTTAGGAATAAAACATCTAACTACTATTCATCGCTACTTGATAACAAGCGTGCATGTTTGTTACGAACTGGATTAAAAGGCTATCATCAGTAGATATGTCACAAATGTCTAGCACAAATGTCGGCTTGGATTCAAATGAAGAATTCATTCGTTATTAACGACCTCAGTTTTTTTTCATTGTTTACAAAATCTGTTATTAGTAACGGTTTTATTGGTTTCTCAAATTGTTGAAAAAATCTTGATGTCCTGCTATAGATTTCATTTGTATGGATTAAATGCACGCCTTCTCCATACTGCTGCTGATACTACTGGAAAGTGAAGATATTATTCGAATGGATTGAACATCTTTCTTCACTGAATTAAGTTATATAGGACATATGTGGGATGTCTTGCGCACAATTAAATCCTCCGAGTAACATCCAAAAACTGAAAAAGAGGCTGTTTAAGGAATGGACACTTTTACCTCAAGAAATGTTTGACAATTTGGAGCTGAGTACGGAGAGATCCTGTGACACAAGCCTTGCAATAAAGAGAGGGCATTTCTCACAGTATGAGTCATCTGCTTGTTGTTCTTCCTTTTGGACATACAATAATATGTAATAATACTATGCGTTCAAAAATGCCTTTTTTATTGCATACTATATGCATTGCATTCATTTTTGCACAAGTACTCTTTCGTCATCACTTAAATATAAAATGTTGTCTCTCATTAATGAATTTCTTATGATTCAGATGATTTCTCGTGGAGTTATGGCAAAAATGCACCTGTTTCTTATGTTTTGAACACCAATGATTATATATATATATACTCTATAACAAAAAACGATGCACCAAGAAGGAGTTGTCCGATGGAAACAAAATTTGGCGGAAAGGAAAAAAAATGTACAGAATAGAAAATGATTAAAAATTCCAGATAATTGAATGATTTATTTCAGATTTACATAGTTACAAAGTAACAGCTCAATAAAGAGTTGACCCACCTCTAGCCTGGATTCCAAGCTGCCACATGACGTGTCATAGAGTGATAAAGCTCTCTGATGGTTTCTTGCGGTATTTCTTTCTCAAATTTCCTTTAATTGTCAGGATAGGTCATCAACATT
Source organism: Nephila pilipes (assembly GCA_019974015.1). NCBI lineage: Eukaryota > Metazoa > Arthropoda > Arachnida > Araneae > Nephilidae > Nephila > Nephila pilipes. The sequence goes on along the minus strand of BMAW01009779.1, from coordinate 7,237 downwards.
CCCTGGTAGATGCAGTCAGCTTCCCATCATATCCCAGGCATGCTGGATTGGAGAGAGATATGGCTGGTCAAAGAAGTGTTTGACAAGCTGTAACACGGTTCATAGCAACACGTAATTATGATATGTGGTCTGGCATTATCTTGCTGAAAAATAAGGCCAAAATACTGCAAAAGGAACGGTGACAAAACTGGTCTCAGAATACCGTTGACTTAGTCCTGTGCTGTAAGTGTGCCTCTAATGATGACCAAACGGGTCCGATTATCTAGGGAAATATACACTCAGACCATAACTCCTGGTTGATTACTTGTGTGGCTTGCAATAGTGAAAGCATGATCGGCACGCTGCCCTGGGGGTCTCCAGGCACGTCTTAGATGATCGTCAGGACATAGTTCGAAGCGGGATTTGTCCCTAAGCACTATACGTCCCCAGTCAGCCTCATTCCTACTTGATCGAGCCATCCACCATTGTAATCTGGCACCACAGTGTGCAGGCGTGAGTGACAGGTAGCGTAGCAGTCGGTACGAGCGAAGATTTCACTTTATCAGCCGTTTATGAATGGTCATGGTGGACACTCGTGTACGGATCGCATGTTTATAACGATGAATCAAGTGCTGTGACAGCTGATCTAGCATTCATTCTGTCATCCCGATCTGTTGTGGTCTTAGGTCGACCGCTACCATCAAGACACTCAACTATACTATTGCCCACCCTTCTTGCTAGCATCTTTTAATTGTCACATCGCTTCTGCCTATATGATGAGCTATTCTCCGATTCTTACAATCTGCCTCTTTCAATCCAATAACACGACCTCTTTCAAGCTCTGACAGTTGCTCCTAATGAGCTCGACTCCTGTAGTGAGGCATTTGTTTCAGTTATTGAAAAGTATTCTAAATCGCAATACAACAGAAAATTTGCCCATCAGATTGAGAATCGCTTCTTATATACACCTCCTGAGTGCGCAGTTCCAACGCGCTTTAGCTCCTGGTATGCATTCATTGGACACCGAATTTTAATCATTTGCATGTGTTTTCCAAATGCCTTCGCATACGAAACTCCTTTTTGGTGCATCGTTTGCTTTTTTTTTGTTTACAGAATGTATTTTAATGGGAAAAAAATTGTTTATTTCTATTATTTGGGCTTTGGTACAGTCCAGATCATCCACAAAGTATATTAATAGTTCTAAAAAAGAAATTAATTTCTAATAATTCTGTTAATTTTTTGTCGTTCGTATTCCTTTTCGTGAATTTTTACTAATGTATTCTTTTTTCTAAACAGACATATTGTTAAAACCCTTTAACTTCAATCTCATCATGGATGCATTTGTTTATAAGTAATGATGAAGTTTTTCGGAAGAATGGTTTGAAATGAGAAAACTAAATAAAATTGTCAGTTTTAAGGAGGAGTTAGTGAAGAAATAAAGAACTTGAGTTAAAAGGTTTTGTGGGAGAACATGTTTATTAGCATTGTAAACCTGGATTTCGCAACATCTAACAGAACGGAAAGTTTACAAATCTATTTGCATGTTCGGTTCAAATGTCTTATGAAATTTCATCACAATCGGGTAACTTCTTCTTGGTGCGTAGTTTTTCTTTGTTATGGAGTATACACACACACATACATATATATATATATATATATATATATATGTGTGTGTGTGTGTGTGTGTGTGTGTGTATAAATTCCATTTTATCAATAGTTCTTTTTGAATAATTAAACTTTTTCCATGTAAAATGAGTAAGAAAACTGAGGTGATTATTTCTATACTAATTCGCAAATTTATTTAAATGAATGCATGCAATCAAGTTCTACTAGCTGAAGTAAATTTCGATATTTTGTAAGCCAGGAAAATTGGTAATTTGATAGTAATGTGCTTGGGAACTTTCAGTATAAAAAGAAAATCTATTTTTTTTCAGATACTTACATTTGATTAACAATTAAATGCGTTCATATTAATAATTTAACAATTTTACAGATGAATTTCTGAAAGTGAACTAATTACAAGAAAATAAAGAATCAATATAAATTTGTCAGAATAATTATTTGTATACTTTTTTGTCTTAAAATATAATAAAATAACATGTTAGATTTAAGTAACAAGAATATAATACATTAATTTAATGATATTATTAGAAAGAAGCAAATAATAATTATAATACTTTTTTTATATTTTAACATATAAAAAATAATATTTCAAAAATATTTGTTTTCCTTATTAGAGTACTAGATTTAATAAATATTTCAGCATATAATACAAATGAATATTTCGTGAGGCGAATTTCAACTTTAATGACCACTTCAAGACGTTATAGCATAGAATCCATTTAATGTTTAGTGACATTTGAATATATGCTTTTATATGATTTAATTGGAGCTTCTTTTTAAAACTTCTTCTTAATTCTGATATGTTTTATTCGAATTTGTGCAATTAAAAGCATCCGTAAATTTTCTTTTGAATTCCTGTATGAAAATGATTAATTAATTGACCACTTTCACTTTTATGTATTTCACTGTAACCACGTCCTGGTTAACGTAGTAGTATGGTATCGATCGTTAACTTGCAAAAAATGAAACTAATTTCCGTCCACTGCTTAATAAGTTATGTGACAGCACATAATACATATAAAAGCTATTATTGTGGAGAAAAACACTCAAATTTTCTACATTAAAACACACACACATCCTAAACAATAACACTTCCTCTATGATTAAGAATTGAGAATATATGTAAAGGTATATTAAAGGTGGGACAATAAGTCATTAGAAATTACGAGAAAGGCCGTACGTAGCCTCGAAACCTGTTTTTTTAATAAGGATTTGGTATAAATATCAGTTATTTTCATCTCATGATTTTATTTTATTAATCGAGTTAACAAGAAACTTATATTTATAGAGAAAAATAGAAAAAAAAAGGTGAGTTTCGAGGGGGGTTGATTAAAACACTATATTTAAAAGTCTTAACATCGAAAAAAATCAGAGCTGCGTTGGATGAAGTTAATGATGCAACTTCTATGTTTACAACTGTTTAAAATTGGGTAAATGAGGTGAAACTACTGAGCTTCAACAAAAGATGTATTTCGTTCGGGACATTCAGTGGAAGTAACTACCCTCCTAATGGTTGACAAAATCCATGAAATGTTTTTTAGTGATCAACAGATCAAAGTGCGCGAAATAGTAAAGGCGGCTGGCATATCGTAAAGTACAGTGTTTTAAAATTTGTGCGAAAAATTGGGCGTGGAAAACAATTCTCTCCAAGATGGTGGCCGTGTTTGCTTTCAGAGGAAAAAACGACTCAGTGAAAATGACGTAAGATCTATTTTGAGTCTATTTGGGCGTTTTCTCATCATACCCTTGACATGTTTCTGCGTCGGTACATGACAGTGGACGAATCTTCTATGCACTATTACCCTCCAGAAACAAAGGGACTGTTGAAAAAGTTGGTTTATGAGGACTCTGAAGAAAGCAAAAATAGCGAAATCGGCCGTTAATGTGATGGTTACGATTTTTTTAGGATGTACGTGGAATTATCTACCCCTGTGAATAGTTAAATCAATAACTGGAGAGTAATATGAGTAGCTATTGTACCGAATAAGCGAAGAAATCAAAAAAAAAAAAAAAAAAATTGAAAAAGAAAAGATTCTCTTCAGACAGAGCACGGTTGCACACCTTTGAAATTTCAATGTCCAAAATCATGGAAGTGTCGTCCGAGGTGATACAACATCTACCGTATTCACCGGATTTGTCCTTCCGTGGCTTTTTCTAAAAAATTCTAACATATTTAATGACTCTGTAAACATCAGTTCACATCGAATGAAGACGTCATCACCCAAACAAAAGCTAATTTTGAGGACATTACGAAATTTTTCTTTTAAACAGCTTTAAAAAGTTGGAGAAACACTTGCGAAAGTGTACAGAACTAAAAGTAGAAAACAATGATTCATCAATATACCTAAAATAATTTAAGTTTCTATCTTTTTCTAAGGACTTGTTGAATAATCTTTAGAACATATAATAAGTTATCTTCTTATTATATGTTCTATGGTTCTCAGACTTAATTTCTTGAATACTTCCTTTTGCTTCATGGCGAATGCTTTCTTTCTGATCTTGATAATTTTTTTCCCTCATGTTTGTGGAACTCGACACCCTCTTCGGTAAACTTTAAAGAAGTATGTTCGAAAATGTCTGTGCCTATGATAGCTTCGAAGTATAGATGCTTAGTCGGCACAATATACCATCTTAAGGAATAAAGGTCTTCATCTATGACGAGATCAGGTTTAAAAGTACCTTTCGTCAACACATGCGATGTACCTATTCCGGATAGAATATTACATTTCTTAGAAAATTTTTGTTGGTCAACAAACTTCGTACTTACGTCTTCATGGATTAGACTAACTGAACTACCAGAATCTATTAGAGAGGGAATGGTTTTGTCACCAAGGGTAATATCTCTCAGATGTAGTCCTTTTTACGGGACAACAAAATAGGTTTGTACTTCAGAGTTCGATGGTCTCGCAGGTTCCGACTCTTTCTTGGGTTTAGGACAATTGTAGCCTAAATGGTTATGAGAATGACAATTGAAACATTTTCTAGGCACTCAATTTTCAAAACTTTACTCAGATGATTCTCGTAGTGTTTTTTATCAGGTTTGAAATTTTTAGTTCTCCTGTGGCGATTTTCACATATTCCAAAATTAACGAACATATTCGGTAAACTGGCTTCATGCTTTCGAAAAGATGGTGAGAAGCATGGTTTTGGATTCAATGTCCTCCGGACATTTTCAAATTCCTCGAGTTTCTCGGCTACCTAGTCTGGCGAGCTAATACAAGGCCATTCGTCTAAGTGATATTCTTTAAATTTGACAGGAGCTCTTTTCTTCATTTGATCTTCATTCTATTATCAGATCTCGCAACTAGTCAAAGGTTTTGACGTTAAGTACCTCTATCCATCCATTACAGTATGTTTTAATTTCTTGGTAGAAATCTCGCCATGTATTTTCAGCACTTTTCTGGTGAATGACAAATAACTGCCTAAACTTCTCAGGAGTTAATTTGAATCTTTTGAGTAGCAGTATCTTAACATGATTATAATATTTTGCCTTTTCTTCAGGCTGTCGAACAATTAGTTGCGGTATTTCTTGTGGGAGTAGACCCAACAGATGTGTAACACAAAACTCTTTTGGTACGGACATCATATTAGCTTAGCGCTCAAATAATATCAAATACAGACTGATATATTCTTTCATATCAAGTTTATATAGTAACATATTCAATTCATTATTCGGTGTACGATTATTTAATGCCAATGTCCCTTGACTCGCTTAGTCTGGGCTTCGATACATAACTTCTCTAATTCTTCTTCATTTAGTCTCCTTTTCTCTGCCAGTTCTTCTTTTACCTCTTCTTCATTTTCTTTCATTCCTTTAATTATATAATCATACATCAATTGGGTGTCTTCCTCGTCGTACCCTGTGCTATTTATAATTAAATTTTTCCACATTGGTTAAGTCATTTCAAATGTTGTTTCTAAAATTAATTCTGTTGCTAGGTTAAACAAGTCCTCTTTCTTACCTTTCAATAAATAAGATATTTTATACGAATAAAATTTGAAATATTTAATAACAATTAATTATTCTGAAAAAAAATTGATCTAATATTTTTTTTAATTCAGTTGAATGAAATTTTTTAACTGGGTTTGCTTAATTGATTCAGCGAAATTTAAAATAACTGTTAATGCGAAATTCACAATAACTTACGTTCTCAACCAAGATATACATACAAATTTAAAAATAATATACAACGTTTTGAATATTTATGAAATTTTCAACATTCAATAAAAATATGAAAAAATTAAATGGAAAAATAAAATAAATATTTTTCAATTATTGATACTATTTTTTCCTAATATATGAAACAAACAATTTTCACCTACAATTTCTCCTTCATAGAAAAATTCGAAATGTATTCTAAATAGAAAAAAATAAACTCATATACTATTACGTAACAAATATATGTACGCAAGGATTAATGAGAAATACAAAATGAATTAAGATGATCATATATTCCTAGTATTCTCAAGATAAAAAGATATCTGCATCAACAAAACATAACAAAAAAACTATTAACATACACATTTTCATAAACAGATAAAAATCATGAATACTTGAGCTATACAATCAGTCATAATTCTTGTTTAATGTTTTAAGAAGAGGAGAAACAGATCAGACTAAGATGATGAACTGACAGCGCTCTCTTTCAGCGGTTCAAGGTTAGATATAATAGCTTTCTACTCTAAAGTGTTTCGTTAATAGAAAATGAATGAGAAATGTTCAGACAAATTAAATATAATACTTTTGAGTTAGTTTTACGTTAGAAAGTAAGAAAAAACACCAATATTAAATAAAAGGAAAAGTAAGAAAAAACACCAATATTAAATAAAAGGAACTCGAACAATTTAGGATAAATGACACAAAAATTATAAAGATATTCAGATACATTTTTTTCAAAAATGGAGCTTTTCACAACACCTGTGAGATCTCTCTGAGGCTCTCTGTCTCCCAAAGACACTCTTAACTGCAATTTATGACAAAATAGAAAAAAATCACAATACACCACACAATATCACAGCACGAAGTAATATCCAAATGAGTGCCTTAAAAATCAGTATGATTTTTTCCCTAATATTATCTTATTAATATAGGCACTATATAAATAACCCCATTAATCTACTGGATATGCAATCCTTTTCAAGGAGATGTAAGTTTAGAGACCTATCTAATTTCACAGGAGAAAGAGAAACTCATCTAGTTATCTTGTACCAATTCTCATAAAGCTGTTTCTAAAGATCTCTATTTAATTGACTTCTATCTTAGTATACAAATGAATTTACAGCTTTCTAAAAAAGCGTCATTAAAATTTTATTTCCCTTTTACATAATATATATATATATATATATGTGTGTGTGTGTGTGTGTGTGTAAGAGAGAGAGAGAGAGAGAATTTGCACATACTTATCTTAACTATTACAGAAACATATTAATTCCAGAAGCTGATCTAAGATAAAAATTGTCATTCATTATTCAAAAATCTGAATTTCGTTATTTTCTATTTTTGAACTATTGTACAACATATAAAATGAGTGTTCTACCAAACTTTATTGTCTCTTAATTGTTATAATACTACACTAACTAACTACTACTAGCTAAAACTAGTTACTAAAACTAATCATCATCACCTCAGATTTCA
>BMAW01009776.1:0-14498 GCA_019974015.1 Nephila pilipes | reverse complement strand
GTGATATAATTTGATTTGTCCACATATCAAATCCTTCACTTGACTCTCCAAGTTCTCTTTATGCAGTGAAACAATTACGCCAACTTTGTACATAACTTCAAAGTCAATGACATATTCTGTAACTATATCTTTAACACAGGCATTGTTAATCAAGTATGTATGATCCAGTGTCAACCAACTACCATCAAAAGAAACACTTATGTCAACAAATGGTTCATCAGCAGAAGATAAGTATGCATTTTCATAATTCACTGTGTCCGCATAGCATGTCTTTGCAGCAGACCACAGGCTTTCTGAAGAAGTTTAGTACATTTTCTGTGCGTCCTAAATAAAAAAAGCAAGATTTTTGTGGCCAAATTTTCAATGATTAAATAACCTTTTCCGGCATTACCTCGTATGACCCGTAAATTGGTACCAGGAATAATGATTTAATTTGATATATATACAACACAAACTTTTGAAGTACAAGAACCACAAATTAAATTTAAAGCGGAGGAAAATGCTTGCTTTTTTCCCCAAGTTCAAGCTGTAAACTGCTTTGTCCCATTCCAGGCATTTCGATTATCAAATATTTTGCTGATTTCTTAAAAGTTCACAATAAGGAAATTATTGGAACACACGGTCTTTTCAATATTTAATAACTGTTCAATTCTGATATCAGGAACTGCAATTTTTTCTCCTACATATTCCCAGTATCACTAAACTAACGTTTACTATTGATTGGCGTAGAATAAATAGTAAGAGTTAGTGTACGAACTTACGCGAGGTATTTTAATGATCAACAATTAAAACAAATATACACCAAAGCTTCAACATTTCAACCCAAACAATAATGAAAGAAAGTCTTTGAAAAAAAATCTTTTTTGTCTAATATAAAACGCTTTTATAATTAGCTCGATATCTACACCAAACGAAACTCGATGTATCAAAAATAAATTACCTGTAATGAAATTTGTAGTTACAAAAAAGGAACAATGTTATGATTAAAACAAAATAAAATTCGTTTTCAAAAAGTTTTGATAAAAAAAAAGCATAAAATTACTGATATCTCTAAAACAGAGGGCGTGATCAAGTCCCAAAGATTTTTTGCGCACGTTTTTCTATTTCCCTTTTCCAAACTTCTCGTTCTACTATATATGAAAGTAATACATTAATCAAAAGATAATAGTTCAAAGAATATTACTAAACAAAAATTTAAAAATTCTATTTTGGGGTCATTTTGAGGTACAGAGCCCTCTTAATTAATTTTTTTCTTTATTTTTGACTCTTTTGAATTAGATGGTTAAAGTTATAAAGGAATATGAATGACATCGAATCATAAATAACTTCCGATGCAGCTAGGGATAGAATCTACTGTTCATAGCTACCCATTATGAATTATCGAGATAAACTAGTTTTCATTAAATAGATAAGGATTCAATTAGTCTTCTGATAACTGTATTCAGTAATGCACGTTATATTAAATTGTTGCTCCTAATCCCTAAAATGGAGAGTAATGGAAGGCTTTGGGGATTTAGTTAAACAAGGGAATAGTGCGAAGGCGACAGCTGAAAAATTTAATGTGTTCGATGAAAGTAATAATGAATAAGGTAGTTAGAATCTGGTTTGAAAAAATCCATTATGGATATACGACCTCTGAAAGGATGGGATGTCCTTCCGCCCTTTATGACAATAAAATCTTTTAAAGGCAATATTGGACGGAAATCAACACCAGTCAATCAGAAGTATAGCAGAAAGTGTGAAAATATCATAATCAACTGTTTGCCTCCACCTGGAGAAATTAGGGAATATCAACAAGTTAGGAATATGGGTATCTCACAATCTTATCGAACGGAATAAAGATCACAAGTCCACTCTCACTGGTAAAAGTCAAGCCTTTTTTTAGACTGGACTTTATGATAATATTGTCCGTAAAAGGCAGTGGTTTGATAACAATCAATTACCGTTACCAGATCTGAAAGTAAACACCTATGGAAAAAAGATTCTATTGTATGTATGGTGGGACTAGTAAGATATAATTATTGTGAATTGTTGAAGTAAAATTTAAAGATTACGGCAGATACATACAATCAGCAGAGTGAAATAGAAATCCAGTGAAAAGTTTCCAACACTCATCAATTGCAAAAATGACATACTTTTAATGACTCAAGAAAAAAAATTCTTCAGCTCCGATAATCTGTTTTATCAACCACTTTACTCCCCGAACCTTACCTTAACATACTATTGTCTTTTCTGTCCCTTAAAAATTTTTTTAAATGGAAGAACCTTCAGTTCTGAACAGCAAGTCAGTCGAGATGTCAACATTTTCTTCCTGTTCAAATCAACCACATTTCACAAGAATTGATAAGATACCAGGAAAATGGGACAGACATAACAGTGATGAATCTAATAAAAATAAATATAATTTTTTTCAATGTAAATAAAATAAATATCAAATATCATAAGAAAAATAGAAAAAAATTATGACTCGACCTAATATAGTATCATTTGTAACGTTCTTTATATAACGATAATCTCAATTAACACACTGCATTAAAATTGCAACGCCATGAAGGAAATCAAATTCAAAAAAGATATTTGCTGTACTTACACAGCATGACAGAAAGACAAAATGATTAAATTTGCAAGCAGTTTGGGGGTTTATAGGGGAATGAAATTAGTAAAAATAACTGCCACCCCTGGCATCTAAAATGGCCCTTACTCAGCTAGGCATGGAGTCGAATGGCCTTGGATGACAGAAACGGGAACTCATTCCATGCTGCTTCAAGTCTTTGCCCCACTTCATTAATCGTATTAGCTGGAGAGGGATAGTGAGACAGTTTCTCTGCAACCCATGACCAAATATTTTAAAGGGTGACAATTTCTGGAGACCGTGCAGGCCAGGGCAACAATTTAATCTCTGTGTATCGAGGAAGATCAGAACACGACGTGCAACAAGTTGTCTCCTCGGAGCCTCCAGAAACATGTGGTCTTGTATTATCTTGTTGGAACCATTGGATGTAAGATGTCAAAAATGTACCAATCTGAGCTCAAATTACTGTCGATTCGAACTACAGACGTGAAAGTCGCGTAGCCAATGGCTGCCCAACCATCACGTCAGGTGCAGGGTCCCTATGCCGATATGGAATGCAATCAGGCTACGAGTTGTCACATCGGAGCTTGCAGATAAGTATATGGCCAACAGAATACTGAACGCAGAACCGGGACTCATCTGAAAGGCTGACATTGTGCCACTCCTATATCCAGCTTTGTCGTTCGGCGCTTTGTCTAAATGAGCTGAAATTCTAATAATTTGCATATACTAATCTCTTCTTCCTTTTGTGTGATTTTGACGTTCGTCATATCATTCCTCCCTGGTGTCGCAATTTTAATGGACAGCAGTGCATAATGTTTATACCAATATTGAAAAATTACCTCGAAACTACATAAGTATGTAAAATTTAAATTTAAATAATATTCGAAACATGCTTTTATTAACCTGATAATTACTTATTGTATATCAGGTGCAAAATATTAGGGTTATCATATCTTTAGTACTGTTGTAAATAAATTTCAGAAATATTGTTCCTTGTAACCATTAAATTGTAATAGTATTTCTTAGGGTTCGCAGAATGTGTGTACAGAACTTTATGAATCGAAACTCTAGAGTTGTTAGGGTAATAGGTTCGTAACCAATGTGAAGTGTATTCAGGCTTTCGTAATATTAACCAAATATTATCGTACATAATTAATTTAATCTAAGTCTGTTGAGACTAGTACTTAACGTTGGCTCGGTGTGGAGTACCAGGTGAGGGCTCAAGTGTGTAACACACCATCATGCCCAAGGATCGCGATTTGACTATGCTAAACAGTCCTTTGATTTTTTGGTGAAAAACGTTGCCCGAAACATTTAACGAGGAAGCAACTACTTTGTCACATGTTAAATTTCCTTTTCAAAATACTGATCTGTTTCAAAAGAAAAAAAAATTGAGCATTAAACTTCCGTTATTCATTCGTATAAGGTCGTTAAATTAACTCACAAGGCAACTTTCACTCAAGGCAATTCCAAAGTAATTTCCATTTTTTATATCAATTATTCTATTCAGCTTAACAATGTGCATATTATTATGTGAATATAATATTTATAAAGAATAGCTAATACGATTATTTCTATTCAATCATGTATTTTCCAAAAGATTATAAATTAGGCATTATACAAATGCATTACAATTTTACTGATATTTTCTCAACAGAGAATTTAGTTGGTTATATAATTATCTTCTGATTTTGAAAATAATCCTACTTCTTGTTAAAAACGATGCAAAGAGTCTTCGCTTAATAAAGATGTCGTTTTGTTTAAAAAGATCCTCACAGTTTTTAAATTTTTAAAGATCTTAACTTAAATATAATAAGAGATTGACTAAAAGCTTAACTTCCTTCGAGAATTTTAATTTTTTAAGAATTTAGTATTAATTTTAAAATATCTTGATAAAATATTACTTTACTGATCATATATGCTTCCTATAAGAATGTTAATTAATTATGTAATTTTAAAAATAGAATTTCGTGAGAATAACACGCATTATAGAAAAAGAGATAATTATAGCTTAGTTTATAAGCCATGTATCTAAACTAATGTAAAAATAACATTAATTAATACATATTTAAGGGCAGGCATGTAAAATAAATAAAACAGTCATTCTCCTAAAATATTGTAACTATGTAGTAAATAATAAAAATTGAAAAAAAGAACTTAAATATTTCTAGTTTACATCCGTATTTACTCATATTTATATTGAATCTTTAGTTTAAATGACAGTAAAGCTGTAACTTATGAAACAGAGACCCAGTCAAAATTTTTAATTTTTTCCATATTATTCATAGCGAAGAAGCTTTTATATGCTTAATTTTTCCCTCTCTTTTTTAAGTACAGCATTAAATTTTATCACTCTCTTTTCCTAATTATTTTTAAAATCATACAAAAAAGGTTGTTGCTAGTGAAATCTTAAGTTGAAGAATTTATGAATTGTGTGTGTGTGTGTGTGTGTGGTACTAAAAATGAGGAAAATAATGTTGAAGATTTTGTTTTAAGTAACACACAGTAGTGAATCTTTTATTGTAAGAGAAAAATGTACCATTTGCCCAGAACGAAAGCATTTCATCCAACGACTGTAAGACTCTTCAATATAATGAAGATTCCGCTTCGAAGGGACATGGTGAGAAAATAACACCTGCTAACAAATAAGATGGTGAATGAGGGGGACAAATACAATTACTACCAAGAGTTCATTCAGAACGTCTCTGACAGGACGTTGCCCTTGCTTTCTTTGCTTACAAGTAACTGAAGAAGGCAAGATATCCGGTTCTATTGTTCTAAACATGTAGTAAAATCTCTTTGTTACAGTATGCATACTAGAATGTAGTATGTTTACAAATATTATACAAAAGAAGTCATGGGTAGACAATGTTCAGAGAAGAAAACCGATTAATTCAGATTAGAATTTTTCCGACGATTCGTAAATGCTTGAACAAGTTCTAATATATTCGCAAAAACTGATTTGTTCGACATATAAACAATTATTCTCTAACAAATACATAAAATATGTGAAAGCAATTAACACAAATTAGTTTTTTTATAAACAGATAGCTGTTTATACGTGTTACAATCTATCCTAAGATTGACACGTAAGCAAATAAATGTTAAATTTTATTTGTTCTTATATTATTTTAAATACAGGTAATAAACATTTTAAAAATTAATATTTAATCAAAATTGATTCAATTTTGATTTTTCAAACATTTAAAAGCTGAAAACCATGCATTTCTTAAAATCTGCGTTGTTTAAGCAAAAATTATGCATTATAAATCCATTGTATCTATTTATTTCAGTAGAAGAACAAACATTCAGAGAAGTAAAAAACATTAAGATTTCGTAAAGTTTAAGTATTCTTTTCCGAAAATTAATGATGGTTTTTTTCTTTTATTTATCGAGTTTAATTAATATAATATATAAAAAATTTATATTAATTTAGAAAATCGCATAGATGTTTCTCATTTTTTGCATTAAGTTATGAGAAACAAAAATACAGTATGGAATTTTCAGACGCTTCACATATATATTACAATATTTCGTATTTAAATTTATTATATATATACATACATTCTTTAAAATATATGTGATTAGATTTTCTAGCAACACAATTAGTTTTAAATTATCAGAAATTTCATCAGTCATTCTATCAATATTATATGTAAGCATTTTTCATCTTTTTGAAACATATCGGTTTATATTGTCTGAAACAAACTCTATACTCATTAAAAGTTATTTACATTTTAACGCTGAACGTTAAATTAAGATGTATTAGCTATATAATCGTAAATAGTGATCTCATTTCTTTAAGGTGTTTCACTTTAATATTTATTTCCAACTTCTACAGACGTTTAGTTTATTCTTTAGAAATATTAATTTTGGATTAAAAAGTTAATACAATTGATGAAAATTTCTGAAACTAATTTTGTGTTTGTAACTTAATTTCAGTAAAATATTATAACATATGAAAGGGAAAGCGAAAAAAAGCTTTTAAATAATATATTTCTCATGTAACGAGGTATAAAACAAAACGATGAGGCTTAGTTAAAAAGAAAAGTTTATTTAGTTTAAGATTCAGATAAAATGAAGATTGGTGTCAAAAGAAATCATTCAATTTAGATCAATATATAAAATAATTTATGAATAATAAATACGCAGGGCACACACAAAATATAATAACCAAATCAACTAAATTTAATATTATAATGCATAGCTTTATTGGTATAAAGTATCACTTGATATTTATGCAAGCAATATTAGAAATCAGCCACTTTTATGGATTACATATACACACACGCGTCGATACATGCATACACATACATTTATATATATATATATATATATATATATATAGCAAGTTGAAAAGTATTTTTATTGCTTGAAGGATTAATTATGCTTTTTCATCAAAGATAAAGTAATGCTGCTAAGCGAAAAGGTTTTATTCTTCTTTAAACAAGCTGGCGCCTATTAAAGAGTATTTTTAGGGTGTCAGGTTTAAAACTTAACAAAGGTTTACTTTTTTATTTTATTTAATTCTAGTTTCGGGATTAGCTTAAAGCATCTGCTCCTAACTTTTGACACTTAAAAAAAAATGCTAAATATTAAAATAAACGTATTTTATCCAAATATCATTAGTTAATGAGGCATTTATTTTAAGAGATAGCTGTATATTAACTTTTTTATTTTTATTTCTATTATTATTACTAAATTTAAAATATTGAAATTAAACTCTTTAAAAAATACTTAACATAATATATGAGATATTTTAACAAGGTGGGAATGAAAGCGATTTTAAGTTTTTAATACTGTACGTTTATCGAAATTCAAATTTTAATGACAAAAATTGATGAGCAGAAACCTCTCAATTTCCAACAAATTCTTTAATTACAGTTATTTACAATAAATAACTATGACAATGTTCCTAAATATTTATCCTTGTTTCAGTGTAGAAACTATATTTTAAGGTTGGTTGGTTGGTTTCATTAACTTCAAACTAGAAGCAAAACGAGGGCTATTGGCAACGGACTTCGTAATTTTGAACCTCGTCCGAGAGACGAGGATGACACTTGATCTGTTTTCTCAATCACCTAACTTCCACAACACGCCAACAGGAGGACCCCACGCCACGACAGATTTAATTTCTATCAACCCCGGCTACTCGGCGGGTCTTTAGAGGTATCAGGGCTCTAGACAGCCACTTTACGAATACCGCTTGCTACGAGTCCACGACTGCGATCACTAGGCTACAGCGGCATAGAAAATAATTTTCAAGATATTTGAATATAGCTTTCTGAGGTGCAGCATGTGAAATATTTCCTTACTCAATAGCATAGAATTATAGTAAAATCAAAAAGTAACACACTTTAGCATTGCATTTTAAAATGAATGCAGTATTTTAAATAATGAACAGAAAAAAAATTAAAACGCAAAAGAAAAAGAATGTTATATATATAAAGTGTTTTATAAATTTTATAATAAAGGAAGTTTCATTTTTTTCAGAAGTGAAAATATTCGCTATTCTTATTAAGTTATTAAAAGCTATATAAAAATTTTATATATATATATGGGTGGGTGGGTGTCTTTGTCTGTGTGCGTGTCTCTATGTCTGTTTAAATGTGTGGGGGAGTTATAATAATATTAAAGCAAAAGTAATGCAAAGAAATAATTCTCAGGGGGAAAAAATTTGAAGAAAATAACTGTCACTTAGATAATCAAATACCAAAAATAAAGTGGACAGAACCCAGATCAAATTGCAAATTCAAGCTTATGCTTCAACATGACGGTCTAACTGCTTTTATAGTGTATCATCCCTCTCCCCTCCCCTTGCATTTACAGGTCATTTTAAACCAATTGACTTAAATATAAAATCAAACTATTATAAAAAGTATACATCTAAAATAAATGAAAAGTGAAAAAGCAAACGTGCTCAAAGTCATAGTGATAGCAGACAAAAATGAAAGTCCTATTTGCAATAAGAGTAAAGACTCAAATTTACGAGCTTCAATACCCGACAAACAGGAATACTACACTAAGATCAAAACTGCAGAAATCAATAAATATCTCAAAACAAATTTATTTAGTTTCACACAAAAATACTTAGTTAAAAATACTTATATTGTTTCTAAAGTGAAGAATAACTTTAAAAGAAATATCACTACATGTCTAAATCTTGTTACAATAACACCGGTAAAAAAACGAGTGTTTTGATCATGGTTTTTCTTTCAAACTTTATAATTTTAGTAATATAATTTTAATACCTTAAAGTTTAAGAGCAAAACGGATTGTTGAGTCAAATTGAATTTATTCATTAATTAGCTTTAATAATTTATTTTATTATTTGACGTTTATTAAATTTATCATCTAAAATAAATAAGCGTAATTATTTGTAGCTTAATTAAGCATTGGATTTGGCGAGAAACTTAGCGTAAAATGTAATTATTTAAATAATTAGATTTAATCAATTAATTGTAGTTAAATTATCATATTGTCATCCAAAACAATCGTGTATAGAAAATTTTAGCTCATTTAAGGGCTTTAAAATATGATAAAAAAGCTTTAAAAATTTTGAACCAGACATACAATGGGAGGTAAAGAAAATCTATTAATATTAGTGATTTTATAAGACAAGTGTACATATTTCCTGAAGCTATTGTTTACAGTAAAAGAAGAAAAGCCTTCAGAAGCAGCGTCATCTATTTCCTAAAACAGAAACCAAAATTATTTCAAGCCTAACTTTACACAAAAGAACTTAAACTCAGCACAGTTTTTTCAGACGAATAATGTTTCATTTTTTAAAAAAAATATTTTGTATCATACTTAAATTTCACCATATTTTAGAGTATAGCATACTCTTTTTTACAATGCTTATTTCTTTTTAAATCAGTCAATTTTTCTTGACTCAAAATGTTCTCCATCTTTTATCTCCTATATTGTTATGTTAAATTTTATTTTAACTTTATATGTGAGTTAAATAAAAAATATAACGTAATTTGTCCCGTTTGTAGTTTGTCCCAATTTTTAATACTTGCTTTCTTGAACGTAGATTGTATGTTACTGAATTATATGTTTACATGAGTACAGTTCATAATTATCAAACTTTTTTCGCTGGATTTACATATTAATTTATTTAAGATAATGTAGATTAAATTTTTTGTGTTGTTAATATTTATTATATAAAAGAAGCAATTGGTGTTTGTATGTGTTAGTATGTGACTGGTCAACGTAACACAACAAAAATAGTAAGACGCTGAGACGCAAAATTTAGTACTTCGATACTATGGATGACAATCATTTGTACCTCGAATATAATTTTTCGAAAAAAAACCTCAGAAGCTGCAAAATTTAATATTAAAATGATAATACAAGATAGATTTTACATTCAAAGCGCATAACTTTGGCGCATTTTACATCATACCATGTAATGATCTTCGTTGCTTCTAGTTATCTATTGTACTTTCGCGTAGGTTTTTGAGGATCATTATTCTTATTCATTCGTTTGTTTTCTGTAACAGAATATAGTTTTGTAAGATTGTTATTAGTTTACATTTTTTTTCAATTTTTGTAGAATTACTACTCTGTTTCGAAATAAACATTTAATGATATTCGACGGAACAATTAAACAATATTTTCTTTTAAGCAAAATCTTAAAGAAAACGCAGCTTTTAGACATTTATAACCCTTCTGTTCAAAACATAACAACTTATAAACCATTTTTCTGATTACTGTAGGTCACCTTGCCTTCTGAAATTCAAGTTAGTAATGACGACGTGTATGAAAACTCGAGCTTTATGCTTTCTATTATAGCGCCGTCCAGCGGTTCACCACTTACTCTCCGCTATGCATGAAAATTGCTTGTTGAAAAGTTTTCTATCACCACTTAAATTTTTGCATATGAATTTCGAAAAATACCCCTGTATGCATACACACTTACACACCCTATATACATACACACACACACACACACACATATATATATATATATGTATGTGTGTGTGGCTTGCTAAGTTTTTTTGGAATTCTATGATAACTTCATAATTGATCTCAATTGTATTATAATATCTGTAATAAAAAGAGGCGTGAATCAAACAAAATGGTTAATAATGAACAACTTAATATTAATTCCAAATTTATTTTCTGTAAAACTTATAATTGTGTTCACTTATGTAAGTGCAAAATTTGTGAATATAAGTATATTGGTCAAACTATCAAAGTAATAATAGTACTGTTCGTTTTAATTAAAATAGACATGATACTAAAAATGTTAAGTATATAAAAGATGTGATAAATTTGAAATAACAGACTTTTATAATGATAAATTTGGAAACCTTTGAGATAATTATTATTAAGACAGTGCTTAACTCTAAAATAAGGATGTGGTTTGAAAATTATTATATATCAGGGCTTATAATAATATTTACCCTTATGCTCTCAAAACTTAAGTTTTTAAGAAAAATATTTTGCAAATATTTAAATAAACTGCCAAAAAAGAATATTTAATGGGAATTAACTCTCAAAACTTAAGTTATTTCTAATATAGCTAATGTTAAAAGAGAACGAAAAGGTAGAAATAAAAAGTGAAAATGTTTGGATTTGGTGGCTATTGAAAAATTTATATTGTAAATGATAAATTTGGAAAGGACTTCAATATCAAAAGTTTTAAATAATTTCTTTTTTATATGAAGAAGAAGGAACTAAATATCTGAAAATTTTTATTCCTAATGTAAATAATATAAAACTTCTCTTCATTTTGTTAAAGATATATGTAATTACCTGGTTAATAAATATAAATTTGATATTTATAATAATGGTAATCAAAATGTAAAATATTGTTGTAATAGATTCACGAAAAAATCTTTTGATAAAATTAAGTTTAATAATATTCTTAATAAGCATAAAAAATTACTTCCTATTGTTAATACTAAGATTAAAAATCTTTTAAGTTTAATAAAAATAAGGGACGTATATTACATAAATACAATAATTGAAAAGAATTACACAGGTAAGATGAATGTAATTATAAGGATTATAAAGATTCTTTTAACGATACCGACAAGTGATTACAGGTGAGTGCATATTGATATCCTACATGTTATTACCTGTCACCACAAATACCTGTTAGTTACAATTACCTGTAAAATACCAATATGTTATTATAGGTAATCTAAATATTGTTAAGGATAAAAATTTGAAAGAAATAAAATAAATGTATAAAATTGTACTGGCTTTAGAATTATTCCACACAATAACAATAATTTTATTAAAGAAAAAAATAATGGAAAGATTGGTAATTTCTTTAAAACATTCGCAATTAAGTATAATTTACATAATGAGGTTCTCAAGGCATGTAAATTTTATATTAATGAAGAATTAAAATAATTGATCTTTAAGACAATTAATAGCACTAAGGTTAGAGATTTGTATAAGCATTTAATTTATAATAATATCTTTATTATTGCTCATGATGGTTATATATATATATATATATTAAGATAAATTAAAGCTTTTATTAAAAAATAGAATTAAGACTTTGTACAAAAAAAAAGTAAAACTTTGAATTTAAGAAATTTTTTTTCTCTCATTTCTAACTCCAAAATTTCATAAAGTTCGTATTAAATTAAGAACTGGACTAATAGTTGAAATACTTACATTATATGGCTGGAAAATTTTTGCAAATGATTTTTCAAAGTACTATTGATGATTTAGATAAGATTGCTGTTATTAAAATAGTTATGAAATTATTAACTATATAAAAGTTAAAGAAATTAACTCTATTTAAAGTTATGATTTTGAAGATTTGTTTAATTCCATTCATTTAAATGATTTAATTAAAGTTATTTTGGCTACTTTCAAAGAATTAAAAATTAATAATCTATATCTTACGAAAAATTTTAATTTCTTATAAATCTCGTACTAAACGAAAACTAAATTGGTTATAATGATAAAAACTGTAAATATATTAACGGCATACCTCAAAGGGATCAACCTAGTAATTGTTAAGCTAATATGCATTGACATTTATTTGAATATAAACTTAGAGATAACAATAATTTCAAATTATTTATATATATATATATTGATTATCTTATTGTTTTTGATATTAATTATAATAAAAAATATTGTACCTGACTCTTACCCCCTTTTATCTTTCTTATTTAAATATGATTAAAACAAAAGTAAATTCTCATTGAACAGATATCTTAGATGTTAATTTAAAAATTTATTAATTATGGGATTGATAGTAATATTTATCACAAGAAATATAATTAATGTTTCTTTATTAGCAGAGTGCTATATTTTGAAAGTAATCTAAGTTATAATATTTTTAAGGACACATTATATAATTATTTACTCAGAAATATCAAATTAGTTAATTTGTAAAATAGATTTTTTTATTATCTATGCAAAAGTAATATATGTCTTATTAATTTTTTTAAATTTAAAATATAAAAATCATTAATATGACTAAATTGATGTATATTTATATAGATATATTTATTTCTTTCTCTTCTTTTTTACTTTATCCTATATTTTTCCCTCTTTCTCTTTCGTTCATCCCTTTCATTTTTTTAATTTTTACATTAAATGTTTATTTTTAATAAATTGGTTTCTTCTGTCCAGATGGGGACGTTTTTAATATAGTTTTCGATCTATTTTTCTCTTTTTTTAAAGATGCTATTTATTAGTTATTTTTTGGTTTTTAAATTTGTAAGATATTCCTTTTTTAAACATCTTTTTTTTTTTTTAATTTTTTTTTCTTATTTAAATCAATTAATGTTTTGGAATAGTTTCTCATTCAAATCAATCAATAAATTTTTAATTTGGTTACGAATTATTTCATGGAGTAGAAGTGAGTAAAGCAGAAGTATGAAATTTTTGAAGTGCTTCATATGCTATTTTTAAATTTCGTTAGTAATAATGCTTGTGTTTTTATTACTTTTCAATTAATTAAAGTGTTTTATATGTTTAAATAATTGAATTCATTCTGCATTTGTTTTCTTGGTATTTAATATTTCAACATTTTTTTATGATTTGTCTTTGATTGACTATCACTTTTTTATGTCATTAGTAATTTCTTCACATAAACTTTTCCTAAAGAGTGCTTACTTTTTTAAATAGTTTGTGGTTTACTTAATAATCTTCTTCTTATTCAGAATTTTATGT
Organism: Nephila pilipes; assembly: GCA_019974015.1. Lineage (NCBI taxonomy): Eukaryota > Metazoa > Arthropoda > Arachnida > Araneae > Nephilidae > Nephila > Nephila pilipes. The sequence goes on along the minus strand of BMAW01009776.1, from coordinate 769 downwards.
GGTTTCATAATATTTTAAATGTTTATTGATGTGGAATTTGGTTGTTTGTAGCTAAATTGTAGATGATTAATGTGTTTATCTTTCTTCATTATTTTTCTATGGTTGATTTTTTGAATTTGCTGATAATTGTTTCGTTATCATACATTTTTATTATATAATCACTGTAGTGTGATAGTATATTGGCTTTTTTAAGAATTCGTTAAATATGTAGATTTTATAAATTAATAGTGTTGAACTTATGATTCATTTTCTTAGATATTGTGTTATTTTGTGAATTTTACTGTATATATATATATATATCAATAAATCAGAAAAGTTTGAAAAATCTTACATTTTTTAAAAATTTGGAAAATATAAAAAAGGAGAATAATATATTGAATGTTGTAGCAATATTTAGACTCTTAATCCAGGTTATTCTAGAATTACAGGTCTAACTATTCCTATCAACAAATTACATTATTCAAAAATAGTTATTACAAAAAAAATAAATATTAAAAAAATTCTGAAAATTTAAATCCAAAAAATAAAATTATAAAAATAAACCGCTCAAAACGTAAAAAAATCTAGAATAATAAGAATTGTAAAACCCAGATTTAGAAAAATGAAGCAACAAATAAGTAAACATGCACATAATTTCAAAGAAAAGAAGCTTACAAAATACAAAAATTAAAAATATGCAAAAACAAAAAGAAATTTCATGAAAATATCAAAGAAATGTATATAAAAATAAAATGTAAAATCAATGTGTACACACACACACACACACACA